>CM039502.1:70549726-70879472 GCA_022432975.1 Begonia masoniana
AGGAGGAAATACAGTTACTTAAGGTGATTGTAGGGTAATACGCTTAGGATCGTACCCATAGAAGTTGGGACCATAGTTCGCAAACCTTTGACGTTTAGGATACGTGAGGGTGTTTGGAAGTTGGAAACAGAATTATCAGGAGGAGACACCATAGACGTGTAATGCTATAGTAAGTTTGCGAGAATGTGTGTAAAAAAAAAAAAAAAAAAAATTTAATAGGTGGGGAATAGAAATTAGATGCATGATTAGGCGAGATCGAAAAACCTTGCCGTTTGGACTATGGTAAATAGTTGAAGTTTAGGCTAAGGCATGCTGTGTTAGGAAGTCTGTAGTTAGTCGAAAGGGACACATAGATAGAAATGAACGTATAGAAGATTAGGCGAGTAGGAATTAGCAAATAGTAGTAGATTTAATTATTTAACTTGGAGAGAATTTCGAGAGAATTAGATATTGTATAAGTATTCGAGACTTTGGGAAAGTTAGTAGGGTGCGAATTTGGTGAATAACTAAGCTGTAGATAATTAATTCAATAGATAAAACATAAGAATAAGATGTAGTGTATATCCACCGATAGTCACTGTTCACATTTTGTCCTATTCGCATCTACCGCCAAACAGTGTTACTGCCTTAGGTTTTCATCTTCTGATTTCAATTGCTATCTGCATCTTCCGATGACGTCAGAACATCTTTCGGCTGACGTCATCACCTTCTGCCGATTATGTTTACTATCTGTATCTGCCGATGATGTCATCACGTCTTCCGATGGCGTCATCACACATTCCGATTCCATCTGCTGCCTATATCTACCGATGACATCATCATATCTTTCGATGACGTCATCACACATCCGATTCAGTTTTACTCAGCATCTACCGACTGACGTCACTCGTTATGTCTTATTCAATCCACCGGTGAACTCAATTCTGTTTGAAGTTCACATCCACCGATTGACACTGTGCATCTTTTGTCGTATCTGCATCCACCGATAGTTTTTATCTTTCCACTCAGTTTTACTCAGCTCCTACCGTCTGACGTCATCTTTGTTTCTGTCTTTACAAATTGCATCTACCGACTGACGTCAGCTATTTCGTTTTATCTAAATCTACCGGTGAAGTCTTTTAAACTAAGTTCCCCGCCAACCTTATACCTATGTTTTTCTGCTTTATTTCCTGTTTATTCTGTTTATTTGTATATTCTGCTCATGTCATCCGCCTGAAATTTCTGTTTTATTCCACTTCTACATTTAAGTTCATTTCTGTTTTCTGCTTCACCCGAGAGCTCACTCTCCCCCTGTAAATATTTTCTGTTACTCACTGTATTTTCTCCCTCTCTGTAAAGCTACGTTTTAGGGTTTGCATTGACAGTGCATGTTTTCTGTCATTCGATTTTGTTTTCTGTTAAAGTTTTAAAAGTTCAGTCGTTAATGTTTTCTGTCTTTCTGTTTCTGTAATTCTGTGTGCCCCTAGTTTAAAAGTATTATGTTAAAAAAAAAAATAGTCCCCGTTTTTTGTCAACTGTACCGGAGTGATGGCTCCTATCCCGGACCCCGATCGAGTTCGGTTTTGGGCTGTCACACCTTTGCGGTTGTTGCTGCTGTTGTGGATCATTTCTCATAATCCCTCTTGGTGGATCTCTCTGTCTCTGGAACTTCGTTTCTAAGGCCTCTAACTGATAAGCCTTGGCCACCACCTTCACATATGGTGCCTCATCGAACCCTCCTGTTGTGATCCCTCGCAGAAGGTCCATCTTTAAACCTTGAATAAACTGGTGCACCTTGTTCTCATCAGTGGCCACCATGTGTGTTGCATATCTGGATAAGGACTCAAACTTCTGAACATATTCAGCCACTGACCCATACTGTCGTAGCCGAGAGAATTCAAGCAACTTTTCCTTCCTCACTCCCCGGTCAAAATACTTCTCGTAGAAGATTTTCGTGAATCCCTCCCAGCTTAAAGCCACGGTAGTGGACTGCACTGTGTCCCACCAGAATCCAACACTTTCGGTGAGATAAAACGTGGCACAAATAACTTTCTTGTTGTCTTCTACTTCTGCATAACTGAACATCTTCTCCATTGTTCGAATCCAGGTTTCAGCACGAGTCGTGTCTGTAGACAGTCCATCGAATGAAGGCGGCTGGAGTCGCCGGAACCTATCTCCACTGTTGTCATGTGGGGCATTAGCATGATTGTTGTTTCCAGTGGTTATTGTTTCTATCATCTTCTCTGGCAATCATGCGTTCAACCATGCGTGATTGTGCACCCACCAGCTCAGTTAGTCGGTCAATGGCTCGAGAGCTTTCGCTTGACTCTTCTTGATGTCCCCTCACCATAATTAAGAAATCCTATAAACATAATAACCTAAGTTTAATAAACAGAACAGTTACAGTAACCTAAATACTTACAGTTGGTGGAGCGACCTCACGTGGCGGGTTGCGCAGTCAGACATTTCACAGAATCGGTTTTAAAACCGTGTCTCTCTGATACCACAACTGTGACAGCCCGAAATCGAACCCGATCGGGGTTCGGGATCGGAGCCATCACTACGGGACAGATAACAGGAAACGGTGACTATTTTTTTTTTTAACAGATCGGTCAAGACAGTGGACTTTATACTTTTAAATATTTACAGAGAAATAGAATCGAATGACAGGAAACATGCACTGTCAACGTGAACCCTAAAAACGTAACTCTACAGAGAGGAAGAAACTACAGTGAATAACAGAACATTTACGGGAAGAGAGAGAGTTCTCTGGGATTGGAAGCAAAACAGGTTTCAATAATGGATAACAGAACAGAAATTAGCATAAGGCTGGCGGAGGAGGGAATGAAATTCTTAAAACATATAAAATACTGTTGGGCGGAAGAGATAAATTTGGCGGTGGATGTCGAATAAGACAAAACAGGTGAACAGTGTTCAGCGGAAGATGTAAACAGAAACTGTGAATAAACTGGGTGGAGGAGGTGATGACGTCAGCCGGAAGAATAGATGACGTCAACCGGAAGATACAGGCATTACCCTGCGGAAGACCTAGGTTACTGGGTGGATGACTTGGATGACGTCAGCCGGAAGACATAGTCGGAACTGGGCGGAAGACTTATGCTGACGTCAACGGAAGCCATGAATACACTGGGCGGATGACTAGATGACGTCAGCCGGAAGACATCGTTTTAAACTGGGCGGAAGATTTATGCTGACGTCAACCGGAAGGCATGAATGCACTAGGCGGATGACTAGATGACGTCAGTCGGAAGACATAGTTCGGAACTGGGCGGAAAGACTTATGCTGACGTCAACCGGAAGACATGAATACACTGGGCGGTAGACTAGATGACGTCAGCCGGAAGACATATTCGGAACTGGGCGGAAGACTTATGCTGACGTCAACCGGAAGACATGAATACACTGGGCGGATGACTAGATGACGTCAGCCGGAAGACATAGTTCGGAACTGGGCGGAAGATTTATGCTGACGTCAACCGGAAGACATGAATACACTGGGCGGATGACTAGATGACGTCAGCCGGAAGACATAGTTCGGAACTGGGCGGAAGACTTATGCTGACGTCAACCGGAAGACATGAATACACTGGGCGGATGACTAGATGACGTCAGCCGGAAGACATAGTTCGGAACTGGGCGGAAGATTTATGCTGACGTCAACCGGAAGGCATGAATGCACTGGGCGGATGACTAGATGACGTCAGCCGGAAGACATAGTTCGGAACTGGGCGGAAGATTTATGCTGACGTCAACCGGAAGACATGAATACACTGGGCGGATGACTAGATGACGTCAGCCGGAAGACATCGTTTTAAACTGGGCGGAAGATTTATGCTGACGTCAACCGGAAGGCATGAATGCACTAGGCGGATGACTAGATGACGTCAGTCGGAAGACATAGTTCGGAACTGGGCGGAAGACTTATGCTGACGTCAACCGGAAGACATGAATACACTGGGCGGATGACTAGATGACGTCAGCCGGAAGACATAGTTTTACATAAGGAAACGGGCAGCGGTGGACTTGATCGGATGATATAGTTTCTAAGGCAAGACTTAGCAACTTTTAACAGAAAGACGTACAGATAGAGAGCCTCAAAACAGAAGGCATAAAGGTTTTGGACCTTCAAATCCGATTCAAAATTTACAGATTTCCAAGAAGACAAACTACACGGATGACTTTAAAACCAGAAATCGTCCATGCACAGATTAACAGAAAGTATCCCAAACAATTCCAGAATACTTTAGAATATAACTGAACTATCAAATACAGCGGTTTCAAATAACTTAGACATCAGACCTATACATTGTTTTAAAATCTGAAAATCAGTACAGAACAGGACATATACTTGCAGAATTTCTTCAAAAAAAGAGTTTTACAACCAAACCAGGACTTCTAGAAGACTTTACAGATATAAACTTTTCAGAAAACTTAAACCTCAGATCAGTCATGTCTAGCTGCAGCAACCAACCCTCCATGAGCTCGAGCCATCAACTACATCAGATCATCATTTTGAGGCGCAAAGTCCTCGGTTTCAGGTTCAGTACCTACATCAGAGAGTTCACCTATGAGTCTAAAACTCAGTAAGGACATAATCAGAATGCAGTGGTGCATATGCAATGCATGAACTTTCAGAAATTCAGTGACAGAACAGAACATTACATTTCAGTGGCAGAAGAATTAAGTGGGGCTTATAGGGGAACTGGTTCAGTAAGTGCACTATCAGGCACGGCAGTTTTCAGATTCCCAGGGAGGGATAAAACGAGAGGGTCCTTGCCAGGGACAGTATTTTCAGATTCCCAGGGAGGGATAAAACCAGAGGGGCCAGTCCCCGTCCCACACTTAACCTGGTACATTTCAGTCAGATTTTATTCTTATTAATTTCAAACAGTGTACAGAAATCGGTTTGCATGAATTTTCAGGAAAACAGTGTATGCATGAACGGTGCCTGAACTTTAACTAGCAGATAACAGAATAAAACAGTAGACAGCAGAAGATAAATCAAAGCCAGACATTTCAGAACATAACTTTAACTCTTCTACCCAAAACAACCCGACAGAACAGTAAACCTAGTACCTCCTTGATGTAGGGCCTTAAGGGCCGGATCTAAACTTATGAACTTACCTGTTTTCTAGAGGGTTGAAAACTTGGATGTCTCTGGAAAGAAAACTCGGACCTGTAGCATGCATGTACAGAATTTAAACACGCTACAAATGCTAACTAAAATCATGTAGAATAAGCAGCAAACACATTTCAACTCTTTAGAAAACACACCAACGTGTTTTCATCCAAAAACAGTGAGTTTTTACCAAATACCGAAACCCTAAACTTTGGTAAAAACTCACATTAAACTCATCCAAATTTGTTAGCATTAAAAGATTCCCACCTTTTTAGAAGAAGACGGGAAAATACAGGAGAAACAAAGCATGGAAGTTTTGTTTCAATCGCCTGGAAGAGAGAAAGCCGAGAGAGATGGGAGGAAACAGGGAAGTGAATGAAAATTCACGTAAGAGGATGAACTTAGCTTCCTCAACAAGTTGCCACTTGGCAAACACCCATTGGCTTACTCCCACCAACCTTAATCTCTCCCCAAATTGCCCTTCCATGCATTTCAAACTTAGTGCTTTGGTTTTAGTTACACATTAGTTTAGTTCTCCACTAATTATTTCAACAATTCAACCAAAACATTCCTTTGTATTAATATAATATTAATCCCGTTTAAATGATCCAGGAAAACTATTACATGGCAAAATGCCGGGTGTTACAATAGATATATATATATATATATATATATATATATATATATATATATATATATATATCGGATAGACTTCCAATTGTTTTATGCGTGGACCAATTGTTTGTTGTACACTTTTTGCTACATGAAAGTGTTGTGTTTGTATGCACGACGTGATATTGAGGCAATGATGACCTGTCCTTTTGTTTAAATCTCTAAATCTACCTAGATTTATTTATTTTGTTCGTTATACGATTGACTGATCTACATACAGTCAATATTTCTTTTTTTCATGCTCTTTGTGGACATTTGACGTGTAAAAGATCTGTGAGTGAGCTTATTCTATGAATAATTTTAAAACAGTAGTGCCACTATTTTATATATAGTTTTATCTATGAATGTAGTTTTGTTTTTAAATTCGCTCCACCAATGGCACATGAAGCTCGTTTTAAAAGTGAGAAAAGAGATTTTGATGAATACAATTCATGTCCGAGAGTTTCTTCATTTGACTCATTATTTTTAAAATAAAATGTCAAAATCCTCTCCTTATTGCAAAATGAGGATTGTGGAGGCGAGGACTAACTGATAATTATTCCCTTTATTTCTTCTTGAGTAATTATTTCTTTCATTTAGTGAAAACTTTTATTTTTACTATGTTATGTATTATTATATTGGATATTAGACATTTTTATTTCTCTATAATACTCCTTAGGTTTAATTTTTTATCGAGAAACTATCGAGTTTAACCCTGTACTGTACCTGTAATTTCAGGTAGCCCCCTATACTAAAAAAAATCGGCAAATCGAACCTCGTACTATGATTCCGTTATCGGTTTTGACATTTTTAACACTCACGTTAAGTGCATTGAGTTTAATTTTATAAAAAAATACCCATAAATCGCACAAGTATTAGAAAATCATGAAAATTTTCAGATTATCTTCTCATTATGTGATAAATATTGGTCAACTTTTCAAGTAATTAATATCGTTTGTTGTTTTGTTTTAAATTAATATCAGTTCATTCTACACTTTATAAATTAATTTTATAAAATTAACCAAACGATATTGAATTTATTTAAAACATTTAGCACATATTCATCATTTCAGGGAAGATAATAGAAAACTTTCGTAATTTTTAACACTTATACGATTTATTGTAATTTATTTATTTATTTTATAAATATATAAAATTATAGAACATTGGATTTACTTGAATATTTTATCACATATTCATCACATCATGGAAAGATACTCTGAAACTTTTCGTGATTTTCTAACATTTGTACGATTTATTATAATTATTTTATAAAATAAATAAATAAAACTACCATAAATCGCACAAGTATTAGAAAATCATGAAAATTTTCAGATTATCTTCTCATTATGTGATAAATATGTGGTCAACTTTTCAAGTAAATTTAATATCGTTTGTTGTTTTGTTTTAAATTAATATCAGTTCATTCTACACTTTATAAATTAATTTTATAAAATTACCAAACGATATTGAATTTATTTAAAAAATTTAGCACATATTCATCATTTCATGGAAGATAATATGAAAACTTTCGTAATTTTTTAACACTTATACGATTTATTGTAATTTTATTTATTTATTTTATAAAATAATTATAATAAATCATATAAGTATTAGAAAATCATGAAAAATTTTAGATTATCTTTTCATGATGTGGATGAACATGTGGTAAAATTTTCAAGTAAATCCAATGTCGTTTGGTATTTTTTTATAAAATTAAACTCAATACACTTAACGTGAATGTTGAAAAAGGTCAAAGCCGAATAACAGAATCATAGTACAGTATTCAGTTTGTCAATTTTTTTAATAAAGAAGAATACCTGAAATTACGGGTATAGTACATGATTAAAATCGATAGTTTCTATTTTTTATTTCATCTTATTATTTTGTGATCTTTACATGGATTTCAACCTATCAACTAGACTTTCTGTGAACCATGTTTTGGGTTGTACGATGGGGTTCTCCACAAAAAAAGAGGCATTCGACTGAGTTTTTTCGTCTAGAACCGCCTACGAGTCATGACAACAAAAATCAATTATCTAAGCGAATATTTCTTTACCAAACTCTACAGTTAGGAAATAATAATGTTAGTCTTCACTGGAAAGCTACCTTGGTGTAGCTCAAAGTTCAATTAGCTAGGATGGGAGAAGTCTTTCTAGTTCCCTCGGTTCCTCATTGTTTATATGGTGTCCTTAAATCATTAGATTCTTACATACTCCTCTAAATCTTTTATATTTTTGTTGGGGCGAACTAACGAGTTAAAAGCTCCTTTAGTAGGACCCCAAAGAAAATACTGGTAAATGTTTATCAATCAAGCTTCTCTAATGGCAGCCTATTTTACCCAGGTGATGAACCTGGTGCATACTGGATTTATTCGCAGTAGGGAGTTGGGAAGTCAGCGGAAGAAATCAGGGGAGGTCGTGGGGATGAAAAGACACGGTTCCGTTTCAGAGCTCTGCATTATTGCACAGAGATGACAGAACGTGTTTTAATATATTTATATACGGAATTATATAATAATTAAATGCTGACTCTAGATCAACCTACACTTAGAACTTAAGAGTAGACCCACCTCTTTTTCTTGCATTCTTAGTTTAATATTATCCAAATGTTTAGCGTTCAGTGATTCGATTCCTCGTTGACTATTTACACTCTCTCTGCTTCTGTTCTTGGTCAGGCTATTTTCGAGTGTAGAAGTGGAAACCCTAAGTTAACTTTGAGTTCTGGTTTTCTTCTTAGATGACAATCTAGAGGTAAAAACCATTTTAATCTTAAACTAATAATCTTAACAAATTCACCCTTCAATTATCATAAACCTAACAATTTAATTCTTAATGCCCCCTGATTACCCTTTTTTTTGCATTTTTTGACTAGAACGGGGGCAATCTAAAATGAACGGCCCCCCGTTCTGTCAAGGGTGTTCGTTCCACGTGCGGTGCACGTGGAATTGAAACGCGTGACTGTTCTCCCGAGTCGACCCCATGTTCTCAAGAGCATTTTATAGCAGTGGTCCAACTCGGGAAAACAGACCGTTCTCAATTATTGGACTCCAGAACGGGGATCGTTCTCCAAAATGAGCCCTTTTATATATTTATTATAATGCGTAATTTATGTATTTATTGTAATGTATAATTTTAGATTTATTATTATCTGTAATTTCTTGATTATCTTTCAATTATATGATGAACATGTGGTAAAATTTTTAAGTAAATTCAATACCGTTTGATATTTTTTTAAAATTAATTTAATAAAATGAAAAATGAATGGGGTCCCAGCCCTAGAACGGATGGAAAAAAAATATCAAACGATATTCAATTTATTTGAAATTTTTAACACATGTTCAGCACATCATGTGAAGATAATCTGAAAATTTTCATTATTTTCTAACATTTGTATAATTTATGTAATTTTAGATAATTATTTTATAAAATAGAAGTACAACAATTATAATAAATCATACAAGTGTTAGAAAATAACGAAAATTTACATATTATATTCTCATGATGTGCGGAATATGTGTTAAAAATTTCAAGTAAATTGAATATCGTTTGGTATTTTTTTAAAATTAATTTATAAAGTGAATAATGTGTAATTTAGTGAGGTAAAGTTGAAAAAATGGACAGAGTTTCGTTTGTTTTATGACTCTTTCATAGCCACAATTCCTGCATATTCAAATTACAATTTATATCCAACAGCCAGATCCAGATAATTACAATACAAAGATAAAGTAAAGTGAAATAAAATGAAATGAAATACAAACTATAGTACATCAAACGATACTAATAAACGTAAAACAAAATACATAAATTGAAATATAAACTACACTATGGGTGGGTCATCGTTGTCAGAAGCCTCCAGCCAACTCGTGAATCTTTCATTCAGCTGTATGTTAGACAAGTTGATATCCCCGACTCTACTCACGAGAAAATTCATCCTCTGCTCTATCATGTACCACCGCTGCTCCATCTTGTCTCCACCGCTGCTCCATGGTGTCCAATATACTAGCCTCCTGGTGGGATAATGGTGGCGCGGTGGCGTCCTTTATAGGAGCGTCTCGAGATGTAGAGGCCCCATGATCTCCCTTGCACATCCAAGTCCCGTCGACTTCGACTTGGCCCATTCGAATCAGATGAAGCCTGTCAAATAAATTTACAGATCTTTGTGCTCTCCTCTGCTCTCTACTGGGTAGTTGTAACGCCCCGAGTTTTCTGAACCCGGTGTGTTACTCATAAGCTCGTACATAACTAAGAAACCTTGGACTAAATTTAAAACTTCGCTCGAAAGTCAAAATTTAATATATATATTTTTTTAAAAAGAAAAAAGAAAACTTCAAAACATTTAAAGACTTGCAGCGGAAATCATTTGAGCAACAGTAGAGTTGAACAAAACTATGAAACATGGTTTGGAATGTTATGAGACAATCGGCAAATAGGAAATAAAAGTTTAAACCGTGGAATACTTGAGAAGTCGTAGAAGTCAAACGCATCTGCCGATGAATAAAGTCAACGGAAGAAGCAGAAACAGCAAATAGAGGGCTTCTACCGATGACGTGGACCAGAAGAGTTGGAAACAAAAGACATCTCTCGGTGGACTACATCTACCGATGACGTCAGCCAGATAAAACAATTATCCAACATCAACCGATAGAAAAACGACAAGTTTTGCGACTCGCATCTACAGATGGCAAAACGACAAAATCTCTCATCCCCTACTTCCGATAGGGCAAACTGCATATACCGATCACTAAACGACAAAGCATAATACCCACTCATACCGGTAGGGCAAAATCTACATCTTCCGATAGGATAAACCTCATGTACCTATGACTTTACTGAGACATCATCCGATGGCTTTACTGAAGACATCTTCCGATAAAACAAACCTCATGTACCGATGACTTTACTGGGACATCATCCGATGGCTTTACTGAAGACATCTTCCGATAGAACAGCACGACTCAACATCTGCCGATAGACTTCATCTACCGACGAAGAACAGAATAACAACTCAAACTATGGGAAGGGATTTTTCACTTTACAGAAACCATTCAGAAACAATTCAAATCATTATATTGTTCAAATCCAGTAAAAACCAACATTTAAAACCCAACGGATCACTAGTATCAGTAAATCTCATTACGTAATCAAAATATTAAAATCTCTACTGTCAAGAAAACTTGACATACTCAGATTAAATCTTTATCAACTAAACCCCCCCCCCCCCCCCCCCACCCCACAACCGCTGACATCAGTTAACCCGCCTCGTCAGTTTACCAGGCTGAAACATGAACGTACTCCTCCAACCACACCTAATCATCTGAGTATCCAGGAAATTCACCTGCAGTATCCTCAACACCTACATCACAAAACTCATCTATTAGCCTAATGCTAAGTAAGCAAAGCAGTAATGAAATGAAATACTGAAACATAAATACCTAAACATGCAATTCCTACTTTCTCATCTCAGTTGCATTCACATTCATTCATAAGCTGATCTGATCCCTCGATTCCCTTGGGAAGTGGATCAATTTTTCCAATGTTATACATCCTCTACTCGATTAAGGGGCGGATGAATTCCCTTAATAGCTGATCTGATCCCTTGGTTCCCTTGGGAGTGGGATCAATTCTCCCAATGTCATAAATCCCTACTTAAGTTAAGGGGTGGATTAGTTCCCTTAATAGTTTATCTGTCACATTCAGTTCATACCTTACCATTCTTACATGGAAATTTATTTTCGTAATCTTTCAAAAACATGATGCATGACATACAAAATCATTCACAAGATACATAACCCTACTGTTTTGTGATGTAGGCCCGAAGGCACATGCATACTTTACTTACCTGGCTCTCTTGGAAATGCTCGGTTACAACTACTCTGGAAGCCCTGTTCACCTAATGTCATAAGCAGAATACCGATTAGATCACCACTAACCTTACTCTATATATCATTCAAAAAAAAACTATGGAGCTAGTTTGGAAGCTCTGGTCATCGTACATTCTCGGCTCAACACTAAACCCGAACTCAACTCACTCACAGCATTATCAAAATACGCACATTGCACTCTTTCTACTACCTAGCCACTAAAATCTCAAGAAACGAAGGGAAAACTTACCTAGTTTGAAGGAGAATCGGGCGAGGAAAATCGCTTAGAGAGCTCGGCTGCTTGAGCTGAAAACCCGAAGAGAAAAGTGTGAAATGGAGGCGGCTACAGTGCATTAAACCCAATCTCTATTCCTTAAATACGTTATCCACTTTTAAATTTTCAATTTACATAAATGCCCTTGCTTAGTCACTCATTAACCTAATCAATAATTCTCCCAATTTTTCTATGAAATTGCACATCATAAATTGATAAGTTAAATTCGGTTTAATTGAAATCGGGTGCTACAATCTACCCTCCTTAAAAGAATTTTGTCCTCAAAATTCAGTACTTAAATAATTCTGGATGTTGGTTCATCATGTCTTGCTGGCGCTCCCAAGTGGTCTCCTCTATGTTCTGGTTGTGCCATAAAACTTTTACTAGTGGAACCTCTTTGTTGCGCAATACCTTCACTGCATAATCTAAGATCTTTATTGGTTTTTCTTCATAGGTAAGGGTAGGATGAATCTCAAAGTCCTGCTGTCCCATGACTTGGTTTGGATCCCTTATGCACTTTTTCAACATGGAAACATGAAACACATCATGTATCCCTCCCATAGAAGTTGGTAGTTGTAACTGGTAGGCTGTTCTCCCAATCCTTTTCAGGATTAAAAATGGTCCCATAAACCTGGGGTTCAACTTTCCTCTCTTTCCGAATCTTACAACTTCTTTGAATGGTGACACCTTGAGAAAAACTTCGTCGCCTATCGCAAATTCCAATTCTCTACGTCTGCAATCTGCATAGCTTTTTTGTTGACTCTGAGCTGCTAAAATTTTCTGTCGGATGAGGGTAACCTTCTCAACAGTTTGTTGTACCATGTCAGGACCAAGCAACTGTGTTTCGCCAACTTCATCACAGTACAAAGGTGATCTGCATTTTCGTCCATACAATGCCTCATAAGGTGTCATTTCTATTGTTGCCTGAAAACTGTTATTATAAGAGAATTCTACTAAAGGTAGGTACTTGCTCCAGGAACCTTGAAAGTCTAGCACACATGCACGAAGCATATCCTCTAATGTTTGGATGGTTCTTTCGGACTGTCCATCAGTTTGAGGGTGAAAAGCTGTGCTAAAACTAAGCTGTGTTCTCATAGCCTTGTGCAAAATTTTCCAAAACTTAGAGGTAAATCTAGTGTCTCGGTCTGAAACTGTGGTACAAGGAACCCCATGCAATCTAACAATCTCTTGCATGTACAATTCAGCAAGCTGATCCATCGAGTTAGTTATCTTAATTGGCAGAAAATGAGCAGACTTGGTTAGACGGTCAACTATAACCCAAATTGGATCATGTCCCTTTGTTGTTCTACGTAATCCTATAACGAAATCCATCGTTATTTGTTCTCATTTCCATTCGGGAACTGGTAAGGGTTGTAACGTTCCAGCAGGCCTCTGATGTTCAGCTTTGACTTGCTGGCAGATCAGACAGGACTCCACATACTCCGCCACACTTCTTTTCATACCTGGCCACCAATAATGCTGTTTAAGATCCTTGTACATCTTTATACTCCCGGGGTGAATAGAGAACCTGGAAGAGTGTGCTTCAGAAAGAATTTCATCACGAAATTCTTTGATGGCGGGAACAAACTATCTATTTCTAAACTTAAGGATTCCATTAGCAAAATAGTTAAAATCTGATTTGTCCGTAGAATCCATGCTTGACTTGTACTTGTTACACTCATCATCATTCGTCTGAGCTTCCTTTATTTTCTCTAGAATGGTAGGCTTTAAGGTTATAGCTGAAAGTATGGCTGATACACTGGATACTGCTTCTAGATTAAACTTTTGGAATTCTGACTCTAAAGCTAATGGCATACTGAAAGTCATAGCTGGGGTTGATGTTGTTACTCTACTCAAGGCATCTGCCACTACATTTGCCTTGCCGGGATGATATTTTATTTCAAAGTCATAGTCCTTGACAAATTCTAACCATCGACGCTGCCTCATATTCAATTCCTTCTGTGTGAAAATATACTTCAGACTTTTATGGTCTGAAAATATCTCACAAGGCTGTCCATACAAGTAGTGTCTCCAAATCTTAAGTGCAAATACTACAGCAGCTAATTCTAGGTCATGGGTAGGGTAATTCTTCTCGTGAGTTTTCAACTGTCTAGAAGCGTAAGCTATTACTTTACCATCCTGCATTAACACAAATCCAAGACCAATCTTGGAAGCATCACAGTAAATGCTAAACTTACCATTATCGACAGGAAGGGTCAGAATTGGAGCATTGGTCAGTTTCTGTTTCAAGGTCTAAAAGCTATGCTCACATTCATCAGTCCATCTATACATCACATTTTTCCTTGTTAACCTAGTAAGAGGTGTAGCGATCTTTGAAAATCCCTTAATAAATTTTCTATAATATCCTGCTAATCCAAGGAAACTTCAAATATCTGTAGCATTCCTTGGTTGGGGCCATTCCTTAACTGCTTGAACCTTAGCTGGATCAACAGATATTCCATCTCCAGAGACAACATGTCCTAAAAAGTGAACTTGGTCCAACAAAAATTTACACTTAGAAAACTTGGCGTAAAGTTGGTGCTGTTTTAATACTTCCAATACCAAGGTCAGGTGTCTAGCATGCTCGTCCTTGGAACGAGAATAAATTAAAATATCATCAATGAATACTATGACAAATTTATCTAAGTATTCATGAAACACCATATTCATAAGATCCATGAAGGTTGCTGGTGCATTTGTCAAACCAAAAGACATAACCAAAAACTCATAATGTCCATACCTTGTGCGAAAGGCAGTCTTTGGGATATCTTCAGATTTAACCTTCAGCTGGTAATAACCGGATCTAAGGTCAATCTTAGAGAAAACTCTTGCACCCTTCAGCTGGTCAAATAAGTCATCAATCCTCGGCAAAGGGTACTTATTCTTGACAGTTAACTTATTTAATTATCTATAATCAATGCACATACGCATTGATCCATCTTTCTTTTTGACAAAAAGGACAGGTGCACCCCACGGTGAAAAGCTAGGGCATATGAACCATTTCTCCAATAAATCCTCTAACTGCCTCTTTAATTCCTTAAGTTCTGTTGGTGCTAATCTATATGGATTCTTAGATACAGGCTAAGCGCCTGGGTAGACATCCACAACAAATTCAATTTCTCTATCTGGTGGCAAGCCAGGAAGGTCATCTAGGAATACTTCCGGAAAATCTTGGACAACTAAAACATTCTTGAGGTTTGATTTTTCTACTAGTTGTGTGTCTAAAACATTGGCCAAAAAGCACAAATACTCCCTGCATGAGGAGGGTCTACAATCGATAGAAGTCATTACAGTCATTTCCTTACTCTTCTTTAGAGCTTGGAAGGTATGGTTTAAACCACCAGGGGGTTGAAAACTAACAACTCCAGTCCTACAATCTATTGTGGCATAATGTTTAAATAATCAATCCATTCCTATGATTACATCAAATCCCATTATGTCCATAATGATGAGATCGGCAGGCAAGTTCTTGTTTCCTACTAATACAACACCATCAGGCATCATTTGGTTAGAGTGCATGCGTTCACCAGTGGGTAGGGCAACTTTGAACACATGTTCGAAAGAAGTAAACCGTACGTCTAACTTATAAGCAAATGCAGAGGCTATAAAAAAATGTGTTGCACCCGAATCTATCAAAGTAAAAGCAGGTATAGAGTTGATCAGTATTGTACCTAACACCACAGCAGGCCGGTCCTCATCACAGAACTCCATCATGGAGAATATTCTTGGCTTAATCTTGACAGGGCCACTCTTCAAAGCTAGGCAGTCTCTGTTGACATGGCCAACCTTGTTGCAATGGAAACATCGAATGACCCGGGGCTTTGGACAATCCTTGTACAAGTGTCCAACCTCTTCACAGTTGAAGCACTTACCCGATCCAAATCTACACTCCCCCAAGTGATTCTTTGAACATTTCGGGCACTGAGGGAACTTCTGGGTATTCGGTACCTTCTTTCCAGATCCTTGGCTATTCTGGCCTTCACTTGGCCTCTTCACTTCCCTCTGATGGTGTGGCTGGATAAACTTTTGTGAAGCCTCCATTGGTCCGGCACACTTCCTTTCAGCTTCTTCCACTTCCAGAGCAGTGGACACAACTTCACTAAATGTCAAGCCTTTAATGCCACAGAATTTGACTCCTCGGTAAATCTCCGGCTTCAGTCCATGCACAAATTTGAACACCTTATCCTCGTCCTTATGAGCACAGGACTCAAATTGCCTACTGTACTCTGCCACCGTCCCTGTCTGCTTCAAATTCAGAAACTCTAACTTCTTCGCGGTTTGGACCGTGCTGTTAAAATACTTCCTATAGAATATGTCCTTGAATTGTGACCAAGGCATCGCCAAAACATCTGTGGTGGTCTCTATTGTTTCCCACCAGAGTTGAGCTTCACCAGCCAAATGGAACGTGGCCAACGTGACTTTGTCTTCTTCTCCAACATTGGCACACCTAAACATACTCTTGATCTTTCTAATCCATCCTTCATCAATAACTGGATCAGATGACTGTCCATCAAACGTGGCTGGTCTCAGTCTCCGGAATCTATCTCCAGAATGTTCACTGCTAGAACCCGAGTTGGCACTTTCCTTTTTTTTTTTTTTTTTTTTTTTTTTTTTTTTTTTTTTTTTTTTTTTTTTTTTTTTTTTTTTTTTTTTTTTTTTTTTTTTTTTTTTTTTTTTTTTTTTTTTTTTTTTTTTTTTTTTTTTTTTTTTTTTTTTTTTTTTTTTTTTTTTTTTTTTTTTTTTTTTTTTTTTTTTTTTTTTTTTTTTTTTTTTTTTTTTTTTTTTTTTTTTTTTTTTTTTTTTTTTTTTTTTTTTTTTTTTTTTTTTTTTTTTTTTTTTTTTTTTTTTTTTTTTTTTTTTTTTTTTTTTTTTTTTTTTTTTTTTTTTTTTTTTTTTTTTTTTTTTTTTTTTTTTTTTTTTTTTTTTTTTTTTTTTTTTTTTTTTTTTTTTTTTTTTTTTTTTTTTTTTTTTTTTTTTTTTTTTTTTTTTTTTTTTTTTTTTTTTTTTTTTTTTTTTTTTTTTTTTTTTTTTTTTTTTTTTTTTTTTTTTTTTTTTTTTTTTTTTTTTTTTTTTTTTTTTTTTTTTTTTTTTTTTTTTTTTTTTTTTTTTTTTTTTTTTTTTTTTTTTTTTTTTTTTTTTTTTTTTTTTTTTTTTTTTTTTTTTTTTTTTTTTTTTTTTTTTTTTTTTTTTTTTTTTTTTTTTTTTTTTTTTTTTTTTTTTTTTTTTTTTTTTTTTTTTTTTTTTTTTTTTTTTTTTTTTTTTTTTTTTTTTTTTTTTTTTTTTTTTTTTTTTTTTTTTTTTTTTTTTTTTTTTTTTTTTTTTTTTTTTTTTTTTTTTTTTTTTTTTTTTTTTTTTTTTTTTTTTTTTTTTTTTTTTTTTTTTTTTTTTTTTTTTTTTTTTTTTTTTTTTTTTTTTTTTTTTTTTTTTTTTTTTTTTTTTTTTTTTTTTTTTTTTTTTTTTTTTTTTTTTTTTTTTTTTTTTTTTTTTTTTTTTTTTTTTTTTTTTTTTTTTTTTTTTTTTTTTTTTTTTTTTTTTTTTTTTTTTTTTTTTTTTTTTTTTTTTTTTTTTTTTTTTTTTTTTTTTTTTTTTTTAAAAAAAAAAAAAGAAAACCTCAAAACATTTAAAGACTTGCAGCGGAAATCATTTGAGCAACAATAGAGTTGAACAAAACTATGAAACATGGTTTGGAATGTTATGAGACAATCGGCAAATAGGAAATAAAAGTTTAAACCGTGGAATACTTGAGAAGTCGCAGAAGTCAAACGCATCTGCCGATGAATAAAGTCAACGGAAGAAGCAGAAACAGCAAATAGAGGGCTTCTACCGATGACGTGGACCAGAAGAGTTGGAAACAAAAGACATCTCTCGGTGGACTACATCTACCGATGACGTCAGCCAGATAAAAAAATTATCCAACATCAACCGATAGCAAAACGACAAGTTTTGCGACTCGCATCTACCGATGGCAAAACGACAAAATCTCTCATCCCCTACTTCCGATAGGGCAAACTGCATATACCGATCACTAAACGACAAAGCATAATACCCACTCATACCGGTAGGGCAAAATCTACATCTTCCGATAGGATAAACCTCATGTACCGATGACTTTACTGAGACATCATCCGATGGCTTTACTGAAGACATCTTCCGATAAAACAAACCTCATGTACCGATGACTTTACTGGGACATCATCCGATGGCTTTACTGAAGACATCTTCTGATAGAACAGCACGACTCAACATCTGCCGATAGACTTCATCTACCGACGAAGAAATGAATAACAACTCTAACTACGGGAAGGGATTTTTCACTTTACAGAAACCATTCAGAAACAATTCAAATCATTATATTGTTCAAATCCAGTAAAAACCAACATTTAAAACCCAGCGGATCACCAGTATCAGTAAATCTCATTACGTAATCAAAATATTAAAATCTCTACTGTCAAGAAATCTTGACATACTCAGATTAAATCTTTATCAACTAACCCCCCCTCCCCATACAACCGCTGACATCAGTTAACCCGCCTCGTCAGTTTACCAGGCTGAAACATGAACATACTTCTCCAACCACACCTAATCATCTGAGTATCCAGGAAATTCACTTGCAGTATCCTCAACACCTACATCACAAAACTCATCTATTAGCCTAATGCTAAGTAAGCAAAGCAGTTGTGACGACCCGAAACCGGAACCCGATCGGAGTCCGAGATCGGAGCCATCACTCCGGGACAGTGGACAGAAAACGGTGACTATTTTTTTTTTTGAAACATAATTCTTTAAAACGTTGACAGAGGGAGAGGGAGTTCTCGGATGTAGAAATTTAAAACAGGTTTCAATAATGGATAACAGAACAGAAATTAGCATAAGGCTGGCGGAGGAGGAAACAGGAAACGTTGGTGGAAGACTTAGGCAAATACCGACGGAAGACTTGAATGACGTCAGCCGGAAGATGTAAATGCAAAGACAGAAGCGGAGATGACGTCAGGCGGAAGATTAGAGCTATCGGTGGATTCAGATACGACAAAAGACGAACAGTATTCAGCGGAAGAGGCTGAGTAAAACTGGGCAGAAGAGGTGGTGACATCAGCCGGAAGATGGGTGACGTCAGCCGGAGGATGCAGACAATTGATGAAATCAGACGAAGTGATGACGTCAGCCGGAAGATACAGACAGAAACTGTGAATGAACTGGGCGGGAGAGATAAGCCGGCGGTGGATGTCGAATAAGACAAGACAGATGACGTCACAGGAAGATGTAATTACACTGGCGGAAGACTTGGGTGACGTCAACCGGAAGACGAGATTTTAAACTGGGCGGAAGACTTATGCTGACATCAGCCGGAAGACATATTTACACTGGGCGGAAGACTTGGGTGACGTCAACCGGAAGACGGGGTTTTAAACTGGGCGGAAGACTTATGCTGACATCAGCCGGAAGACATATTTACACTGGGCGGATGACTTGGTTTTTAAGGCAGAAACTTGACAAATTTTAACAGAAAGACATGCCAACAGAAAACTTCGAAACAAAAAGCAATAAGGCTTCAAGCCTCCAAACCCGAATCAGAACAAGATTATGAAACATGCCTCACAAATGACAGATTCAAGAAAACAAACTGCATGGATAGCTCTAGAATTCGAGGCTATCCATGCACAACCTGAAAGGAAGAATCCCAGCAGTTCCAGAATGATTTCGACACATTGAAAAACATAAATACAACTGTCAAATACAGAGGTTTTAGAATACACCAACAAAACCTATACTTAAATCAGGTTTCTAACAAAAATCCAAACAGAGTTTTGAAACAAAACACCAGAGTTCAGTAAAACCTACAGACATAAACTCTACTTAAAAACTGAAACCTCAGAGCAGAAACATGTCTGACTACAACAACCACCCTGTGAGCTCGATCCACCATTTACATCATATCATCATTTTGAGGAACAAGGTCCTCGGTTTCAGGTTCAGTACCTACATCAGAGAGTTCACCTATGAGTTTAAAACACAGTAAGGACATAATCAGAATACAGTGATGCAAAATGCTATGCATGCAGTTTTTCAGAAATACGGTGACAGTACAGAGCATTAAGTTACAATGGCAGTAAAATTAAGTGGAGCTTATAGGGGAACTGGCAAACAGTGGGGAAGGGGGAGGGTGCACTATCAGGCACATTCAGGGGTACAGTACAGTGGGGAAGGGGGAGGGTGCACTATCAGGCACATTCAGGGGTACAGTACAGTGGGGGAGGGGGAGGGTGCACTATCAGGCACATTCAGGGATACAGTACAGTAAACGGTAAACAGTAACAGTTCAGTGGCCAGTCCCCGTCTCACACTTAACCTGGTACATTTCAGTCGGATTTTATCTTATTAGTTTCAAACGGTGTACAGAAATCGGTTTTTGCATGAATTTTCAGGAAAACAGTGTATGCATGACATTCTCAGTGCCTGAACCTATAACAGCAGACATCAGAAATAACAGGGCATATTGTGAGATAGAAAACAGACAACTCAGAATGTGAACTGAGCAGACAACACAGAACACAAACTGAACAGAAGCTATAACATTTCTACCCAAAACTACCCGACAGAACAGGAACCCTAGTACCTCTGTGATATAGGGCCATAAGGGCCAACCTACAGTTACGAACTTACCTGTTTGCTGCGGTGTCAGATGCTCGAATGTCCCTGGAATGCTCGGACCTATAGTATGCATGAAGAGGTATTAAATAGCTGCAAATGTTAACTAGTAAGTTGGTAGAATCTGCTCCAAACTCATCCAAACCCTTAGAAAACAAACCGGTGTGTTTTCATCCAAAAACAGAGAGTTTTCACCAAATACCGAAACCCTAAACTTCGGTAAAACTCACATTAAACTCATCCAAACTTGTTAGCATTAAAGGATGCTTACCTTAGCGGAGAAACAGAAAGGAACAGAGGAGATCGAAGTAACTTCGATGGCTGTTCGTCGACTGAGAGAGAGAATGCAGAGGTGAGAAAGAGAGAGAGAAAGAGAGAGCAGGGAAGTGAAGTGAAGAGGGTTTCACGTAGGAGGAAGAGCTTAGCTTCTTCAACAAGTTGCCACTTGGCGATCCTCCATTGGCTTTCTCCCACCAACCTTAATTAGTTCTCTATTTTACCCTTCCATTGGTTTTTAATTAAATTGACTTGTTTTGGTTAGTTGGTCATTAGTTTGGTCCTCTCTTAAACATTCCATCAATTCAACCAAAATATACATTGTATTTAAATAATTTAAATACAATACGGGGAAACCATTACGTGGCAAAAATGCCGGGTGTTACAGCAGTAATGAAATGAAATGCTGAAACATAAATACCTAAACATGCAATTCCTACTTTCTCATCTCAGTTGCATTCACATTCATTCATAAGCTGATCTGATCCCTCGATTCCCTTGGGAAGTGGATCAATTTTCCCAATGTTATACATCCTCTACTCGATTAAGGGGCGGATGAATTCCCTTAATAGCTGATCAGATCCCTTGGTTCCCTTGGGAGTGGGATCAATTCTCCCAATGTCATAAATCCCAACTTAAGTTAAGGGGTGGATTAGTTCCCTTAATAGTTTATCTGTCACATTCTGTTCATACCTTACCATTCTTACATGGAAATTCATTTTCGTAATCTTTCAAAAACATGATGCATGACATACAAAATCATTCACAAGATACATAACCCTACTG
This sequence comes from Begonia masoniana, assembly GCA_022432975.1. Taxonomy (NCBI): domain Eukaryota; kingdom Viridiplantae; phylum Streptophyta; class Magnoliopsida; order Cucurbitales; family Begoniaceae; genus Begonia; species Begonia masoniana. Next base: position 70,571,342 of record CM039502.1, read on the forward strand.
TTTTGTGATGTAGGCCCGAAGGCACATGCATACTTTACTTACCTGGCTCTCTTGGAAATGCTCGGTTACAACTACTCTGGAAGCCCTGTTCACCTAATGTCATAAGCAGAATACCGATTAGATCACCACTAACCTTACTCTATATATCATTCAAAAAAAAACTATGGAGCTAGTTTGGAAGCTCTGGTCATCGTACATTCTCAGCTCAACCCTAAACCCGAACTTAACTCACTCACAGCATTATCAAAATACGCACATTGCACTCTTTCTACTACCTAGCCACTAAAATCTCAAGAAACAAAGGGAAAACTTACCTAGTTTGAAGGAGAATCGGGCGAGAAAAATCGCCTAGAGAGCTCGGCTGCTTGAGCTGAAAACCCGAAGAGAAAAGTGTGAAATGGAGGCGGCTACAGTGCATTAAACCCAATCCCTCATTCCTTAAATACGTTATCCACTTTTAAATTTCCAATTTACATAATTGCCCTTGCTTAGTCACTCATTAACCTAATCAATAATTCTCTCAATTTTTCCATGAAATTGCACATCATAAATTGATAAGTTAAATTCGGTTTAATTGAAACCGGGTGCTACAGTAGTTGAATCCCAAATCGCTCGACCATCCTCTGAATCAAGGTGTTGTACGGAAGATTCTTGTTGCATGTTTGACCAATCTCATGCATGTGACCTAAGATCAAGTAGCTAGGGTCGAACATCCTACTACTGTATAGCTTCTCCATCACATAAAGATTCATGCAGCTCACCAGATCTCTATATCCATCACGAGGTAGAATGGTGTGGGTGATCAAGTTGTGAATAACACGAGTTTTGATGTTCAAGTCCTTCGATCTCAGCTTATTTAGGTGAATTTGCCTTAGGAACTCTAGTCCCTCCGTCGATCTAAAAAAGTCACAGTCTCGGGAAGTGTGATAGTATCTCTTAATGTCACTTCCTTATGCTGCAAATCCGAGCAATTCGTTAACAACCTCTGAAGATACGATAATCTCTGTACCGCAGATGTACGTCTTCAACCACCCAATCCTCCAGGTGAAGCTCAAGTTCACATAAAATAAGCGAACAATTTCGTTGCAGCTCTCTCCCCTCAGCCCGTACACACCGTGCAACGAGATTCTGTCAAATATCTCTTTTATCTCCAAAGACTCCCAACCACTAAAGTTGGCAACCTTTCCATGAATAATCGAATGAATTGACATATCCTGTGACAACAGAAGTGCAGTGGCAGTGGACAACAGAAGTGCAGTGGCAGTGGACAACAGAAGTGCAGTGGCAGTGGACAACAGAAGTGCAGTGGCAGTGGACAACAGAAGTGCAGTGGCTGTGGACAACAGAAGTGCAGTGGCAGTGGACAACAGAAGTGCAGTGGCAGTGGACAACAGAAGTGCAGTGGCAGTGGACAACAGAAGTGCAGTGGCAGTGGACAACAGAAGTGCAGTGGCAGTGGACAACAGAAGTGCAGTGGCAGTGGACAACAGAAGTGCAGTGGCAGTGGACAACAGAAGTGCAGTGGCTGTGGACAACAGAAGTGCAGTGGCAGTGGACAACAGAAGTGCAGTGGCAGTGGACAACAGAAGTGCAGTGGCAGTGGACAACAGAAGTGCAGTGGCTGTGGACAACAGAAGTGCAGTGGCAGTGGACAACAGAAGTGCAGTGGCTGTGGACAACAGAAGTGCAGTGGCAGTGGACAACAGAAGTGCAGTGGCAGTGGACAACAGAAGTGCAGTGGCAGTGGACAACAGAAGTGCAGTGGCAGTGGACAACAGAAGTGCAGTGGCAGTGGACAACAGAAGTGCAGTGGCAGTGGACAACAGAAGTGCAGTGGCAGTGGACAACAGAAGTGCAGTGGCAGTGGACAACAGAAGTGCAGTGGCAGTGGACAACAGAAGTGCAGTGGCAGTGGACAACAGAAGTGCAGTGGCTGTGGACAACAGAAGTGCAGTGGCTGTGGACAACAGAAGTGCAGTGGCAGTGGACAACAGAAGTGCAGTGGCTGTGGACAACAGAAGTGCAGTGGCTGTGGACAACAGAAGTGCAGTGGCTGTGGACAACAGAAGTGCAGTGGCAGTGGACAACAGAAGTGCAGTGGCAGTGGACAACAGAAGTGCAGTGGCTGTGGACAACAGAAGTGCAGTGGCAGTGGACAACAGAAGTGCAGTGGCAGTGGACAACAGAAGTGCAGTGGCTGTGGACAACAGAAGTGCAGTGGCTGTGGACAACAGAAGTGCAGTGGCTGTGGACAACAGAAGTGCAGTGGCAGTGGACAACAGAAGTGCAGTGGCTGTGGACAACAGAAGTGCAGTGGCAGTGGACAACAGAAGTGCAGTGGCTGTGGACAACAGAAGTGCAGTGATAGTGGACAACAGAAGTGCAGTGGCAGTGGACAACAGAAGTGCAGTGGCAGTGGACAACAGAAGTGCAGTGGCAGTGGACAACAGAAGTGCAGTGGCTGTGGACAACAGAAGTGCAGTGGCTGTGGACAACAGAAGTGCAGTGGCTGTGGACAACAGAAGTGCAGTGGCAGTGGACAACAGAAGTGCAGTGGCAGTGGACAACAGAAGTGCAGTGGCAGTGGACAACAGAAGTGCAGTGGCAGTGGACAACAGAAGTGCAGTGGCAGTGGACAACAGAAGTGCAGTGGCAGTGGACAACAGAAGTGCAGTGGCTGTGGACAACAGAAGTGCAGTGGCTGTGGACAACAGAAGTGCAGTGGCAGTGGACAACAGAAGTGCAGTGGCAGTGGACAACAGAAGTGCAGTGGCAGTGGACAACAGAAGTGCAGTGGCAGTGGACAACAGAAGTGCAGTGGCTGTGGACAACAGAAGTGCAGTGGCAGTGGACAACAGAAGTGCAGTGGCAGTGGACAACAGAAGTGCAGTGGCAGTGGACAACAGAAGTGCAGTGGCAGTGGACAACAGAAGTGCAGTGGCTGTGGACAACAGAAGTGCAGTGGCAGTGGACAACAGAAGTGCAGTGGCAGTGGACAACAGAAGTGCAGTGGCAGTGGACAACAGAAGTGCAGTGGCAGTGGACAACAGAAGTGCAGTGGCAGTGGACAACAGAAGTGCAGTGGCAGTGGACAACAGAAGTGCAGTGGCAGTGGACAACAGAAGTGCAGTGGCAGTGGACAACAGAAGTGCAGTGGCAGTGGACAACAGAAGTGCAGTGGCAGTGGACAACAGAAGTGCAGTGGCAGTGGACAACAGAAGTGCAGTGGCAGTGGACAACAGAAGTGCAGTGGCAGTGGACAACAGAAGTGCAGTGGCAGTGGACAACAGAAGTGCAGTGGCAGTGGACAACAGAAGTGCAGTGGCAGTGGACAACAGAAGTGCAGTGGCAGTGGACAACAGAAGTGCAGTGGCAGTGGACAACAGAAGTGCAGTGGCAGTGGACAACAGAAGTGCAGTGGCAGTGGACAACAGAAGTGCAGTGGCAGTGGACAACAGAAGTGCAGTGGCAGTGGACAACAGAAGTGCAGTGGCAGTGGACAACAGAAGTGCAGTGGCAGTGGACAACAGAAGTGCAGTGGCAGTGGACAACAGAAGTGCAGTGGCAGTGGACAACAGAAGTGCAGTGGCAGTGGACAACAGAAGTGCAGTGGCAGTGGACAACAGAAGTGCAGTGATAGTGGACAACAGAAGTGCAGTGGCAGTGGACAACAGAAGTGCAGTGGCAGTGGACAACAGAAGTGCAGTGGCAGTGGACAACAGAAGTGCAGTGGCAGTGGACAACAGAAGTGCAGTGGCAGTGGACAACAGAAGTGCAGTGGCAGTGGACAACAGAAGTGCAGTGGCAGTGGACAACAGAAGTGCAGTGGCAGTGGACAACAGAAGTGCAGTGGCAGTGGACAACAGAAGTGCAGTGGCAGTGGACAACAGAAGTGCAGTGGCAGTGGACAACAGAAGTGCAGTGGCAGTGGACAACAGAAGTGCAGTGGCAGTGGACAACAGAAGTGCAGTGGCAGTGGACAACAGAAGTGCAGTGGCAGTGGACAACAGAAGTGCAGTGGCAGTGGACAACAGAAGTGCAGTGGCAGTGGACAACAGAAGTGCAGTGGCAGTGGACAACAGAAGTGCAGTGGCAGTGGACAACAGAAGTGCAGTGGCAGTGGACAACAGAAGTGCAGTGGCAGTGGACAACAGAAGTGCAGTGGCAGTGGACAACAGAAGTGCAGTGGCAGTGGACAACAGAAGTGCAGTGGCAGTGGACAACAGAAGTGCAGTGGCAGTGGACAACAGAAGTGCAGTGGCAGTGGACAACAGAAGTGCAGTGGCAGTGGACAACAGAAGTGCAGTGGCAGTGGACAACAGAAGTGCAGTGGCAGTGGACAACAGAAGTGCAGTGGCAGTGGACAACAGAAGTGCAGTGGCAGTGGACAACAGAAGTGCAGTGGCAGTGGACAACAGAAGTGCAGTGATAGTGGACAACAGAAGTGCAGTGGCAGTGGACAACAGAAGTGCAGTGGCAGTGGACAACAGAAGTGCAGTGGCAGTGGACAACAGAAGTGCAGTGGCAGTGGACAACAGAAGTGCAGTGGCAGTGGACAACAGAAGTGCAGTGGCAGTGGACAACAGAAGTGCAGTGGCAGTGGACAACAGAAGTGCAGTGGCAGTGGACAACAGAAGTGCAGTGGCAGTGGACAACAGAAGTGCAGTGGCAGTGGACAACAGAAGTGCAGTGGCAGTGGACAACAGAAGTGCAGTGGCAGTTTTTTTCAGGCAAATGACAATGTTTCAAAAGCAAGGAGTAGGCAATGGACATTCGAAACACTTAGCAAATACGGAAAAATTTGAAGACAGAGAAACTGAAGGCATAAAAACTTCAAACTTCAGAAACCAATTCAAACATGATTTTAGACATATCAGAAAACATGACTGAAGTTTAAGAAAAACCAGACTACATGGATAGCTCTAAAATCAGAGAAAATCCATGTACAATCTAAAAGAGAAAGATTCCAAACAATTCCAGAGCATAAATTCAACTGTCAAATACAGAGGTTTTAAATACATCGACAGATTCAATACAACATTTAAAATCACAAAGGCTATGCAGAACTTGACATATGTTTCCAAAAAAATTCACCAAAAACAGAAGTTTTAAAACATAAACGCAAACTCTATACATCGGTTTTAAAATTTCAAAAGCTATACAGGACTTGACATATCTTTCAAAAATACAATTCTCACAGGGATAACATTTATCTGGCTACAGCAACCAATCACCATGAGCTCGATCCACCAACCTCCACTACTCATCGGCTTGAGGCATAAAGTCCTCATCTGGAGGATCCATACCTACAACAGGGAGTTCAACTATGAGCCTAGAGCTCAGTAAGAACATATAATAATGTAGTGATGCATATGCTATGCATGAACATTTTCAAATACATGAACATTACATTACATTTCACTGGACATGAAGGTATAAGTGGGGCTTATAGAGGAACTGGCGCACATACATACTTGACATAACAGGACATGACATTGGTTAGTAATTTTGCCGAGTCCCAGGGAAGGACAAGGTACAGGGTATCCTTGACAGGGATAAATTTTACATGAGTCCCAGAGAAGGACAAGAACAGGATGCCAGTCCCCGTCCCACACTTAACCATACTTTACTTATACATTTTAACTTTCTTAACTTCAAATCGTGTGCACAAAAAACATTTACATGACTTTCAGGAAAAACGTGTATGCATGAACATTCAATGACAGGTGACAGAATAATAAGCAGGATATAAAACAGAACACACTTAACCTAAAACATAACCTATGGTCAACTACCCAACAGAAATCCCGACAACACAAAAACCTAGCACCTCCATATTGTAGGGCCTTAAGGGCCGAACCTATACGCATGAACATACCTGCGGTCCATGAGTTGAGAGCTTTGTTCGTGTTACCTCTGCGATCCAAGGATCTACATCATGCACGATCGGACATCAACCTTAAAACTTCAAGAAAACTAACGTTTAACTTGTCCATACTTACTGACTAGTTTAGAAGATTACCTTTTGTGGAGAAAAATAGAGAAAACGGGAAAAAAGTTGAGGTTAAAATTGCCGTTGGTCGCTTGGAAGAGAGAAAACAGAGAAGAGATGGAAGGAACAGAGAAGTGAAGTGTGAAAGTGGAAAGCTTAACGTGGAAGAGAAGAGAAAAGTGGGATTTGGCTTCCTCCACAAGATTTGGACAAGTGGCATGCCCACATTGGCTCACTCCCACCAACCTTAATCTACTTCCTAAATTGCCCCTCTTTGGTTTCCAACTAAATTGTCATTTAGTTATTTGTTTCGGTTACTCTTTAGTTTGGTTTCCACCACTAAACATCCCACAACTTCAATAAAATATTGATTGTATTAACAGTGAAGTAATCTCGACCAATAATTCAAGGGATAATTCCATGGCCAAAAATACCGGGTGTCACATATCCTGTTCGAACCGCTCTTCACACGACTGGTTTCAAAATTCATTCGACAAGTAACCAGTTGGCGGTCGTGGCCCTTGACCCAAAGCACCTTGTGACGATAGTGCCCAGTATGTCGGGGCACCTTGTGACGGACCTGCTTGTGACGGGACTTTTCGTTTAAAGACCAATTTGGGAACCATTTGAAAGGGCTCAAATTTGGGATTTTTAGGCTCATATTTGGGGATTTTTTGGAGTTTTAGGGCTTAGATTTGTCCGACTTTTGGATAATAGTTGTAGTAAACCAATAAGGATAGAGAAATCAACAAGGTGGGGCGTGAAATGGTCAGATTTTGGGTTGGAATTGCGGCGGCCGAGAGAAAAAAAATAGTTTTCTGAAAGTAGGGGGCCGATCTTTTATATACTATCAGAGATCGGCCCCCATTGGGGGTTAAGACCCACCCATTCTCAGCCTTAATTTTGAGAACGGGGCGATGGTCTGGGAGAACGGCACCCTTTTGTTCCACAACGCGGGGCCAATCTAAGGAGTTGGCACTTCGTTCTCAAGAGCAATTTTTTAAAACGGCGGCCAGCTCGGGAGAACGACCCCCCGTTCCAGTTCCACGTTCATCCCCCCTCGACAAAATGGGTGGCCCTTCGTTTTAGATCGGCCCCCCGTTCTAGGCAAAAAATGCAGAACAGGGGGTGATCAGGGGCCCGCAAACGGTTAAATTGTTAGGTTTATGATAGTTGAATTTAGGGTTGTTAGTTTAATGGTGTTTTTAAAAAAATCCATAGTTTAATAGTTAAAATAGTTTTTACCCAAAATCTAAATGTGTCTGTATTACAAGTTATTAACTACATTTTTGTTATTCCTATCCTAATCTCTCTTATTTGCTATTCTTATTTGTATTGCTAATAGAGGTTTTACCTAGATAAGTTAAACGAGTTTTTCGAGCATAACAAGCTAACTTCAAAAAATTTTCAACCCGATCCAGATCGCTAACCACGAGCCTAGCTACCCTAGTCAGTCCAACGAGTCTAACGAGCCGAGCTTAACGAGCCCAACATACATCAATAAAATTATTTTATATAAATATATTATATATTTTTTCTAAAATTTTAGTTATTAAAACTATAATAAATATTTATTATTGTAATGTTAAAATATAATAGTTAGTCGTCTAAATAATAAAATAATTTAATTAATATAAAAATGGCATGTAATTAAAAAATTTATTTAAGACAAATATATAAAAAAAAATATAACATTCATTATAAATTTGACATTTCCATCACTATAAATTAGATATATCCCAACTAGGTTGATACCCATCTAATTGTTAATCATGTGCAAAATGTCAAAAAAAGTTACAAGTTAAAAAAATACTTCAAAATTCAAATTACAATGCATCTAAATTTAAATGAAAAACTAGTCTTCAAAGTCCAAAATTTTAAAGTTTTTTGGTATTTCGTTTTCTCGTTGTTGATTTCTCGTAATGGCGTCGTTCTAATCATTCATGCAAATGAGTACCTTCACGAGGTCAAGTGCAAATCTTCTTTCGCATTCGTCGTAGACACGTCTATCTGCAATAAAGCAATCTCTGATGCTACGGTAGAAACCAGAGGTTTAGTAGATCACGTGCTATTATAAAAAGAATATGATATGTAGTGAAAAATATTTTTCACCAATATAAAATATCAATGTTCTCATTGTGAGAAAATTGATATCGAGTGTCAAAATAAATATGTAATTCATTTTGCATAGAACTAGAATATACGTCTGTATCTAATTGATTTCAAATATCATGAATACCAAATTGTGAAGCTACAATTGCTCTACCACCATTCGTAGAACTAGCATGTCAAGAAAAATGTGAACGACTAACATTAGAATATTTAATTTCATAAGAAGAATATAAACTAACAATTTCTTGTGTTCTTTGATCACTAGAAAGTAAAGTAGTAATATGCAAATTAGTAGAAATTCTATTAATCATGAGACACACTCTTCTTAATTTATATCTAGGATCTATAATACATGCATAATAATAAGTAGGAGGAATGTCAAGCTAATATTTTTTAAATTTACTTTCTATTTTATTAAGTATATCTCTAAATTCATTTACTTATCGATAATTTGCAAAATTACTAGTTAAATTTACAAAAATTGGGAGAACAAAATGAGAAGTAGGATAATAAATCCCTGAATATTCATTTATAACATCATAAAATTGTTTTTAAAAATCGACAAATGTATTAGCTACATCACAACTAAATTTATCAATATTAATACTTTGTATTTTCTCATTAATAAAAGAACAAATATGTAACACCTGGCATTTTCCGTGTAATTATTTTCCCAGAATAATTAAGCGGGATTACTCTAATATTAATGCAATGACTATTTTTAATGAAATTGTCGGAGTGTTCAATTGAATGAGAGTGATTGTAGAACCAATTCAACGAACTAAATAGAAGTTTAGTCAAAAACCAATGGAAGGGCAAATTAGGAAGAAATTAAGGTTGGTGGGAGAAATCAAATGGATGACTGACACTTGGCAAACTTGTGGAAGAAGACAAGCTATGTATTCCATTTCCTTCTCTTCCTCCTACGTGAGACTTTTCCCTCTCTGCTTTCTCTCATTTCCCTCTCTACTTCTCTCTTTTGGTTGAAGAAAACCAACGCAAGGAGTTTCTTCCTTCTCTGATTTTCCTCCTGCTTTTTGGTCTAAGGTTCGTGAACCACAGTGCTCGTGCGTTCAAGCTTGCTGCATTTCGGACCACAGGTAAGTTCATACCCATAGGTTGGCCCTGAAGGCCCTACATCAAGGAGGTACTAGGTGTTTCCGTTCTGTCGGGTCGATTTGGGTAGAAAGAGTATAGGTTATGTTTTTAAATTGTCAATTTTCCGCATTTTCTGTTATCTGTTATCTGCCAGTTTAAATTCAAGCACCGATCATGCATACACCTTTTTCTGAAAGTTCATGCAAAAACCGTTTTCTGTACACAGTTTTGAAGTTAAGCAAGATAAAAATCTGACTGTAATGTATTGGTTAAGTGTGGGACGGGGACTGACCCTTTGGTTTTATCCCTCCCTGGGATTCTAAAAAGAAAATTGTCCCTAGCAAGGACCCTCCGGTTTTATCCCTCCCTGGGAGTCTGTAAAAGTGCTGAATGTGCCTGATAGTGCACCCTCTGTTTGTCAGTTCCCCTATAAGCCCCACTTATACCCCTCTGCCACTGAAATGTACTGTAAAGTTCTGTCACTGTATTCTGAAAATCTCATGCATAGCATTCTGCATCACTGCATATTCGTTATGTTCTTACTGAGTTTTAGACTCATAGGTGAACTCCCTGATGTAGGTACTGAACTCGAAAATGAGGACTTTGTGCCTCAGTCTGATGAATAGGTGGCTGGTGGTTCGAGCTCTCGGGGAAGGTTGTTGCAGCCAGACATGTTTCCGACCTGAGGTTCAAGTGTTTAGAGTATATTTTATATCTGTAAAACTTTCTGAAATTCTGGTATTGTGTTAAAAACTCTGTAGAAAAAATTTCTGTTTTGGGAAATTCTACAATTTATGATAAGTTCTGTACTGTCTCTGAGATTTTGAAACAATGTATAGATTCTGTGTCAATGTTTAAAACCGCTGTATTTGACAGTTAAGATTATATTCGAAAGTATTCTGGAATTGCTTGGGATATTTTCTGTTAATCTGAGCATGGATGATTTCTGGTTTTTTTTTTTTTTGGAACTATCCATGCGATTTGTTTCTTTAAATCTGTCATCTGCAAAGTATGTTTCAAATCATGTTTTGAATCAGTTTTGAAGGTTTGAAACGTTTATGTTTTATGCTCTCTGTTTGTTTGTCTTCCTGTTAAAAGTTGTCAAATTCTGCCTTTAAAACTATGTCTTTCGATTTCATCCTCCACTACTTTAAAATTTACATCCACCGGTTACTGTTCATCTTTTGTCTTATTCATCTTCTACCACTCAGTTTCTACCACTGGTTTGTCTATCATCTTATTCATCTTCTACCACTCAGCTTCCACCCAGTTTTATTTACTGCTTCCACCCAGTTTTATTTACTGCTTCCACCCAGTTTTATTTACTGCTTCCACCCAGTTTTATTTACTGCTTCCACCCAGTTTTATTTACTGCTTCCACCCAGTTTTATTTACTGCTTCCACCCAGTTTTATTTACTGCTTCCACCCAGTTTTATTTACTGCTTCCACCCAGTTTTATTTACTGCTTCCACCCAGTTTTATTTACTGCTTCCACCCAGTTTTATTTACTGCTTCCACCCAGTTTTATTTACTGCTTCCACCCAGTTTTATTTACTGCTTCCACCCAGTTTTATTTACTGCTTCCACCCAGTTTTATTTACTGCTTCCACCCAGTTTTATTTACTGCTTCCACCCAGTTTTATTTACTGCTTCCACCCAGTTTTATTTACTGCTTCCACCCAGTTTTATTTACTGCTTCCACCCAGTTTTATTTACTGCTTCCACCCAGTTTTATTTACTGCTTCCACCCAGTTTTATTTACTGCTTCCACCCAGTTTTATTTACTGCTTCCACCCAGTTTTATTTACTGCTTCCACCCAGTTTTATTTACTGCTTCCACCCAGTTTTATTTACTGCTTCCACCCAGTTTTATTTACTGCTTCCACCCAGTTTTATTTACTGCTTCCACCCAGTTTTATTTACTGCTTCCACCCAGTTTTATTTACTGCTTCCACCCAGTTTTATTTACTGCTTCCACCCAGTTTTATTTACTGCTTCCACCCAGTTTTATTTACTGCTTCCACCCAGTTTTATTTACTGCTTCCACCCAGTTTTATTTACTGCTTCCACCCAGTTTTATTTACTGCTTCCACCCAGTTTTATTTACTGCTTCCACCCAGTTTTATTTACTGCTTCCACCCAGTTTTATTTACTGCTTCCACCCAGTTTTATTTACTGCTTCCACCCAGTTTTATTTACTGCTTCCACCCAGTTTTATTTACTGCTTCCACCCAGTTTTATTTACTGCTTCCACCCAGTTTTATTTACTTCTACCACCAGACACTGTTCATCTTTTGTCTTATTCATCTTCTACCACCAGACACTGTTCATCTTTTGTCTTATTCATCTTCTACCGCCAGACACTGTTCATCTTTTGTCTTATTCATCTTCTACCACCAGACACTGTTCATCTTTTGTCTTATTCATCTTCTACCGCCAGACACTGTTCATCTTTTGTCTTATTCATCTTCTACCACCAGACACTGTTCATCTTTTGTCTTATTCATCTTCTACCACTCAGCTTCTACCACTGGTTTGTCTTATTCATCTTCTACCACCAGACACTGTTCATCTTTTGTCTTATTCATCTTCTACCACCAGACACTGTTCATCTTTTGTCTTATTCATCTTCTACCACTCAGCTTCTACCACTGGTTTGTCTTATTCATCTTCTACCACCAGACACTGTTCATCTTTTGTCTTATTCATCTTCTACCACCAGACACTGTTCATCTTTTGTCTTATTCATCTTCTACCACTCAGCTTCTACCACTGGTTTGTCTTATTCATCTTCTACCACCAGACACTGTTCATCTTTTGTCTTATTCATCTTCTACCACCAGACACTGTTCATCTTTTGTCTTATTCATCTTCTACCACCAGACACTGTTCATCTTTTGTCTTATTCATCTTCTACCACCAGACACTGTTCATCTTTTGTCTTATTCATCTTCTACCACCAGACACTGTTCATCTTTTGTCTTATTCATCTTCTACCACCAGACACTGTTCATCTTTTGTCTTATTCATCTTCTACCACCAGACACTGTTCATCTTTTGTCTTATTCATCTTCTACCACCAGACACTGTTCATCTTTTGTCTTATTCATCTTCTACCACTCAGCTTCTACCACTGGTTTGTCTTATTCATCTTCTACCACTCAGCTTCTACCACTGGTTTGTCTTATTCATCTTCTACCACCAGACACTGTTCATCTTTTGTCTTATTCATCTTCTACCACTCAGCTTCTACCACTGGTTTGTCTTATTCATCTTCTACCACCAGACACTGTTCATCTTTTGTCTTATTCATCTTCTACCACTCAGCTTCTACCACTGGTTTGTCTTATTCATCTTCTACCACCAGACACTGTTCATCTTTTGTCTTATTCATCTTCTACCACCAGACACTGTTCATCTTTTGTCTTATTCATCTTCTACCACTCAGCTTCTACCACTGGTTTGTCTTATTCATCTTCTACCACCAGACACTGTTCATCTTTTGTCTTATTCATCTTCTACCACTCAGCTTCTACCACTGGTTTGTCTTATTCATCTTCTACCACCAGACACTGTTCATCTTTTGTCTTATTCATCTTCTACCACTCAGCTTCTACCACTGGTTTGTCTTATTCATCTTCTACCACCAGACACTGTTCATCTTTTGTCTTATTCATCTTCTACCACCAGACACTGTTCATCTTTTGTCTTATTCATCTTCTACCACCAGACACTGTTCATCTTTTGTCTTATTCATCTTCTACCACTCAGCTTCTACCACTGGTTTGTCTTATTCATCTTCTACCACCAGACACTGTTCATCTTTTGTCTTATTCATCTTCTACCACCAGACACTGTTCATCTTTTGTCTTATTCATCTTCTACCACCAGACACTGTTCATCTTTTGTCTTATTCATCTTCTACCACCAGACACTGTTCATCTTTTGTCTTATTCATCTTCTACCACTCAGCTTCTACCACTGGTTTGTCTTATTCATCTTCTACCACCAGACACTGTTCATCTTTTGTCTTATTCATCTTCTACCACTCAGCTTCTACCACTGGTTTGTCTTATTCATCTTCTACCACTCAGCTTCTACCACTGGTTTGTCTTATTCATCTTCTACCACCAGACACTGTTCATCTTTTGTCTTATTCATCTTCTACCACCAGACACTGTTCATCTTTTGTCTTATTCATCTTCTACCACTCAGCTTCTACCACTGGTTTGTCTTATAAAAAAGTGTCACTACCACTATCATTTAATAATCTTTGTGTAGGGTCCTTTACTTGCTCGTTTAAGTGACATTTTTTATGATGTCTACCAAGTGTGCTAGTTGAGTTACCGGAAATATATGCATAATTTTTAATACAATAGCTGCATTGAGCTCTAAATTCTACTTTTCCATCAATTTTAGTTTCCTTTATTTAAAAATATTTTTATAATTTAGACGTTTTATTCTTTATTTTTTATGTGAATAAGTAGATGCTTGTACAAGTGATTGTCTTATTAAAAATACAGGATTTAATTTCATAATTTTCTCAATATCATTATCAATATTTTCAATATTATAATCACGTAGATCCTTTGATACCATAAATCCAATTGATCAACAATAGTTTATTGGTGGTGTGAATGTGCGATCACCTCGACGTATATGAAACATACAAAAATTCACAAAAAAATGTTAAATCATACACCTAAAATTAACATCAATATAAAAATTAATGAAATAAATAAATAGTAATATATACTTTGTAAGGTGAAAATTGGTAAGAACCAGAGAGATCGATTAAGCACTAAAATTCGGAAGTAAGAGAATAAGAGATTGAGAGAAAATTTGATGAAAAATTGAATATATTATAGAATATTTATAGAAGAGGGGAGAGATGAGGGGGGTGGGACGGGCCTAGGTTGGGCCGTGCGAGAAGGGTGGGTGGTGGGGTGGGCTAGCCTGGCGAGTCAACTGGCCTGGCCTGTCCCCGACGGGCTTGCAAGCCTGGATCACCGGGCTCTGCTGGGCCTGGCGCGACATTTTAGTGAGTCGAGCCTAACTTGGCCTGCTACAGTGTCGGGTCGCTCACAAGTGCGCCCGTCTAACATCTTTAGTTTCACCAAAACTTATTGATACGATTTAGTTTACACATAAAGTGCATTTAAAAAAAAATCACATGTAAACCGAAATTCTATATGAGCAAGAGTTTCAAAAAATAATAATAGAGTTTTAAAGAGTCAATGATTATAGCACAAAGACTTGTCGGACTTGGTTTATTTCATTTTTTTAACAAAATTTTTGTTAGGGTAAAGTGCAATATAGATATTAAAGTTTGGGGTCATTTACAAATATAACAATTTAAAATATTTTTTTTGACATAAAACATTCATTTTTTAACTATCAACAATTTGTATGTTGTTTTGAATTTATCTGTTCAATCCAATGCATGTTAACTCATTTTTCATTTAATAAAGTGTTTTACCATGATTTATAATCACTTTGACAAATTTAAACTTGATTTTTAAACCTTATTACAAGATTGACAGAGTTTGAAACTACCAAATAGAAGATTGAAAATTTCAAAATTAAGTTAGAAATAACATTAAAACACCTTATTAAGTTAAGCACGTAGTGTAGACAATGCTGACTTTAGCAGATAAAAGTTCAAATTATTGATAAGTGAAAAATGAAAATTTACATTGCAAGAAAAAATAATTTAACTTCTAATTTATAAATGACTTTAAATATTAGTATTTAAATTGTACTTTTTTTTTCTTTATTTATCTCGAGTGTAATTGTCTTTTTACACTTCAATTTTAATAATCAATATCTTCAATACTAATAAATTCTTTTACCATTTTTTACACAAAATTTTACTTTGTCCTTCGAATAAAAAAAAATATATATCAATAGGTCCGCGGATCCATTCTTCTATATGAGAAATCGGCCATCTCGTAGCACCACCACGACACTGATTCTCGTGATTTTTCCGAGCCCCCCAAGATCGTGACTTTGGTTGGTTCACGCGCGCGCAAACGAGCACCGGCCGCAACAGCCGGAACCCTAGATGCCGAGAATCCGCTGCAAGAATAGGCTGCACGAATGCTCTGAGGATGGCCAGCCCTGTCGTATTCCGATTGGAGGACCTTCCGGGCATGTTCACATGTTCTTGCTTAGTTCGTATTCCGGGTATGTGGCAAGCATAAGAAAAAGCTCGTTGGACCTCTAGCTCATAGTTCAATTGGACAGAGCTGAAAGGCTCCTATACTGTTTGGAGGGCAGGGGGCATAGATGCCAAACAAACCCGTGATTGTCTAGCTGTACGGAATACCTGGGGAGTGGCTTTCTTGTACGCTTCTCTCCCCCCTATCCTTTCAAGCGAAGTGAACCTGAGTATCCGAGAAAAAGCAGAATATTTGAAGGGGATGGAACATGAAATGCATATAGAAAAGATAGGTTCAATTCAGGACGCATTTTTTTTCTCGGCGGCGATTACATTATGTTTCCCAGGCCTCCAGAAGATCGATCCGGAATTCCCAGCAAATCCTTGACTCCTCGAATACAATCACCGTGTGAACTGGGAAGTCCCCCGATAGAAATTCATTTGTTTATTGCCCCGTTGAGTCGGCTACTCCCACAACCACCATCTAGACCTTTCTCTACCCTAACTAGTCCTATTTCAGATTCAATGCCCCTGTCAGTCTAGATCAAACATCAAGCAACTTCCACTCTCAACTGTCCAAACACAGCCCTGCAGCAGAGCACCAGAAATATCTTGGCAGCTCTAACAGTAATAAATTCTTCCCCCAGAAATTTATAAGCATTGCAAGCAATGCAACCCATTCCAGCCCCCGACCCTCGATGGAAATTTGGAGCTCTCGAGTTTGAAATTCGAGGGTTACCCAAAAGGTAGATAGAGAGAGGTAAAGGCGAGTGTGAGAGAGAATGAAGAAATTTGCAGTACCCATGTCGAGTCCGGGTCGGTCTGAGAAGTATCCGATGCCATTGATGAGGTTTTTGAGAAGCAACGGAGGGAGCAGGAGCAGGAGCAGAAGCAGGAGCAGAGGGAGGAGCAATTCTAGTCCAATGTTTGTGTGGAAGAAGAACACTACCAGTGAAACTCAAGAGCCGTCTTCTCCGACAGTCACTTGCATGGGTCAAGTTCGAGTCAGACGGCCAATGAGTCGTGGTAAAACAGGGTTTCCGGTGAGATGCCGGTGCCGGTGGATCAGAGCTGCTCTGTTTTGCCACCATAAAATTAACCCCAAATGCACTGCCTTCTGGCGCAAGTGGGTACTGTTCTTTAAAGCTGTTTTTGGAAGAAACGGTGAAATTAGAGAGGATTCACTAAAGAGTGAATCGAAATTTGGAAGTAAAACTGAAGATTCAGATAAAGCAGACGAAAATGTAGAGGAAGATGAAGCCTTAGAATCTATGGCTAAAGTGGTTGCGCCATCCCCTTCTTCACCTCCGAAGAACGCTCTATTATTGACTCGATGCAGATCTGCTCCTTATCGGTCGTCATCTTTAGCAGGGATATTCTGGAGTTCACCAATGAGAAACTCAGAAGCAGGGGAAGAACACGAAACACATCCGGGAAACAGAGAAATACATTCTCCGATCGAGCATTCGACTAGCCAAAAAGACTTAATTCCCGACGAAGAACCCACCGAAGACCAGAAAAGATCAGTCAGAGAAAGAATCATTGAACATAAAGACGAAGAAGAAAGGGGATCGGAAGAGTGCGCGTATTCTCTGATTCTGACAAGATGTAAATCAGAACCTGCAAGAACCGGCGGAAAGCCGGAGCCGGAAATCAACTGGTGGAGAAAGAGAAAGATAGGTTACCCTAATTCTTCATCTCTCTTACTAGAAAATTTATGATAGTTAATGATCTGCCGTCTCTGACTTTCATAATTTATAGTCGTTTCTTTACATTTACCGAGAAAAGTTTCTATTTTTTTCCCATCAAGGCCGTACGAGAGAATCTCCATAGGCTCTTTGGTAAATATAGAAATCAGAAAATGGGTGTTGTCGTACAATGAAATCTAAAATCTCTATTTTTTTTCACTTCTAAAAGAGTTCCATGGGATTAATCTTCTCAAAAGCTCGCCTTGTCTTCTGAACCTCCAAAGAGGCCACCCAAATAAATGGGGGTTGGCCGCCGACGATGAGATCGCCGGAGTAGAGTGAGAGTCGTCTTCTTACAGACTCGTCTGGCTGTCATGGGGGGAAAACTTGACCTGGAAAAAGAGATTTATTCAACCATTAAGACTGTTCACAGACTGCTTCGGTTTTGGCGTTGCCTGCGGCAGAAATGAACCGACCAAAAGCGAAAAGTTGCGACAGAAACCAAAACAGAACCCAGTAGCTTTTGGAATTGAATTGGGAATCTTGGTCCAGTTCAGAATCGACAAATCTAAGCCTTGACCAGATCTCATCTTCTTCCTCATTCACACTATTCTTTTACTTCTTCATCTTCGTCTTCATGCTATTAATCAATGAATAATATTTATGCACTGCCTCATAGTGTGAAACAATGGTGTAAGACACTGAGACTATACATAAACGTAGAATTTGATAGAGCTTACAAATTCTATGTTCTAACAAGTCATCAACCTAATTTTTTATTTCTCAATATCATTTTATTTTAAATTATCAAGAAAATAAGAAGACATACTCGAATCTAAGAATGTCATATATAAAAAATAAAGTCGGGGACGTAGATCTTCTGTTTGGATAATCAATGCAAACCCCTCTCTAAGTGATGGAAGCTAACTTATCTAAGAGGCACATAACCCTTGTTAAATTTCAATGTGTAATTACTATTTTACTGATTACAAAATAAATAATAGGGTAAATTTAAAAAAAAAAAACCCTGAAGTATGGGTATTTCTCGAAAAAACCCTCAAACTAAAAGTCGTCGCAGTCAAAACTTCAAAGTTTTAAAAATTATCAAAATGAACCCTGGCAGGGGCCCGCATGCCCTCGAATTCAAATTCGGGGGGTCGACTTCATTTCGCGGCCCCCGCATGGCAAATTAGCCTCTCACGTGCGCTGCACGCCCATCTATTCGGCGGACCGAATACCAATCGCGGCCCCCTGCATGCCACGAGGGGAAGATGCGGGGGCCTCTGGCCCTCGCTCACGTGTGCTGCACGCAAACCCAATTCGGGGGCACGTGCAATGCACGTGAAAACATTTCGAGGGGCCATACATCTGGCTCGGGCCCCCCTTTATTTGTAGCGAATTTAAGTCGGGGGCCAAATGTCTAACTCGCCCCCCCGTTCTATATGCGGGGGGCCGAAATTTTAATTCGGCCCCCCGACTGTGCCCTAGTTCCAAACATGGGGACCCGAATTTTAGTTCGGGGGGCCAAACTTGCGATGGTATTTAAAAAATTTTGCCCCCTGCTAGCCCCCCACACTCTAAAACCGAGAGGAGGAAGGGCGAAATTTTCGATTTTTTCCCGAAAAATCGTCGAAGGTGCGTTGTCGTTGCTGAAAATCGCAATAATCGGGCCCCTCATCGTCGAGAACCCCAAAAAGACCAAAATCCTATTGCTGGTGAAACCCCTATCGCTAAACCCGAGCCTTGCCTCCCAAATCCAAGCCTTTTAATCTCTGAAATTTCCAAAACCGACAAGTCAAAAAGCCAAAAATCGTCAAACCTGAGCCTGTTATTGCCGAAAATTGTCAAACCCCAGCATTGCCTCCCAAATCCGAGCCATTTTCTCTGAAAATATGAGGCTGAAATGGCCCCAAAAATCTCGTTCAAACGTCCTCACATCTCCTCATCAGAAGCTGGCCCATCAAACCGACCAGGATCTTCGTCACAAAGGCCTCCGGCCGAAGTGCCCCGACCACCGCCAAGTCATTTCTCAATCAATTTTTGAACCGCGGAGTGTAAAAAAAGGTTCGATCGAGATATTTCATTACAACCAATTATTTATGAAAAGACTGTCAACTTCACCAGTTGGGAGTCTTTGGAGATCCAGGAATTGTTCGATAGAATTGGCTTGCGAGGCCAATACACGATGAGCAGAAAGACCTGTGATCGAGTTGTTCGCTATTTTTACGCGAACTTGACCAGCACCGGGAGGGAGGGGTGCATGAAGTCATATGTCTGTGGTAAGGATATTAGTTTTTATGCCAGGAATGTGAACGAGCTGTTGGGATTTCCTCACGAGCCATCTACACAATACTATCATGCTTCTCGAGAATGTGATTTTGCTAGAACACCCGAGGGATTGCAAATTCTTCGACAGATTCACCGCAATTCAGATATTGAAAAATTCACAAAACCGAAATCGAAGGACTTGAACGCGAAAGCTCGGGTGGTTCACAACCTTATCAGTCACTTCTTGTTGCCGATGGATGGTGTAACGCCCGGAATTTACGGGTTTCCGCTCCAAGGGGTATTTTCGTAAATAAGTAAATTAGGTCCGTTTTGTGAGCGGGAGGTTTATTAGGACTCTAGGAATTTATAGGGATTTTTAGAAGAATAAGTAAATTTTTAGAAATTCAATCGATAGCGTAGCGCTAAGTTCCATTTTTAAGCCCTATAGTGTTCTAATTCATATAAATAGTAAATTAAGTCGGTTTTGCGAACGGAGAGTTTCGTAGAAACCCTAGGATTAAATTGAAATATTCGGAGGTTTAAGGAAATTTTTGGAAAGCCAAATCGAGTGACGAAATAGAGAATTGAAAAGAGAGATTCATGGAGGGGCAAACTTGTAAATTGTTAAGTCAATTTTTATAATTTACAAATACCCCTCCCCCTTCATTTTTTTTCCTTCTCCAGATTGTGATTCCCTTTTTCCCTTTCTCCCTTGGCGACATTTTTCTCCCCTCGGCCTTTTCCTTCAACGCCGATCAACGCTTCCCTTCTGGCGATTTCTTCTTCGGTTTTCCTTCTCCAATCGACGTTCTAGGTAAGCTTCGATCTTTAGGCAAGTTTTGTTTAGTTTTTAACGATGGATTTTCGATTTAGGGTTTTGTTAGAAATCTCCGATTTTGGTTAGAAATAGTTAGGATGTTTAAAGTAGTTCCCTTTGACGATCTATTTACGACTATTGACGATAGTTATGTGAGATTGTGGTTATTGACGGATTTAGGTTATATATTTGGTTGTTGAAGGTTGTAAAATCTCCATTAATGGAGTTTGGTATTTTGTGAGCACCATGTGCTCGATGAAATGCCTAAATGGAGAAAATAGAAGTTTTAGGAGAAATTGCTTTGGCTAGAGACTTAGTTTAAGTTTAGAATTCGTTTATTTAGGATCGATTTTAATGCCCTTAATTGTGAAATGCTTTAGGTGGAGACGACTTTTGGACGGTGCTCGACTAGCTACGGACGCCAGGTAAGTGGGTGCTAGGTTTCCGGCCTTTAAGGCCCTACATCGTGTCAATGTTAGGCTTTTGTATTTTGATGATGATTTTCTGATTGTGGGGTTACTGAATCGAGTAGTCTAGGATGTTAGCTATTAGTTGTTTGGAAAGTTCGTTAAAAGTATTGTATGTCCATGTATGTTGTGAATTGTTTGGTGATATGTTTGATGGTATGTTATACGTGAATTCCTCATGCATCATGTTTTCTCAAAAGTCATACGAAATGTCTTCATGCATGAATTATGTAAAGGAAAAGTAATGATTAAGTGTGGGTGGGACTGTATGGTCATAACAACAAAACTATTATCACTATTCACGCGATGGATCATGAATACGGCCGAAAGGACTATGTACACGCACTTGGCCTACACTCCCTGACAAGATGCCCACCTTAATCCAAGTTAACAAAAATGAAAAAGAATAAGAATAAGTAAATGAACATGTTTTATGAAAAGTCATACATTCATGCATACGTCATCTATAGTGCATTCCCTTGCTAAGCATTAGGCTTAATGTTTATATTGAATGATGTAGGTGACAGGTGTGAAGGTGAGAGTTCTCTCGATGGCAAGGAATAGATGGTCGACGGATGGTGCTCGTGGCGATGGGATGTGTTTTGGCAAGGTTCGGCAACAGTGGTGTGCTCCGAGATATTTTGGGTAATTAATGTGAACTTGTTTTGATGTTAAAGATGTGAGGGGTTTTAAAGATATGTAGAGAAGGTTGATATTTTGGGATTTGTTTAGTGGATGTAGGTTAGAAGTGTGTCGTTTTGAATGATTTGATAATGTATGTCTTGGTGATGTTTTAAGGAAATTTCATGTTTATGTTCGATGTTTGTTTTGAGAATTTGATTGGGTTTTATTTGACGATTTTAGGTGATTTACGACTGTACGGATTGGCTTGGTTTTAGAGCAATCCATGCGGTCAGTTTTCGTGAAATTTGGAAGTGTATAGGCTAAGTTAGAGTTGTGTTGAGTATTGATTAATGTCGGGTGATGCGTGTTGTAGGATGAGTTGTTGTGGAATTGAGTAGTGCACGTTTAGTAATGGTTGAGGTGTAAATGTGAAATGCAGGGTGTGAGGAAATGAAGGAAGAAAGAAGAAGGAAGGGGGGGGGGGGGGGGGGGGGGGGGCTGTGCTCTCTGGAGAAATTCCAGAGAGTATGGCGATTGATCGCCTCTGGGAGGTGATCAATCGCCTCTCCCTGCTTGGCAATCGCTGAGAGGCGATTACCAGGAGTTTCTAGTCGTCGCTCTCTGGAGAAATCCAGAGAGCGTGGCGACTAATCGCCACAAATTGTGGCGATCAGTCGCCACTGGCGATTTGCAACAGGCGACTGGTCGCCTGTTGCAATCGCCGAGGGGCGATCAGTCGCCCCTTTTATGGGCGACTGATCGCCATGTTATTTGAAAAAAAAAAAGAGAAAGGTTTTAATTTATTGGTTAATAGTTTTATTGGTTTAATTGTTTTAGTATTTGTTTTATACGATTTACTAAACGAACTTCGATTTTAATTTCGATTTTGATTTCGATTGAGATTCCACCTTAAGTACAGTTAAAGTTAAAAGTATAAAAAAAAATGATAGTACGGGAAATTGGGTACAGTATTAGGGTCGTGACAATTATGGTATTAAAGAGACAGGATTTTAAAAGCGAATTCTGTGAAATGCCTGCCAAAAACACACCGCCGCACGAGGACTCTCCATCGACTGTAAGTTTTTATGTTTAAGTATGATTCTAAATTATTTATTTTGTGTTTGTTTCTTAATGTGTCTAGGAACAAGAAAATGCCGAAAGCACCTAGAAAACCCGGGGAGAATCTATTAGTCAGCTTATCAACATAGTGCACCGACAATCAGAACAGATAGAGATTTTACCCAACCGAGATGGATATAGTAATGGGTAAGATAGTACTTCATGGGACCGGGGTAGTGAACAAGCTAGTCAGTTTCGACCTCCGATATTTGATGGATGTGTTATAGATTCAATACAGGCCGAGGTGTGGGTTCGAGCAATAGAAAGATTGTTTGACATCATTAAGGTGAAGGAGGTAGATAAGGTTTCTTATGTGATGTGTTATCTGGTGGGAGATGCAAGACTTTGGTGGGGCAATGTCAAGATCATGGTTGATGTGGGGGAAATTTTATGGGAACCATTCAAGGAATTGTTTTATGAGGAATATATTTACAAAGCCGCATGGACAAATAAGATGTCAGAGTTTCCCCACTTTCGACAGACAGGTACAGTCGCAGAGTGTGTTAGAGAATTCGAAGCGTTAACTCGTTCCGTCAGCCACCTAAGAAAGGAGAAAGAAAATAAGACCTATTATTTCGTGCAAGGATTGAAGGAGGACATTTGTAAGGGTGTGAAAATGTATGGAGTTAGGGGTGCTTCCTACGACGAAGTAATTGTACAAGCTTTTGAGTTAGAAGTCGAGCTACAGAATAAAAGTCAAGAGAAGTCCGTCGAGGGGTCCCTCAGCAAATTTCGGCCACCCCAAGTTGACAAAAGGCCACAACCAGCAAGGGACATTACGAGGCCCAATTATTCACCGATTGGGCAGTATAGGAGCAAACGACCCTGCGGAGCTCGTCAAGCTCCTCGATGCCCTATATGTCTGAAGAATCACTTCGGGGAGTGCAGGTTGCATTCCGGTCGATGTTTTCGGTGCGACAAGGTGGGTCACAAAGCCAAAGATTGTCTAGGACCGAACGGGATACCACCATGTGGTCCTTCGAGGATAATTGCTATGACCGAAGATAGGGAAGCTGCCCAACCAATTGTGGTTCTAGGTATAATTTTATTTCAGCAATTAATAGAGTGGGGTGGTGGTTAAGAGTTACAAATTAATGACGATATTGGTGTGATAGATAGGAGTAGGTTTGAGAATAGAAAGGTTAAAGAATGTAGGGAGTTAGAGATACGAGGATGTAGACCTCAATTTAAGGAGAATGAGATTGTAGATGTCAAGATAGGTAACCTGACTTTGATACTACCGGTATGTCTAGGTTAATAGGATAATATAGTAGAAACTTGTATGTTTTAGGCTCGCGTGAAGTAGGAAGTATATATAGGAAGATAATGTTTGGGTGTTCAGCTTAAGTGAACTGTCGAGAGAATAAGGAAGATGTTGCTTACTTTTACAAGGATAATGTGATTGATCGGTACAAAGTCGTGGATGTATAATCTGGGTGATTGCCTAGGAGAATTCGTATTGACCAATATTGATGTGAGAAACAAAGAGATTTAAGTGAGGTGAGTAAGTTAATAAGTCTAGAAACAATAAAGGATCAAGGTTGTACGAAAGGTGATACCCAGGTTATATAATTTAGCCGTTCTCTATGAGATAGGTACCATCTTAAAGGACTAAGCAATGAAGGACAATTAATGATACGTGGAAAGATTATGACCGCTACTATATATAGAAAAGAAAACTCAATGAAGTTAAGGATGACCGGTAATTATTGGACGCGTTAGGCATTGGGGTACTGCTTAACCGAGGAATGTAGGATAGAGTTTAAGAGTTAAAAGAGATGGTAAATCGGCAGGAGTAAGTGTCACTTATAGGAAACGTAAGAAGGTAAATGATCCCAATTCTTTCGGTTATGAGCGTTAGAGTTAGGGAACGAGTCTATAGTTGGTGCAGAGTAAGTAAAGAACCCCAAACAAGAGGCTTATTTTTGGGGTGGATATAGAAACATCAGTGCTCGAGGAACTAGGAGGGGAGACTTTATGGAAGAGATATTTCTAAGTTTTGAAAAATGGAAGGACAAGATTTAGAAATTTTAGAAGACTAGGATTAAGATTGTGAACCTACCTACAACAAGTTTGCTAACAATAAGATCGGTAGGTAAATTGTTGTTAAGAAGCCAAGTAAAATACTTAGAACCTGACTAGAACGAATGACGAAATGGTAGACTAGTTAGTAACTTTCAAGGAAGTCTTTGTAGGATATTAATGATAAGTGTAGAACATTGTTAATTAAACAAAAGGTATAGATTTGAAGTTAAGCTCGAACGTGAAGTCTTGCGAATCAAGGGATTGGAGAGTTATCAA
This sequence comes from Begonia masoniana, assembly GCA_022432975.1. Classification (NCBI taxonomy): domain Eukaryota; kingdom Viridiplantae; phylum Streptophyta; class Magnoliopsida; order Cucurbitales; family Begoniaceae; genus Begonia; species Begonia masoniana. The sequence continues at coordinate 70,595,989 of CM039502.1, forward strand.
GTACATTAGGAATAATATTAAATTAGGAATTTCAAGGCCCGACCCGTATGTAATGAAGTCGAAGCCAAAGATTTTATAAATAGCTAAGGTTAAAGTGAATTAACTCAAGTGTGTGAAGAAGATCGCAACTTGAGGAAATAGAGATTATGTGGTGTAAGATAAAATGGGCGGTTAGGTAGACTTTTGAGCTTTGGATTATATCATGCGGGTAAGTCAGAAGATTAACTAGATCAAACGGAAGATTGATATAAGAGTCAAGTAGCGGAGGTTGTGGAAATTGGAACATAGTGAATGAAAGGGAGAAAGATTTGCACCAAGACTGCGCAAGTGAGCTTAGAAGCGAAGTTAGAACATGAAGTATTAAGGAAATTTCAACTCTTAAGTTACGTTGAATGGTTTATACACCCTTTAAGGAGTTGGGTGAATAGTTTAACGACTTAGTTTAGACTTAAGAATTTATTGGGATTGTTAAAGACCGAGATAGAAACCGGACAAAACGAGCGTAGTGGACGTAATTATAGGAGATGAGAGGGTTAAATAAGAAATAAGATAGTAGTATGAAGAAGAGTTCAAAATGGAGGATTAGGATGAGAGATCTAAGTATCAGGTCCTTAGTGTTATAGGATTGAAGAAACTTTGAGGGCTTGACGTGTTAATGTCATGAGATTAGAAAAGTTAGGAACCGAATGAACTTAGCTCGAGGTTAAGTTGGAGGAAGTTCGAGGTTCTAAGTGACAAAGGATTTAGTCGAAGTCGATGAGTGAATGAGCGATTGAATTACGAAGTCTGTAGTTAGAAGAATTTGAAAGCTTTTGAGATATAGAAAACCATCAAGATCCGAAGGGTGGGAGAGATCTTAGGAGTGTCGAGGCTAGTGTTACAGCATCATTTCTTAGGCAAGGTGAGTAGGAGTAATTAGAAGTTTAACTAAGCAATAATTTTGAGGACAAAATTCCAATTAAGGAGGGAAGGATATAACGCCCGGAATTTACGGGTTTCCGCTCCAAGGGGTATTTTTGTAAATAAATAAATTAGGTCCGTTTTGTGAGCGGGAGGTTTTATTAGGACCCTAGGAATTTATAGGGATTTTTAGAAGAATAAGTAAATTTTTAGAAATCCAATCGATAACGTAACGCTAAGTTCCATTTTTAAGCCCTATAGTGTTCTAATTCATGTAAATAGTAAATTAAGTCGGTTTTGCGAACGGAGAGTTTCGTAGGAACCCTAGGATTAAATTGAAATATTCGGAGGTTTAAGAAAATTTTTGGAAAGCCAAATCGAGTGACGAAATAGAGAATTGAAAAGAGAGATTCAGGGAGGGGCAAACTTGTAAATTGTTAAGTCAATTTTTATAATTTACAAATACCCCTCCCCCTTCATTTTTTTTCCTTCTCCAGATCATGATTCCCTTTTTCCCTTTCTCCCTTGGCGACATTTTTCTCCCCTCGGCCTTTTCCTTCAACGCCGATCAACGCTTCCCTTCCGGCGATTTCTTCTTCGGTTTTCCTTCTCCAATCGACGTTCTAGGTAAGCTCCGATCTTTATTCAAGTTTTGTTTAGTTTTTAACGATGGATTTTGGATTTAGGGTTTTGTTAGAAATCTCCGATTTTGGTTAGAAATAGTTAGGATGTTTAAATTAGTTCCCTTTGACGATCTATTTACGACTATTGACGATAGTTATGTGAGATTGTGGTTATTGACGGATTTAGGTTAGATATTTGGTTGTTGAAGGTTGTAAAATCTCCATTAACGGAGTTTGGTATTTTGTGAGCACCACGTGCTCGATGAAATGCCTAAATGGAGAAAATAGAAGTTTTAGGAGAAATTGCTTTGGCTAGAGACTTAGTTTAAGTTTAGAATTCGTTTATTTAGGATAAGTTTTAATGCCCTTAATTGTGAAATGCTTTAGGTGGAGACGACTTTTGGACGGTGCTCGGCTAGCTACGGACGCCAAGTAAGTGGGTGCTAGGTTTCCGGCCCTTAAGGCCCTACATCGTGTCAACGTTAGGCTTTTGTATTTTGATGATGATTTTTTGATTGTGGGGTTACTGAGTCGGGTAGTCTAGGATGTTAGCTATTAGTTGTTTGCAAAGTTCGTTAAAAGTATTGTATGTCCATGTATGTTGTGAATTGTTTGGTGATATGTTTGATGGTATGTTATACGTGAATTCCTCATGCATCATGTTTTCTCAAAAGTCATACGAAATGTCTTCATGCATGAATTATGTAAAGGAAAAGTAATGATTAAGTGTGGGTGGGACTGTATGGCCATAACAACAAAACTATTGTCACTATCCACGCGATGGATCATGAATACGGCCGAAAGGACTATGTACACGCACTTGGCCTACACTCCCTGACAAGATGCCCACCTTAATCCATGTTAACGAAAATGAAAAAGAATAAGAATAAGTAAATGAACATGTTTTATGAAAAGTCATGCATTCATGCATACGTCATCTATAGTGCATTCCCTTGCTAAGCATTAGGCTTAATGTTTATATTGAATGATGTAGGTGACAGGTGTGAAGGTGAGAGTTCTCTCGATGGCAAGGAATAGGTGGTCGGCGGATGGTGCTCGTGGCGATGGGGTGTGTTTTGGCAAGGTTCGGCGACGGTGGTGTGCTCTGAGATATTTTGGGTAATTAATGTGAACTTGTTTTGATGTTAAAGATGTAAGGGGTTTTAAAGATATGTAGAGAAGGTTGATATTTTGGGATTTGTTTAGTGGATGTAGGTTAGAAGTGTGTCGTTTTGAATGATTTGATAATGTATGTCTTGGTGATGTTTTAAGGAAATTTCATGTTTATGTTCGATGTTTGTTTTGAGGATTTGATTGGGTTTTATTTGACGATTTTAAGTGATTTACAACTGTACGGATTGGCTTGGTTTTAGAGCAATCCATGCGGTCAGTTTTCGTGAAATTTGGAAGTGTATAGGCTAAGTTAGAGTTGTGTTGAGTATTGATTAATGTCGGGTGATGCGTGTTGTGGGATGAGTTGTTGTGGAATTGAGTAGTGCACGTTTAGTAATGGTTGAGGTGTAAATGTGAAATGCAGGGTGTGAGGAAATGAAGGAAGAAAGAAGAAGGAAGGGGGGGGGGGGGGGGGGGGAGCTGTGCTCTCTGGAGAAATTCCAGAGAGTATGGCGATTGATCGCCTCTAGGAGGGGATCAATCGCCTCTCCCTACTTGGCAATCGCTGAGAGGCGATTGCCAGGAGTTACTGGTCGCCGCTCTCTGGAGAAATCCAGAGAGCGTGGCGATTTGCAACAGGCGACTGGTCGCCTGTTGCAATCGCCATGTTATTTGAAAAAAAAAAGAGAAAGGTTTTAATTTATTGGTTAATAGTTTTATTGGTTTAATTGTTTAAGTTTTAATTGTTTTAGTATTTGTTTTAAACGATTTACTAAACGAACTTCGATTTTAATTTCGATTTTGATTTCGATTGAGATTCCGCCTTAAGTACAGTTAAAGTTAAAAGTGTAAAAAAAAAAATGATAGTACGGGAAATTGGGTACAGTATTAGGGTCGTGACAGATGGCCATAGAGATCTAGTCAACTGGATGGATCTCTATGTGATGGAGAAGATGTACAGTGGCACCATCTTCAACCCCGGGTTCATGATATTGGGGCACATGCACGAGATCGCTCGCACACGCAACAAAAATCTGCCGTATGGTACATTGATTTGGCGGCTCGTGCAGCGGTCACAGGTTCAGCTACCTGTGGGAGAGCAGTTGAGAGCTCCCCGAGCCTTGGATGTATTTGATAGGCTTTATCTATCTAGGATGGGTCTAGTCGAGATCTGCGGGATTTGGATGCCTATGGGGGAGCTCGGGGACGCTCCTGCTGAGGATTCTCCAGCTCAGGATGCTCCAGCCGAGGATGCTCCAATGGAGGAGGACACGCCCACCACTGCCACGGCACCGCCAGTTGCCCCTAAGGGTGGCAGGATGTGGGACATGCTGCAGCAGATACAGCAGAGGCTTCTGGAGGAGCATCAGGAGCGGCAGCAGATGTTTGGGCAGATGGAGCAGAGGATTGAGTTCGTCATAGGCAGTGTCGAGCAACTGACCCTGGGCCAGAAGAAGGTGGTTGAGTCACAGGACTATCTCAGTGAGTCAATTAAGGAGGTCACTAGGAAGCCGGGGAATTGGATGACCAGCAAAGATGACAACGACGACGATATACCACCGGAGTAGTTTGATGTACATTATTGTTTATATGTCATTTGATGTACTTTTATTTGAGTTTGATGTACATGACTGTTTATATTTACGTTTACGTGCATTATTGTTTATACTTTACTAGAACTATTTGGGTATGTATTTGTTATGTAAATTTGCAGGAATTATTTAAAGATAGCTATAGGAGAGTCACAAAACAAACAAAACTCTGGCCAATTTTTCACTTTTTTAAATAATTAATTTATTTTGATGAAATCATTAATGTATTCAAATAAATTAATGATTAATGTAAAAAAATATATTAATTACGTAATTAATCTACTCAAATTATTAATGTATCTAAATTATATTTTAGTAAATAAATTAATAAAATAATGTATCCAAATTAATTTGTAATAAATAAATTTTAATTAATATAATTACTTTAGTCAAGTTATGAATTTCAATTAATTAATGTACAAAGCATTAAAAAATTAATTAATTAATTAATTACTTTATTCAACTTACTTATTGTATTTAAATGATTATTTAAGTAAGTAATTAATATTTATTTAAACTAATCTAAGCAATGTTCTAATTGTTTAGGTAAATAATTAATATTTATTTAAACTAATTTAAAAAATTATAATGTGAAAAAAAAAAAATTAATGTATTGAAATAAAGTTATGAATTTCAATTAATTAATATACAGATCATAAAAAATTAATTAATTTATTCAACTTACTTATTGTATTTAAATGATTATTTAAGTAAGTAATTAATATTTATTTAAACTAATCTAAGTAATGTTCTAATTGTTTATGTAAATAATTAATATTTATTTAAACTAATTTAAACAACTATAATGTAAAAAAAATTTAAATTATATTAACGTAGATGAAATCCAACACAAATTACAATAGTCAATTTCTTCTGCTCCTGCCTCTGCCGCGCGTCGTAGATTCCTGCAATGGCATGAAAACTATATTTAAAAAAAATGACAACGTATTTATGAGCGAACTGTTTAGAACTGTACCCGTGTTTCATTATTTGTGTTGTAACCCATAAACGTGTCTTGGGAAGCAGCAGTGCTTGAAGTGGATCCTCGGTTAGGACAAGTGTGACTATTGTGCCCATATTGCCGACAGATACCACACGACATCTTTAAGTTCTGCCTACTAGCTTTCGAACTTGACGGCTCATCGGAATTTCGCATTTTGGTCTTCTTGGGTCTACCAGGTTGGCAATATCTTTTTGGCGGGAATAGTTCCACCATACCGGGCACATCTGGCCACATTAATTGACCGTTCATGGGTTGAATAAAATTAGCGTACATCTGCAGAAATGTCACCCGATGATAGCATGGATGTACGTAACTTTTTGGCTCCACTCTCAAGAAAAATATGCATGAAATGGCATGGGCACACGGGATTCCAGTAAGCGTCTACCAGGTGCAGGAGCACTCCCACGTATTCATGTCGACAACGAATTGTTCGTTGCCGTTGCTCATTTGAAATCGTGAACCTGCCCCGAGCGTAGGGCACCAATTTGCAGCTGCATCTGCGAGCTTCTCAATCTCTTTATATATTTGGGGACACAGGAGAGTCGTCAATTCTGTCATCTTCTCAAATTTTTTAACGATCCGAGTCATCATGTACGTTCGAATCGTCTCGAACATGGTGATGATCGGTTTGTCTCTAGCAGTCAATATAAGTGCATTGAATGACTCACACAAATTGTTTAAGCCAATATCGCACTTGGGAATTTGAGAGAAGACATGACTAGCCCAATATCTAGGCTCTTCTCCTTGAAGCCATTCGTGGGCAGCGGTGCTGAGCATTTGTAATTTTCTCATTTCTAAATTGAAATGAGCTCTTGTGGGTGCCCTAGCTACCTTCCATATCACTTCTCTATATGCTTTGCCCCGAAATAGCCTTTTAAAGTTTGCATACATGTGCTGCAGGCAAAAGCGGTGTTCGGCTTCACTAAATTCCTCATCCACGGCATTCCTCAAGCCCTGATATTAAAACAAAGTTAGTTACACACCTTAATTACACCACAACTAATTTAATTAAACAACATACCTTTTGTCGATCTGAAACAATCGTCCATCAGGCTTCATCTCCAGTGTACAGGTCTGCCTTCAAATGTTTCGAAAACCACGTCCATGTTTCCTTGGTCTCTTTTTCGATTTTGGCAATAGTGACAGGATATATTCCATCGTTCGCGTCAATACTAACGGCTGTCAGTAATTGTCCAGGACAGCAGCCCTTCAAGTGATAACCATCCAAACAGATAACTCGGTGGCCAAACTATAACAACTCGCCTTGCAAGCAGCAAAACACATATACACTCTTTGGCACACTAATATGTCCCCCGCATCGTAAATATGCACTTCGAAAGTGCTCCCCAGATTTGTTCTATGTATTTCGACTTTGTAAGACCATATTAACTTGTACTGTTCATCAGCCTTGCCTTCGTTAAGTGTGAGAGCAATGCTTCTCGCTCTTTTGGCAAGACTAGGTGTGATATGACATTTGTGGTCCATCTTCACTGTCTCTACAATGGAAGATAAGTCCCACCTATGGTGACTTTTGAACCTCGCCAGATAATGGTTTGCCACCCATTTTGCACTAACGTGTCTATTCTCAACTATTCTAGCACAACTGTGAGTATCGATCAAAGCCTTTATTTGAAAGGTTTGCTTAGCTTGCTTCTGTGAGGCATGCAAATGCCACTCACACCCAGCTGAACACTTCGCCGTCAATCGGCTACTTTCACTTTTATTGAATCTTATCTATAATCCGTGTTTTACAGAATAATTTTTTATTTCATCTTTCAGCTCTTTTAAAGTTGCATATTCTCTAGTAACAAAAAATTCCATATGAATTTCTTCCCTTACCTAAACGCTTTCTACCTCATCATCATTCGACATAACCGGTGTTCGCAGCTGATCGTCTAGAGTTCTGGATGTTGAACACACCGGTATTTGTTCATTTTCATCCGAGCCATCATCACCATGTAGAGGACTCTCGTCCGGATACAAATTCATTCCGGAATCACTATCTATTTCCTCGTCTAATTCGAACCATCTATCTGGATCAAAATTCATCGTCCTTGCTAAAACAGAGAAAATTAGACTGCACAAAGAAAATTTTCTTGAGAAATTTCAGTGATTTCTTCGAATGGAAGGTGGAGCTCCTTAAATAATAAAGGAGTTCGGCCCCTTGATATATCGATGCAGCCCTTCGCGTCGTGTAAAATAATTAATGCTGGGGGCCGAACATCTTATGCGGCCCCCCGAATGTCCATCCACAGATCAATAATTGATCTATGGATGGACTATCGGGGGACCGCGAATCTGATAAGGCCCCCCAAATGTCCATCCATAGATCAATAATTGATCTGTGGATGGACATTCGGGGGGCCTTATTGGATTCGCGGCCCCCCAAAATGTTTTAACGTGCATTGCACGTGCCCCCGAATTGGGTTCGCGTGCAGCGCACATGAGCGAGGGCCAGAGGCCCCCGCATCTTCCCCCCGTGGCGTGCGGGGGGCCGCGATTGGTATTCAGCCCGCCAAATAGATGAGCGTGCAGTGCACGTGAGAGGCAAATTTGCCATGCTGGGGGCTGCGAAATGAAGTCAGCCCCCCAAATTTGAATTCGGAGGGCATGCGGGCCCCCACCAGGGTTCATTTTGACAGTTTTTAAAACTTTGAGGTTTTGACTGCGACAATTTTTAGTTTGAGGGTTTTTTCGAGAAATACCCATACTTCAAGGTTTTTTTGGAAATTTACTCTAAATAATAATACACTAGTATCTAAACAATTACTAGGTCCATCCAGCGTAACCCATATGATCATATCTACTATTAATCCCAAGAACTTTAATCATTTAGTAAACTACTTTCAATGAGCATTAAATACAACGATATCTGTGATGTATAATTCATAAAAGATTTGGCTCTTTGGTCTGGTTAGGCAAGGTTTGGGTCGGGGTTGGGTTAGTTTGACAGTGTAGCGCCTCGGGTACCCAACCCGGAACACTGCTCCACTCGTAACTCGTACTTGTCATATTTTGAAAAAAATTCGCGTAAAATTTAAAATTTTCTTTTGACTTGAAACAACACGGTTTAAAGTGCTTAGCAGAAGCTTTAGCGTTTGGAGAAAACATTCATAAAAACTCAATTTGGTATCATATAAACAAAAAGTAAAATAATTAACATATATATATATATATTGAAAATCTTCTTACTTTTCTAAAAAACATCAGACAGCATAACATTTAAATTTTCTAAACCCGAACTAAACAAATCATCAGAAAAATAACAAAACATTTATATTTAAAATTCCAAGCTTATCAAAACCAACCTATCAAGCTATACATCCAAGTTAAAATCAACCTCCCAACTCAATTAATCTATTTATATCAGAATAAATCTATCAATTACTCAAAATAGTTTTTCCTCAAAACATTTTAAACCTAGGCGTTTACACATATTACTTCAAAATCTTACTTCAAAACCTACATACGCCCGGAGTTAAATCGCCCTAACAAATGGCCCAATCGTCGCATGGGCTTACTCCTCCAACTGCCCCTAATCTTGCACGTGCTCGAGAATCTCACCAATCAGTTCGTCGTCACATACATCACAGAATTCAAACTATAAGCCTAATGTTTAGTAAATAGTGTAATAATGAAATGAAAACAACTTATACAATTCATATTCTAACATATGCAGTTTCTACAATTTCGTTTAGTTTTTTTTTTTTTTTTTTTTTTTCGTTTTTGCTTTTATTTCCGTTTCGTTCTTAATCGTTCATTTTTTTAATGTTCTCTACTTCTTTACGCTCTAAATCAAGGAGGCACACTTTGCGGTCCACCTCTCGAGACGGCCATACCTCAACCTAAAAAGAGTAGACACACCTTGCGGTCTACCTCTCGAGACGACCATACTCATGTAAAGAGGGAGAAAAGGAGGCACACCTTGCAGTCCACCTCTCAGGACGACCATAGCTCAACCCCACTTTTCATTATATTTCTTACATATCTTATCATTTCGTGTCATACTATGCCAATTCGTAAAAACGTGCAAACTCATTTTTGTTTCGTTTTTGTATCTTTAAAACCATGATGACATGCTAAAAACATACAATAAACATACACATAAACTTAGCGATCTGTGATGTAGGCCCGAAGGCAATGCACATGCGTACACTACTTACTTGACGTCCTTAGCAGATTTTGTCGGTAGTACTCTAAACCGAGAAACTTGAAAACCTAAAACAATAACATATTCCATCAACTTAACATCCCCCATACCCAATTCATAAATTCCAAAGAGAAAATCAACAATTTAAGCATAATCTAGTTAAACCCGAAATGACCTTTTTTTCGAACAACTTCGAAAATTCATATTAAATCTAATACTTATCTGATTTTGACGATTCAAAGTGCTACGGACTCCTTAGGATGTCTAGTTTCTCATGGTCAAATCCATTTTATAACCCAACATCAATGGCTTAGTGGAATTTATGGTAAACCAGACATGCCCTGTGCCTAGTTCAAAATCCCAAATTTTCATTAAACATAACCAAATTTCAAAATCTTTCCATAACAACCATCAATATGAGTTCATGGCTTAAAGAAGTATCTAACAATAGAAGAAAACCAACCAGAAGTCCATTTTCGTGCAACCATAATCATCCACAGCAAACTCTAAACCAAACTCTAATCAATGATCAATAAAGCCATAAAACTTAAACCTATATTAAGATAAACTAAACTCTCACCTTTGAAGCTTCAAAAATCGTCAAGGAGAAGGGGATGATTTCGGCTGTTCTTCATGGAAGGAACAAGAGAGGGAGATGAAGTGATGAAGAGAAGTGTGCTGGAAACCGTGGGATGGGAAGAAGAAGCAGGGGTAGGTGAGAGAAGAGAGGTGTTTGGATATGGATGTTGCTATGGCTTGCTGAAGAAGCCTCTACACATTTAAATTCGAATCCATTTTTATCTTCTTAAAATTCATAATTTGTCATTCCATTAGTTTAAACTAATTGCTAACTTATTCAGTTGCCTCCATTATTCCATCTATCTATTAAATCTCACCACTTAATCTTCAAAATTTTCATAACGTTCCCTACTCTTAATTTAAACAATAAAATTCTAAATTGTTAGGCACATAATTAGAAATCGTAACACGAAATTTATGGGTGTATGGACAGACTATTGGTTGGGATAGATAGGTCCTTGTAGTTTCTCATTAGTTTAAGTTAGGACTATGGTCTAAAATTCTAGATCATCAAATTAATTAACATAAATTATTCTATAAATCCAATTAAAGCAAATAAAAAGAAAAATGGTCATATTAATGCTACGTGCAATATGCCAACCATGGGACACAAACCCATGCTTACAATTCCGACAAACAAGATCATAGTCCTAGCTTAAACTAATGAGAAACTATAGTCTTTTCATGAATTAGATTAAAAGTATTTTCAATCTTGTCCGCTCAAGATTTCAAATCTCGACAGAAAATCTAGAGAAGAACGAGACAAGTGGGTTAGAAGGGATGCTTGAAGTACAGGAAGGGAGAGCTAGAATGGAAGTTTTTCCGTGTAGGGCATCGCCATTTATCCACACATGCAGCTGTCCGCAGAAGCATGCCAAGGTAGGAGTTAAGGTGTTTGATGAAATGCTTGACAGAAATAAATGTTCCAACTCACGCACATCCACATCATTGCCCGGCAACGTAATGCTGTGTCGATGGTGACTGTTTCAACTTCCCAATTGTTGAAATATGCATTCTTGAGCTCTCCGTGATTCCTCAGATGATCTAAAATTATCCTTTTTTCTCTTTCTTTCTCTGTACAAAGAGCCAAATTTTAGCTTTTCAGACAGAGATTATTAGAAAAAGAGAAAGAACTTGCTTTTGCACTTCCATGGAGGCCAGGTCTGTCATCTACGTCGCCATTCTTTTGTTCCTTCTTGTGTCGCCTGGATTTTCACAAGGTTCACCTCTCTCTGTCTCTCTCTAAGCTTATTGAACGCTAACTTATCCAAACATAACTTTTCTTCAGTTTTGTGTAAATGGGTTCACATTTTCTACAATTTCCGCAGATGGGTAGTTCATAAATTTATCCGGAACTTGTTCTTTTTAGGTGGATCTGACTGCTTAGATAAAGAGATTTATGAAATCGATTACAGAGGACCAGAGACTCACTGTTCCTTCACTCCGCCTGATCATTCCCATGACCGGCCATTAATTCATCAACAAAGCAATCTGCGTCGCCACAAATCGGATGTCTTTACCGTCGGTCGGAAAGGTGGAAAGGTAACCTGTCCACTACATTTCATCAAATGCATTGGATATAATTACTAAAACGGATAAAAAAAAGAGGAGAAAATATTGGATAGGTTGATCTATAATCGAATCATTCATTTAGTTATAACTTGGGTTGCAGACGAGGACGAATCACGGCTGAGGTTTTCTGGTCAAATAGCAGCGTTGAATAAAAGGCTGACCTGATTATACTGACGCCGCCGCTGCTTCTTGATAAAGTGGGAATCAAATATCCTCTCTTTTTTCCTTTTTATCTTTTTGTTCGAAAGTCCAATAATTTATATCAAGTTAAATTATTAAATTGATATTATTAAGTCTAATGTTTACTCAAAGTCGAGTGATATTATAAATAATGATATGTGGTTGTTGGTTAAAACTCATCTTGCCACTGTAGCATTACTCGTTTTGCGCAGAATTTACAATGTTTTGTTTTTAGAAGACAAATATTAGAATGCATCATTATTTATTATTATTTTATAAAGTCGATTTAAATAAATTATGAAAAGGAGAACATAGAACTTCAAGAGCTACCTCTTTTGCATTTAATTTATTGCCATTTAAAAAATACAATAAAATAGTAAAAAGTGGATTGCCGACAACCCACCCCATCATTAACCCAGAAAACCATATCCCGGGATATGACAGAAGTATCCAATTGTTGGTATTCATTTTTATCTTCTTTTATTTTCTGGTAATTCAGAGATGCAAAACTGAAGAGGAGGGTTCACTCAGTTTCCAATTTCTTCAAATAGTAAAGCAAACTTCAAAGAAGATAACAATGGCAGGATTCAGTTTTACCTCCACTTTTCAGGTAGCTCTTTGTTGGACCGATCTTCTTCATCAAAAGACAACAGTGGCAGAAATCAGTTTTACTTTCGCGGATTAAAACGTTGATGGCTGATTCTTCGAGTTTTTTCTTTTTTTTTTTTACCGCGGGAAGACGAAAACCAGCATTGAATGAGTTTTAATTATTGTCATTCCTATAATCTAAAAATTGAAAAAACAAAATACGGTAATGGTCTATTCTCGAGCCAAACAATGAATTAACTAAAACAATACTTTAATAAAATGAACAGTGAATTATCTATAACGTTCATCGTCAGTGAAAGACATGTGATAAGAGAGGTGGATAAGAAAGAAGTCAATGTTTTCAAATATTATTCACTTTATAGGCTTTTAATGTATTATCGCATCGGCATATTCAATGAATATTTTCATGTATTATTCATTTTAAGTGTTATGTATTTTTTCCATTTTCAAATCAATAATTTGTAGATTTTGTTTTTTCGTGCTCTATGATTGCCTATAAATACAACATTCCATGGAGGGAAGAATTATTGATTTTGGTAGAGTGGGAAGCCAAAGAAGAATGAGAAAAATTAGTGATGAAGCAACTACAGCGTGAAGAGATAGAAAAACATGTATTGTGTAATTGTGTTCGTAGATTTATTTATAAGTATAATATTTTTTTTGAATTTAGGATTTAAGATTCTGCTCGATATCTTACAGTACCGATCGTCTTTGGGCATGAACAAATTCCCTTTTAGAAAACCCGAGTTGTCGAATCCCTCAGGCCATTAGGATACCCGATAACCGGCGACATAAACAGTGTCCAATCATCGTTAGCTTTTCCGACTAAGATAACACGACCTAATAATATCAACGTGAAATCCTTAACCTAGTAGGTTGTCCAATAACTCATGCATTGACCATCTCCGAACATAGTCATCTTACTTTTTAGGTAATCTGACCGTTGAATCTACTAGCCCAATAGGCCATTCAATAACCCACTGCACCGACTATCTTCGAGCATTGTCAGCTTTTCCTAAGGTAACCTAACTTCACAATGTCCACAATAAGTTCCATAACCAAGTAGATTACTTGACAATGAATGAACCAATCGTATCTGGATCTCTTTTACTTCTTGTCTAGGAAACCCCGTCGTTATGTATCAATTCCGAGTATTGGTCAATTCCATTCTTTCTCATGTGACCACACATTCATGCATGAATTCATTACCCATAATCATCAACAATTATTTCCACCAAAAAATTAAACCTAACACCCATATGAACAAGGATATAACACAAAATATCAAAAAAAAAATTGTCATGTCACTATTTAATAAAATTCTTTTTATTATTAAAAAAAATTCATATATAAATAGATGTAAAGCCTACGGTCAAAACTAACGAAAAAATATTTACTCCCCTCAGGTCAAGGATGCAAGCTTAAAAGTTCATATAATATGTCACATCCCAAAGGGGACCCAGACAGGACGAAGAATGGACCTGACGTGAAATCAGATTGAGCCGCCAAATCCTTAAACTTAATTATTAAAATAATAAGTAATGGAAGACTTATACGACAAATAAAATTCAAGACTCAAACCAAAAGACTAAATATATAGGTTCATTAGTGACATCTAAAATAATACAGTGATATATGTCTAAAAATAAATGTGTCGAATAAAAGTTAAATAATTTAAATATTTATAAATTCCTAATAAAGTCTAACATTTCGAATAAAAATTAAATTTCTAGGAAAAATAATAAACTAGAGTAATCTGCACTCCGAGCCTATTCCTGAGTCGACAATTGAAACTCCTACTAATTAAATCCTGAAATAAGGAAGTCGTTTGGGGTGAGTCGACTAAACTTAACAGGGACAAGTTTTATTTCCAATATTTATGTTCAATTTATAAAATAACAACAATTAAAAATCGAGTAAAAATGAAACTACTCACTGTCTCTGAGCACATAATGTCTTATGCATTTAAAATAAAAACGAATTGGATATTGTTAAGATTCTTGTCTAATTTAGAGTATGAGTGTAATTTATAAATTCATGAAGTGGATGGGTTAAAGTGCAAATAATGAAAGTTGTATTAAAATAAGGTTTGGGAAACCCTATTCCTTCATGTAGGCGCATAGTGGCTAGGGTGTGCAAAACCCGATTCGGTTCGGTTTTGTAGAGGAACCGAACTGAACCGATCACCATTCGGTTTTGGATTAACTGAACCGAAATCGGTCATGTAACCGGTCGAAACCGAATTGGAACCGAACCAAAAGTTCCGGTTCAGTTACTGTTCTACAACCTATTTTCAAAAAAAATTAAATAATATAAAATATATTATATATATTCACATGACATGATAATAAAAAATTTTGTCAATATAAAATGGAGCTAAATAGTAAATAGTGCTTTGTGATCCTTGCAGAAATCTCTCAAAAAAAAAAAATTATATTTCGATCATTTTATTGAACTTCAACAAACAAAACACATCGCTCCGACGCTCCCCTTGCAACAAATATCACTTAGCACAGCTACACTTGGGGCCTAGATGAAGGCTTCAACTATTCTACCAATATTGGAAGAATATCTTCATCTCCATTAGTTGATGTGAAATCTACAAAATATATTTGATAAACCAATTAGGTAAAATGAATTAGAAGTATGAAATGAAAAGAAAATAAAGATATAAAACAGTACACACCTTGTTTAATTTCATTAGTATTATATTGATGTTTTGCTGTCCGAATCCAACTTTGAGTGCAAATAAGTGCCTCGACAGTCTTTGGAGACAAAGAACTATGACATGAATCGAGCACATGTCCTCTGTTACTAAATGCTGACTCCAAAGCAACTGTTGAAATGGGGATAACACTTACATCCCTTGCCATTTTACTCAATAGTGGAAATTTCAAGGAATTCACTTTCCACCATGCTAGAATATCAATTTTATCTGAAAACTTTTCTAATCCTTCAGATAAATATTGATGAACTTCAGTCTGATTAATTGAATCCTCATCCTCATTTTGATTATTAAAAAACATCTCATACACCTTATTGTGGGTCAAAGTCCTACTTTGTCTCATTACGGTAGAAGTCATTCCAACCATCATACTAGAATTGTCTTCTGAAGTATCAAATCTCAAATCAGATTTATAATGGAGATATAATCTTTCCATCACAATTTCTACTTGCCTCACTAAATCATTTGCCATGTCACTATCAAACAACATGGTGAGACAATGTTTCAAAAACTTCATTTTACATCTAGGGTCTAGTACAATTGCCACACACATCAACATATTGAATCTATTACAACTCCCCCAATATTTGTCAAACTTTCTTTGCATATCAATAGTCATTCTCCTCAACAATGGATTATCACACTGAGAATGCTCATGGATAACTATTTTCAAATTACACACTTCACTAACATAAATATTGGAGGTGACATGTGAGGAGGCCGAAACAAAAACAGTTGTATTGTAAAAGATCTTCAAAAATTTGATAAGCTCTCTAATATTAGCCCAGTCTTCTATTGTGGGTGGTCTTTCACTTTCCCCGCCCAAATCAAGAAAATAATGACCATCACTTTCAATTAACTTTGCAAAAGCTCTTTCATATTTTTTGGTGCTTTCTAACATTAAATATGTAGAATTCCATCTAGTAGGTACGTCAAGACAAACATTACTTTTGCAAGTGATCTTTACAATTTCAACACAATTTCTAAACTATTGTAGCATTGCAGGAGAAGATCGAACATATTTCACCATTCTACGAACTCTTGTAATAGACTCTTGATGATCTTTTAAACCATTACACACAATCAAATTCAAAATATGTGCAAAACATCGCACATGCATGTGTTCTCCATTCAAAACTAACCCATTCCAATTTCTAATACTTTTGACCAAATATAAAATTGCAACATCATTCGAAGAAGTATTGTCAACTGTAATCGTGAAAACATTTTCAATTCCCCATTCAAACAAGCATCTTTCTATTTCTTTACCAATCGTTTCGCCTTTATGATTCGAAATCAAGCAAAAATTGATAATTCTCTTACACAATATCAAATCACTATCAATGTAATGAGAAGTTAATACCATATAATTCAAATTTTGAACAGAAGTCCATATATCTGTAGTCAAGCATATTCGTTGAGATGTATTTCTAAAACAATCTTTCAATTTCAATTTTTCTTTCTCATAAATACTCATAATATCTCATCCAATGGTAGTTCTAGAAGGTATGGAAAACTTAGGTTGAACATATTGCGAATATGTTCTAAAACCCTCTCCTTCAACGAATTTTAAAGGCAATTCATCAACAATAATCATCTTTGCAAGCAATTCTCGACAAGTTGCAAGACTAAAACAAGTTACACTCGATCCCCCTCCCATATTCTGATAGCTTAATGTCTTTTGCTTCCTATCAATACTTGCCAATAATTTGTTGCAATTAAGGATGTGTTTTTTCAAGTTTGATGTCCCATTCTTCGATGCATGACATGCATATGACTGTGAGCAATGATTACATTTTGCTCTATGATTGCTATTATCGGAACTTTCAATCTTCGTAAAATGATTCTAAACTTCTGATTTTTTCCTTTTCGTTTGACTAAGTGCATAATCCTATACACTATCATTAATGCTTTCCATCCTAAAACAAATTTAATCAATCAAAATCAAGGACAAAATCAAAAATACTACACATGTTGCTCTAATGCTCTCAGTCATGATAAAACATCACAGAACAAACAAATAAAACACATAAATTGCTCTCGGTTACGACCGAAGAGTCTCCTAAAATAGAAACATTAATAAAACAGCACATAACAAACAAAGAAAACACATAAATTGCTCTCGGTCACGCCCGAAGAGTCTCTCAAAACAGACACATTATGTAACTATATAGTGCAAAATACATAAATTAATGACAAAATTAAACAACGAACATGCTAAATTAAACAATAAACATGCTAAAGAAAATAAAGATATAAAACAGTACATACCAATAAAACATACATGCTAAAACCATGAGAGCAAAATGTGTTTGATTTTTCTCTCTTCCGTTTTTGACATAGAGCAAAATCAACACATTTTGCTCTCTGTCATTTGTTCACAGAAAGCAAAATCATTATTTTGCTCTTTGTAAAAACACGACAGAGAGCAAAATCAACACGTTTTGCTCTCTGTCGTTTGTTCACAGAGAGAAAAATCTGATTTTGCTCTCTGTCAAACACAAAAACGAGCAAAGAATGAAAGAATACAACATACCCAATTATTCGGTTGCCTGATCATGTGTCATCGTCGGTGCTGTTGTCGTCGTCGATACTCGAATCTCGATAGCCCGTAGCAGAGAGTCTTCGCCGGTCGTGTGTCGTCACCTGCTGTCGTCGTCTGCCAGGTCTCTAGTCGTCGCCTCACTTGATCGTCTTCGTCTTCGACTCTGCGTGTGTCGTCTCTAGAGGAGTGGTCGAGTGGAGGATGACATTTTAGGTGAAGAGTGAAGAACCGATGATTTAGGTCTTCACTCTTCATAATTTTTCGATTTTAAAATGAAAGAACAGTTCGGTTCAGTTTCTATCGGTTTTGACTAATCCAAACCAAAAACTGAACCTAAAAAGTCGGTTCCTACAAAATCAATCCAAAGTTCGGTTTCCAAATGCTCAAAACAGATCCGAACCGAACCGATTTCATCGATTCCGGTTCAGTTCATCGATTCCAGTTCAGTTTTGCACACCCCTAATAGTGGTCACCACAAAAGAGGGAGAGAAGGAGGAGGGCAGTTTCTGTTCATGCAAATCATCTAGTTTCAAGGCTTGGGTTACGGTCACTAGACAACGTACATCAACCTTTGTGAAGGAGTTTCAATTATTGGTAAATCTTTCCTCTCCATTTTTAGGTTAAATGTTAGGGGGTTGGGGATGGATTTTGAGCAACGGAGCTCGATTCCATCCGATTATTCTGGATAAATTGGTGAATTTAGAGTGTATGCAGGTTTAATTACCGTTTGGAAGCGAAAGACAACAGGCAAGGGTGAGTTTCACGAACTCCCCTTCGTTGGAATCGACTCAGAGGTCGACAGTTTAGGGAAGTATCGACCAGTCGTGCATTCTAGAAATGACCCGAGAGTTGGAAGTGTCGACACTTCAGAGGAAGTATCGACTAATGATGTTTTATTTTCAAAGGGCATCGACATTTCAGAAGGAAATGTCGACCACATTGTAAAATTGACTAGAACTCGAGAGTTTGGGGTGTCGACACTTCAAAGGAAGTGTCAACCGAGAACCTATTGACACTTGTGGATTTATTTTAGGTTTAGACAACTTCGAGAACTTCGAGCCAGTTGTTGAGGTTGTGCCCCTAGTTAGAAGAAGTGCTCGACGTAAAAGTATGAGTTTTATATTATTTGCATTGCATTGCATGATGTTCATGAAAACCTTATTTTGGTGAGTTATCACTCATGAAACCTAACGGTCGCCATCGCGTTAGTCTTTTACGTGTGTGTGTGTGTGTATATGATTCACACTCTTACCATTGATGTATGGTTTTATTATTGTTGTGATAGATGATGGATTCTCGTGATACTTTGGACAGTCTCGGTGTCAAAGTATCAGGAGTGTAACGGCCCAGACCCCGTTCCCGCAGGCCCGAACCGTGCAGTTCCCACCGATGGGCTGCTGCCACGTGGGTCCCCGAAGGGCAGTACACGTGTACTCACGATCTTCTCTCTCCCTGCAGAGGGTTTTTGCCTTCCCCCCACTCGAACCCAGGACCTCAGAGACAAGTACCTGGGCTACGAATGAGGAGTACCACTGAGGGAAGATCGTGAGTACACGTGGTTGGGACTGAATCCGCCATGTGGCAGCAGTCCATCGGTGGGACCTGCACGGTTCGGGCCTGTGGGAACGGGGTCTGGGCCGTTACAAAAAAGGTGCCTTTTTTGTAACGACCTGGACCCCGTTCCCGCAGGCCTAAGCCGTGCAGTTCCCACCGATGGGCTGCTGCCACGTGGGTCTCCGCAGGGCTGTACACGTGTACTCACGATCTTCCCTCCTCCTGAAGAGGGTTTTTGCCTTCCCCCCCACTCGAACCCAGTACCTTAGGGACTAGTACCTGGGCTACAAGTGAGGAGTACCACTTGAGCTAGTAGCATTACGACACTGGATCCCATCAGAACTCCAAAGTTAAGCGTGCTGCGGCGAGAGTAGTACCAGGTTGGGTGACCGACTGGGAAGTCCTTGTGTTTACTAGCTCAAGTGGTACTCCTCACTTGTAGCCCAGGTACTAGTCCCTGAGGTACTGGGTTCGAGTGGGGGAGAAGGCAAAAGCCCTCTTCAGGGGGAGAGAAGATCGTGAGTACACGTGTACTGCCCTGCAGGGACCCACGTGGCAGCAGCCCATCGGTGGGAACTGCACGGCTTGGGCCTGCGGGAACGGGGTCCAGGTCGTTACAAGGAGGATATCCTAGTACACCTTTTACTGCGTAAAATTTTTTCTTGTATGCACGTCACAAAATGGGTAATAGGGTAGTGATGACGTGCTCTTTTGGTTTCAAATCTCTAAACCTGATCAGGGTATCATTATTTGTTTATTATCATTTATACATGTTACTTTGTAGATGATCATTGTTCATCGACAACCCGGGTAACAGGGTTGGATCTTTGGATCACACGTTGCTTATTTATCTCTTTGACTCATGAGGTACTGTTGGACTTCAGTTGCCACATTTTTTTGTGTTGGAGAGGTCCTTGAGCGACCATTATATTTCACTGAGTTGATTTTCAAGTGAAATATACAATGATGATATATTTTCATATAATCGTCTATGTACGAGAAAAATATTTAACTTAATGCCTCATCGTTGGCTCGCGGAGACTGTTTTCGTATAACGTGAAAAATTAGTTTTTATAAGACGATGTTTGAAAACTATTTTGATATCATATCATGTTTTGAAAGAAAAAGTAAAAGAAGTTTTACATCCATTTAATATAACATTTCTACTGAGTTAGTGTAACGACCCCTTTTCCCAGCAAGATATTGTCCGCTCTGGGGATTGGGCCGTAGCACAATAACCTCCCCTCACGGCTTTGTTTGGCGAGAACTTCCCGGAAGGTCACCCAACCTGGGATTGCTCTCGCCGAAGCACTTTTAACTTCGGAGTTCTTATAGGATCCGTTGCCAATCGTGCTCCAAAACGCGTCTTACTATCTTGGGAGGGTCTCTTTACATATGTTTCATTTCCACATACTTCCCCAAGCGATGTGGGATTGTGATGACCCCCTTTTTACGACCTGTCACCTTCCGGTTTGCCCGCGCGGACGTACCGCCATCCGGGTTCCGGTTCGTACAGCCATCGTACCATACTTACACATCCGGGTCATCACAATCACCCCCCTCGGGGGCCCAACGTCCTCGTTGGCAAAATTTTCGGTTGGGTACAGGCTCTGATACCATTTGTAACGACCCTGTTTCCCACCAAGATATTGTCCTGTCACGACCCTTACCCGTGAGAATCGTTTTTTTTTTTTTTTTTTTTTTTTAACTTCAACTTTAACTGTACTTAAGCGGAAACCTTAATCAAAATGGAAATCGGATTAGAAATCGGAGTTCTTTTGGTAAATCGTTTAAAACAATTACTAAAACAATAAACTTTAAACAATAAAAATTATTTATAAAAGAAAATCATTTAATAGAACCTCTTAAACTTTAAATAATAAACAATTATTTATAAAAGAAAATCATTTAATAGAACATCTTTTTTTTTTTTTTTTTTTTTTTTTAAAGGGCCAGGACTGGTGGCGACTGGGCGCCACAATTGTGGCGACTGGGCGCCACAATTGTGGCGACTGGGCGCCACAAATTGTGGCGACTGATCGCCACCATTTGTGGCGATCAGTCGCCACACTCTCTGGATTTCTCTAGAGAGGGCCCAGCAATTCGCCAAGAGAGGCGACTGCTCGCCTCCGCGAGGCGAATACTCGCCAAGCTCTCTGGAAATTGTCCAGAGAGCATACTTTCTTCCTCCTATATTCTTCTTTCTTTCATCCTCCCACGTCCCTGCACTTCACTTCTTCAACACTAAAACACTTAACACACAATAACACTTCGAATACCTCTCCTTCTTCATTCAATCTTCACATAATCATCACTTACTTCTCACATAAAACTTTCACACTAAATTTACCCAAAACTTATAACCAATCCAAAATCACTTTAAAACACAAATGAGTTTCATAAAAACGAACCGCGTGGTTCCGTTTAAAAGTTTAACAAATCCTACCTGTCTTAAAACATCAAAAACATCACAAAACATCTTACATTTTCTATACAATCACCCGAACACATTAAAACATATCGAACATATTAATATCCATCAATTCATCATTATCCCAACTTCTCCCAAAAACTCTCAAAAACATCTAACCGTGAGTCAACCCGCCCTACCAAAACACGCGCCACCGCCACGAGCTCCGCCACCGACCATCTATACTTGGTCATCGAGTTCACACCTGTCACCTACATCATGCAACATAAACAGTAAGCCTAATGCTTAGTAAGGGGATGCACTATATGAATTTAAAACAGTGTTCTTAACATATGCAGTTCCTACAGTTTCATCGTACTTAATCGTTTCGTTTTGTTTCATCATTCATATTCATTTCGTTTCGTTTCATCATTCATATTCGTTTCGTTTCGTTTCATCATACATACATGTAATCCTCTACCAATGGAGGGCGGATTAGTTTCTCCATCTCTAGACGTTCCACATATAAATCTTTACCTGAAGGGTGAACCATTTCCTTCAGATATCATACATTTTTGTTTCGTTTACATCATACATACATGTAATCCTCTACCAATGGAGGGCGGATTAGTTTCTCCATCTCTAGACGTTCCACATATAAATCTTTACCTGAAGGGTGAACCACTTCCTTCAGATATCATACATTTTCGTTTCACATCGTTGTCGTTTCTACGTTTAAATCGTGAAATCATATGCTAAAACATTTTCGTACTTTTCTAAAACATGATGCATGAGAGATCTATATACGACATATCATCAAAACATATCCTCAACCAATTCACGACATACATAGACATATACTATTCTCACACAGACTTCTCAAACAACTAACATTCTAAGCTACCGACTCATAAATCCCCACAATCAGAAAATCATCATTAAAGCAGAAAAACCTAACGTTGACACGATGTAGGGCCTTAAGGGCCGGAAGCCTAACATCCACTTACCTGGCATCCGTAGCAAGTCGAGCACCGTCCAAAAGTCGTCTCCACCTAAAGCATTTCACAATTAAGGTTTTCTCTCTAATCCGACAACCGATCACGACCATTCAACCGCCTATGCGTCACCCATAATATCTACTTTAATATGCCACAGCTAAGTTTCAAACCACACTTAGCGATCGAGCCTAAAAATCCCAATTTCCAATATACATTAAAACATATCCTCAAACAATTCACGACATACATAGACATATACTATTCTCAACAGACTTCTCAAACAACTAACATTCTAAGCTACCCGACTCATAAATCCCCACAATCAGAAAATCATCATTAAAGCAGAAAAACCTAACGTTGACACGATGTAGGGCCTTAAGGGCCGGAAGCCTAACATCCACTTACCTGGCATCCGTAGCAAGTCGAGCACCGTCCAAAAGTCGTCTCCACCTAAAGCATTTCACAATTAAGGGCATTAAAATCGATCTTAATTAAACGAATTCTAAACTTAAACTAAGCTCCTAGCTAAGGCAATTTCTCCAAAAACTCTCATTTTCTCCATTCGGGCATTTTATCAAACACCCCACGTGCGCACATTCAAACACACTTTTCTCTCTAATCCGACAACCGATCACGACCATTCAACCGCCTATGCGTCACCCATAATATCTACTTTAATATGCCACAGCTAAGTTTCAAACCACACTTAGCGATCGAGCCTAAAAATCCCAATTTCCAATATACATTAAAACAATATATTCCAAACACTAAACCCAACCCTAAATCCGTTTTCAATCTAAAATCACCAAAAATCGTCAATCTATCACCAATCATCAACAATACATCAAAACTAACGATTTCCAACCTAAAACGTAAATTTAGTCAAACCCTAACTCAATAAAACCTAACGAATAACAACCAAAATCGACAACTAGACGTGTCTAGAGTTTAGGGCTTACCTAGAGGATCGATTGGAGAAGAGAAATCGGAAGAAGAGTTGTTGTTGAATCGCCGGCGTGAGAGGAGTCGTCGTGAGGAGGAGGAAGCGCCAGAGAGAGGGAGAGGGAGAGTTTGCTGGAAATAAAAATCGTGAAGTGGAGAGGGGTGAGGGAGAGTTAATATAAATTTAAAATTGTTTTATTCTATTTACCATTTTACCCCTCACTCAAACTTTCTATCAATTTCGTTATTTAACCTATCGATTTGGTTTCTCTGAAATTCCTTTATTTCTCTAAACATTCCAATTTATCTCCAGGGTTCTAACGAAACTCTCCGTTCGTAAAACGGACTTAATTTACCATTTTTACGACATAAAACACTATAGGCGGAAAACCGTAATTCAGCGTTACATTGTCGATTGGATTTCTAAAAATTTACTTACCCTTCTAAAAATCCCCATAAATCCTTAGGGTCCTAATAAAACCTCTCGTTTACAACACGGACCTATATTTCTTATTTACCAAAAATACCCTTGGAGCGGAAACCCGAAAACTCGGGTGTTACATCCTTTCCTCCTTAATTGGAATTTTGTCCCCAAAATTATTGCATAGTTAAACTGCTAATTACTCGTCCTCACATTATCTAAGTACAATGCTCGTAATACTAACCTCGACACCCCTATGGTCTTACTCACCATTCGGGTTTTGATAGCTTCCTATGTCTTCAAAGCTCAAAATCCTTCTAACTACGAACTCGTAACTCAATCACTCATACACTCATTGACTTCAACTTAATCCTTTGTCATTCAGAACCTCGAATTTCGTCTAACTTAACTTCGAGTTAAGTTCATTCAGTTTCTAATTCTTCAACCTTCGTGACAACAATTTATACTTAATCACACCAAACCCTCAAAGCTTCTTCAATTCTATGACACTAAGGACCTGATACGTAGATCTCTCATCCTAATCCTTCATCTTGAACTCTTCTTTCTACTACTATCTTATTTCCTATTCAGCACTCTCATCTTTTATATCTTCGCAACTTGTGCAACCGCTACATTTCCTTAGCCACTCTAATGCCATCCTTGCATACAGGGCTTTAATTATGGAATCTATTTCTTTCCGCTTTCACGGTATCCTCTAAGTTTCTACATTTATGTCCACTACGCTCATCATCATATGTTTTTTTTGTCCAACTTTACCTCGGTCTCCATCAATCATTGACAATTAGTTAAACTATTCACCCTACTCCTTAAAGAGTGCACAAGGAAACCGACGTAACTTACAAGTTGAAACTTTTCTATTCCTTCTATTCCAACATCACTTCTAAGCTTACTTGCACCATCTTCGTGCAATTCTTTCTTCCCCTCATCCAATATGTTCAAAATTCTATAACCTTAACTATTTACCAAATCATTGGCTTCGATTTCACTACATACGGGTTGGCCCTTTAAAATTCCTAATTTAATCTTATTCCTAATGTACTTGATAACTCACCAATCCCTTGATTCGCAAGACTTCACATCCAGCTTAACTCCAAATCTAAACCCTTTACTTAATTTAAATAATGTCTCACACTTATCTTTAATATCTTCCACGGATTTCCTCGAGTATTACTAACGGATCTACAATTACGTCATTCCTTCTCGTTAAGTTCTACATACTCTATTTGGCTTCCTTAAAACAATTTATCTAATAATCTCCTTGTTAGCAAACTTGTTGTAGATAGATTCACAACTTCATCCCAACCCTTTTTAAATTCCAAAATCTTGTCCTCCCATGCTCCAAAACTTAGAAGCATCACTTACCTTTAATGGAACTTGACATGTCATGGTCTATACCGCAGGCCCTATCAATTCTTAAGTCTCCAATCAGATAACAAAGTGACCAAGTTGACTTCCTTAAATTCTCACCTGAATCGGCCTTCACTTAACCCCTCATAGGCCAAGCTTCCTAAATTACTACTTAAAGGCTAAATTTTAACTCACTATGGCGTTAATCACCTATCGGGTAATGACTATTTCTACATCCCCAAAGTTCTAAGCTTTTCAGCTTCACGTCCTATCATTTGACTACTCATACGAACTTCGAGTTCCACTTAATTGGCCACCAACTAAACTCTCCAATCAATTCTTTTCCCTAAAATTTGAAAATGGCTATTCATTACGATCTACCTCTCGGGTCCCTTTAACACTAAAGTTCCTACTTCCATCTTGAAGGTAAGTCACAGGTGCCGGTGTTTAACTCGAACTGTATCAACCTTAGACTTACTACTTATCTCTTATCTTTCTAAACCAAAAGTTTAAAATCAATCACTCTTTACTTTTCCTATTTGGTACGCACTCTGTCGAACAACACGCACTCATGACTTGACGCGTCTATTATTCACAAACCGTCTTTAGCTTAACTAAGTTTTCTCCCCTGTCGCGTTGGTTGTAAACCTAACATGTCAAAAGGAGAAACAAATCCCCCTTTATCGACTAACCTTCTAAAGTGGTACATATCTCCTAGCAAACGTCTAATTCTTATAATCTTAGTACCTCCTTACATAAGATCTCTTATTTCCTAACGTCTCAAATTTTGTTTGACATACCAGCTTCGCCTCAATATCTTTATTTTCTTTACTGATATTTACTAAGTCAAATGCTCCCACTCAGTAATTTACCTAAGCTAGACTTTCGGTTACTATCTTTACCTAAGCACCCAAGAGGTTCGTCAACTAGAGTCTAGTTTATATCTATTTATACGGTACATCTCTTAAGTCGTATCCCTCCAATGGTAATAAATTCTAAATATGCACACACTCGCACAATTATCCCAAGTTATTCATCCCAATGCGTAACTTTCTCGATTCACTACCCACCTTCTATCCAATATAAAAGTTCCGTTTTTAAACCCTTACCCTACTTACACTTTCACTCTAACGTTCCAAATCTTATTAGTTGCCACAATAGGAATATACCTGGAATAACCGATGGTTGAGCAGCTTCCCTATCTTTGGTCAAATTAGTTATCCCAGAAGGACCACCCAGTGATCTCTTGTTCGGCCCTAGACAATCTCTGGCTTTGTGACCTTTTCTATTGCATCGAAAACATCGGCCTGAATGCAATCTACACTCCCCGAAGTGGTTCTTCAGACATGTGGGGCATCGAGGAGCCTGTCGAGCCCCCTGGGGTCGTTTGTTCTTGCCCTGCACAAAGGTCGAATCGTTGGGCCTCTTAATGTCCCTCGCTGGCGGTGGCCCCACATCGACTGGGGGTGGCAGAACGTCACTGAGGGACCCCACAACCTGGATCGGATCTATAATACATCCAGCGAACATTGGGGGTCGGCATTGCCTAGTTTGTTCTCTACCCCGGTTCCATACAGTACTACCTTGTCTGTCATCATTTCTATCTCGGTTGAGTAGAATCTCTATCTGTTCTGATTGTCGGTGCACTATGTCTATAAGCTGGCTAATGAGGTTCTCCTCAGGTTGACTAGGTGCTTTCGGCATTTTCTTGTTCCTAGACACAATACAAATACAAGACAAAATAATATAAACATCTATGAATCAAACTTAAACTTAAATACTTACAGTCGATGGAGGGTCCTCGTGCGGCGGTGTGTTTTTGGCAGGCATATCACAGAACTCGCTTTTAAAACTCTGTCTCTCTGATACCATAAATTGTCACGACCCTTACCCGTGAGAATCGTTTTTTTTTTTTTTTTTTTTTTTTTAAACTTCAACTTTAACTGTACTTAAGCGGAAACCTTAATCAAAATGGAAATCGGATTAGAAATCGGAGTTCGTTTGGTAAATCGTTTAAAACAATTACTAAAACAATAAACTTTAAACAATAAACAATTATTTATAAAAGAAAATCATTTAATAGAACCTCTTAAACTTTAAACAATAAACAATTATTTATAAAAGAAAATCATTTAATAGAACTTCTTTTTTTTTTTTTTTTTTTTTTTTTTTTTTTTTTAAGGGCCAGGACTTGTGGCGACTGGGCGCCACAATATGTGGCGACTGGGCGCCACACTCTCTGGATTTCTCTAGAGAGTGCCCAGCAATTCGCCAAGAGAGGCGACTGCTCGCCTCCGCGAGGCGAATACTCGCCAAGCCCTCTGGAAATTGTCCAGAGAGCATACTTTCTTCCTCCTATATTCTTCTTTCTTTCATCCTCCCACGTCCCTGCACTTCACTTCTTCAACACTAAAACACTTAACACACAATAACACTTCGAATACCTCTCCTTCTTCATTCAATCTTCACATAATCATCACTTACTTCTCACATAAAACTTTCACACTAAATTTACCCAAAACTTATAACCAATCCAAAATCACTTTAAAACACAAATGAGTTTCATAAAAACGAACCGCGTGGTTCCGTTTAAAAGTTTAACAAATCCTACCTGTCTTAAAACATCAAAAACATCACAAAACATCTTACATTTTCTATACAATCACCCGAACACATTAAAACATATCGAACATATTAAAAATCCATCAATTCATCATTATCCCAACTTCTCCCAAAAACTCTCAAAAACATCTAACCGTGAGTCAACCCGCCCTACCAAAACACGCGCCACCGCCACGAGCTCCGCCACCGACCATCTATACTTGGTCATCGAGTTCACACCTGTCACCTACATCATGCAACATAAACAGTAAGCCTAATGCTTAGTAAGGGGATGCACTATATGAATTTAAAACAGTTTGCTTAACATATGCAGTTCCTACAGTTTCATCGTACTTAATCGTTTCGTTTTGTTTCATCATTCATATTCATTTCGTTTCGTTTCATCATTCATATTCGTTTCGTTTCGTTTCATCATACATACATGTAATCCTCTATCAATGGAGGGCGGATTAGTTTCTCCATCTCTAGACGTTCCACATATAAATCTTTACCTGAAGGGTGAACCACTTCCTTCAGATATCATACATTTTCGTTTCGTTTACATCATACATACATGTAATCCTCTACCAATGGAGGGCGGATTAGTTTCTCCATCTCTAGACGTTCCACATATAAATCTTTACCTGAAGGGTGAACCACTTCCTTCAGATATCATACATTTTCGTTTCACATCGTTGTCGTTTCTACGTTTAAATCGTGAAATCATATGCTAAAACATTTTCGTACTTTTCTAAAACATGATGCATGAGAGATCTATATACGACATATCATCAAAACATATCCTCAAACAATTCACGACATACATAGACATATACTATTCTCAACAGACTTCTCAAACAACTAACATTCTAAGCTACCCGACTCATAAATCCCCACAATCAGAAAATCATCATTAAAGCAGAAAAACTTAACGTTGACACGATGTAGGGCCTTAAGGGCCGGAAGCCTAACATCCACTTACCTGGCATCCGTAGCAAGCCGAGCACCGTCCAAAAGTCGTCTCCACCTAAAGCATTTCACAATTAAGGGCATTAAAATCGATCTTAATTAAACGAATTCTAAACTTAAACTAAGCTCCTAGCTAAGGCAATTTCTCCAAAAACTCTCATTTTCTCCATTCGGGCATTTTATCAAACACCCCACGTGCGCACATTCAAACACACTTTTCTCTCTAATCCGACAACCGATCACGACCATTCAACCGCCTATGCGTCACCCATAATATCTACTTTAATATGCCATAGCTAAGTTTCAAACCACACTTAGCGATCGAGCCTAAAAATCCCAATTTCCAATATACATTAAAACAATATATTCCAAACACTAAACCCAACCCTAAATCCGTTTTCAATCTAAAATCACCAAAAATCGTCAATCTATCACCAATCATCAACAATACATCAAAACTAACGATTTCCAACCTAAAACGTAAATTTAGTCAAACCCTAACTCAATAAAACCTAACGAATAACAACCAAAATCGACAACTAGACGTGTCTAGAGTTTAGGGCTTACTTAGAGGATCGATTGGAGAAGAGAAATCGGAAGAAGAGTTGTTGTTGAATCGCCGGCGTGAGAGGAGTCGTCGTGAGGAGGAGGGAGCGCCAGAGAGAGGGAGAGGGAGAGTTTGCTGGAAATAAAAATCGTGAAGTGGAGAGGGGTGAGGGAGAGTTAATATAAATTTAAAATTGTTTTATTCTATTTACCATTTTGCCCCTCACTCAAACTTTCTATCAATTTCGTTATTTAACCTATCGATTTGGTTTATCTGAAATTCCTTTATTTCTCTAAACCTTCCAATTTATCTCCAGGGTTCTAACGAAACTCTCCGTTCGTAAAACGGACTTAATTTACCATTTTTACGACATAAAACACTATAGGCGGAAAACCGTAATTCAGCGTTACATTGTCGATTGGATTTCTAAAAATTTACTTACCCTTCTAAAAATCCCCATAAATCCTTAGGGTCCTAATAAAACCTCTCGTTCACAACACGGACCTATATTTCTTATTTACCAAAAATACCCTTGGAGCGGAAACCCGAAAACTCGGGTGTTACATGTCCGCTCTGGGGATTGGGCAGTAGCACAATATCCTCCCCTCACGGCTTTGTTTGGCGAGAACTTCCCGGAAGGTCACCCAACCTGGGATTGCTCTCACCGAAGCACTTTTAACTTCGGAGTTCTTATGGGATCCGTTGCCAATCGTGCTCCAAAACGCGTCTTACTATCTTGGGAGGGTCTCTTTACATATGTTTCATTTCCACATACTTCCCCAAGCGATGTGGGGTTCTGACGACCCCCTTTTTACGACCTGTCACCTTCCGATTTGCCCGCGCAGACGTACCGCCATCCGGGTTCCGGTTCGTGCAGCCATCGTACCATACTTACACATCCGGGTCATCACAGTTAGTCACTTACCCTAACGACCCCTCCCCCTCCATCTTTTTTTTTTCAGGAAAGAACAAGAGAAATGAGTAGCTGGAGCCTTGGGGTAACTGTCTTTGTTTATTTATGTTTGAGTGTTTAGTTGATATCTTGGTGAGAACTTAACTTATTTTTGGACTTGTATTAGTTTATGGATTTGGACATGGACTTGTAAAATTTATTGAACTGTCATTTCTTTTATCGCACTAATTATATATGTAGTAGTTGTGTGCATTTTGGCTTTTGATTTAATGTTCAAGTTTTTCGTGGCGAACTAAGCCTGAGACTAGGTGATCGAGTCCTCTCTGAGGACAGAATCGTCCGACCCGATGTTTTGTTAGGCCCGCCTATGGGTCGCGACATGATTTTCATGCCGAAATATAAAAACATGCATAAAAGATTACATGCATTAAAACAAAATAATGGTAAATAAATTTTTTGGAGTTATTTTATAAAATAAAAGAATTTAAGCTAGTAAATATAAAATAAATATATATTTCAAGTGGGCCTACTACTTACTAAGCCCAACAATTTCAAAAGTATGAATTTCTAGAGTCCAAACTTTTCATGATTTTAATGTCGAAATATAAAAACATGCCTAAAAGATTACATGGATTAAAACAAAATAATGGTAAAGAAATTTTTAGGAGTTATTTTATAAAATAAAAGAATTTAAGATAGTAAATATACAATAAATATATATTTCAAGTGGGCTTATTACTTACTAAGCGCAACAATTTCAAAAGTATGAATTTCTAGAGTCTAAACTTTTATTTAATAAGTGGGTACCTATTTTCAAAAATAAAGTTGAAAAAATTTTGGATTAAAATTTTACACTTAATTTCCAAATTTTCTCCTAAAATATTGCAAAATTAATTAGGCAAATGATGTTCCAAAAAGAGCCAGAAATATGGCCTAATCCAAGGTCCTAAAACGATAGAATGAGACAACATTACCTTGCGAAGCTGTTTGCGTCCCCATTACAGACTCGTCGGACTTCATCTACAAGTCCGACGATTCCCCAATTCAAACTTAGATTAAAACCAAATTCAGAATTCATACCATCAATCAACTCCCAAACATCTAACTTCCAAATAGAAATTTGGATTGACCTATGAGCTAAACCAAAAAATTTTTTTTTCTTTCTGTAAAATTGGGTCGTGACCCCAAATTTTTTAGTTGTACCTAATGCTCTGAAAACCTCAGTTCTGCATTTAATTTTCAAGTAGTGACCTAATCATTCTTTTTGAAGTTATATTTTTGAACTGGACTCAAAATAACTTGGGTTGCAGCTTGTGAAGTGGGTCGTGGTTCCAATGCAAAAATGAGACAAGCATCGCAACTAAAGAAGTGGGGGTTGCAATCTCAATGCAGAAATGAAAATAATAGGTGGATCAAAAGGTCGCCGACCTACCGGTTCACTTCGTGATCGATCCCATAATTTTAATTAGGTTTGGACCTAGTCCAATGTCCAACTTATTATTATTGTACTATTAGACCAGCCTAAAGTCAAGACTACCAACCTTGGCCTTGTTAAATAGACTTGACTGTATTTGTGACTAGAGAGAGATCAAAAGAGTATAGGTATTCATAAGCCAACATGTTAGGCAAGTCAAAATCTAACGTAAAATAAGCATCAAATACTATTATTGTTATAAAATGTGTCACATGAAATAAGATTGTTGGAATTTAAAAAAGGAACAAGACACTGAGAGCACTAAAGAAGAGATGAAGAGTACAATTGCAACTGACCTAAACGATGGAGATGCTATCATTTATTAAGATATTGTCAATCTCATGATTAATGAATCATTTTTGGTATGTGATTTTATTGCATTTAAACATGTTACTGTTGGAAATAATGTGCCCAACAAGCAAATATTATGAACATTTTTATTGCTGTAATTAATAAATAAATTTTATGATTAATTTTTATGTTTGCATTATTCGATATGCTTTATAAATTCAAAGAAAAATCCTTGATTATTTATGTAATTTTAAATTTACATATATGTTGATATATGTGAGATTAAATTTAAAAAGAAATAATCACAATAGTCCATGTGACGGCCCCCGACCCGATCGGGGTCCGAGGAGCCATCACTCCGGGACATTCAAAACGGGGACTATTTTTTTTTTGAATAAACAGACTAAACCTTTAAAACAAACCCTTAAAACTTTACAGAGAGAGAAAACATTCTCTGGAATTAAAAGCAAAACGGAAAACGGTTAAAATTAGACTACAGAACAAATGACAGAAGGGAAAGCAGGAAGACTGGAACACTTAGAATTTGGATGTAAACCTTCTCTGGACGAGTGTAGGGAGACAGGGATAATTACAAACAGGGAGACATAAATGGACGACTGACATGCAGTGGGAAACTTAATAAAATGGAAAACAAACACTGGAAGTCATGCCCGAAGAAGGGCTACAGTGAATGACAGGATCGGGTGATATAGGGCGGAGGAAGTAATTTAAACTAGGTGGAAGATGTGGATGGATGACGTCAGGCGGAAGATGTAGTGAACTGGGCGGAAGAGGTGGATGACATCAGGCGGAAGATGTAGTGAACTGGGCGGAGGATATGGGTGGATGACGTCAGGCGGAAGATGTAGTGAACTGGGCGGAAGAGGTGGATGATGTTAGACAGAAGATGTAGTGAACTGGGCGGAAGAGGTGGATGACGTCAGGCGGAAGATGTAGTGAACTGGGCGGAGGATATGAGTGGATGACGTCAGGCGGAAGATGTAAGGAAACTGACGGAAGATATAGACTGGGTGACGTAAGACGGAAGAAGTAATTGAACTGAGCCGAAGATGTAATTAAACCGGAGGACTTAAATAAACCGGGACGGTAGACGTGGCCACAAGGCGATAGATGTAATTGAAACTGAGTGGAAAAATGTAGATTGAGTGACAAAGGCGGAGGATGTAAATAAACCGGAGGGCTTAAATAAACTGGAGCGGTGGACGTGGTCATAAGGCGGTAGATGTAGCGGAAGACGAAGTTTTAAAAGAAAAATTTGACAACTTTTAACAGGAAGATGTATAATCAGGGAGCATAAAACAGTAGGCATAAAAAGTTTCAGACCCTCAAAACCCGATTCAAAACAAAGTTGTAAAACATGCTTTACAAATGACAGAGATTCAACAAAACAAACTGCATGGATAGCTCTAAAATTCGAGACCATCCATGCACAACCTAAAAAGGAAGAGTTCAAGCAGTTCAAGAATGTTTTCAAAACATATATACAACTGTCAATTACAGAAGTTTAAAAACTTAGACACCAAACCTATACATTATCCAAATTTCCAACAGGGTTTTAAAAACAAAACACCAGAATCCCAGTAGAGTTTACAGACATGAACTTTACTTTAAAAACTTAAACCTCGGGACAGAAATATGTCTGGCTGCAGCAACCAATCCCTCGCAAGCTCGTGCCACCAACCACCTATTCCTCGGCCTGAGGTACAAAGTCCTCATCCACAAGATCCGTACCTATAACAGGGAGTTCACCTATGAGTCTAAAACTCAGTAAGAACATGAATAAAAATGCAGTGATGCATATGCTATACATGAACTTTCAGAATACAGTGACAGTACATTACATTACGTTTCACTGGCAGAGGGGTATAAGTGGGGCTTATAGGGGAACTGGCAAGTGCACTATCAGGCACATAACAGATATACAGAATGGAACAGAACAGTAGGCCAGTCCTCGTCCCACATTTAACCAATACATTACATTCAGATTTTTATCTTTCTTAACTTCAAAACGTGTACAGAAAATATTTTGCATGAGCTTTTAGAAAACGTGTATGCATGGACGTTTACAAGACTCCAACTTGAAATAGCAGACAACAGGAAATAAACGACAGAAAAAGAAAAGAAATAGAGAAAACTCAGAACGAAACTATAACTTATCTACCCGAAACAACCCGACAGAAGTAAAACCTAGTATCTCCTTGTTGTAGGGCCTTAAGGGCCAATCTACACACATGAACTTACCTGTTGCTGTAGAGTTGCAAGTCTTGAACGTCTTGGTTATGCGCGGACCTAAAACATGCACGTAAAGAAAACAAACAGAGCTGCAAATGCTAACTAATAACTTGGTAGATTATGCTTCAAACTCCATTCAAACCTTAGAAAAAAAACCAACGTGTTTTCATCCAAAAACAGTGAGTTCTCTCCAAAATATTTTAACCCTAAACTTCAACAAAACTCACATTTTTAACTTGTCCAAACTCGTTAACTTTAGAAGATGATTACCTTCACTGGAGAAAACGGAAGAAATGAAGTTTTTGGAAAGGTTGCAGTCGCCTGGAAGAGAGAAAATAGAGGGGAGTGGAAAGAAGCAGAGGAGAAATGAGGGTTTCACGTAGGAGGAAAGAGAAGAAGAACATGGCTTCTTCAACAAGTTGTGAAGTGTCAAACACTCATTAGTTCCCTCCCACCAACCTTAATTCCTTCCCAATTTATCCCTCCATACGTTTCTAACTATTGGTTTTTAACTAAATTACTATTTAGTTCATCGAATCGGTTTTACGAACCACTCACAGTCAATTGAAACCATCGGTAAATTCATAAAACATACATTGTATAAATATTCCCATTAATACTGTTTAATAATTCAAGGAATATTAACATGGTAAAATTGCCGGGTGTTACAGTCCATGACTTATATTTGAAGTATAGAATCTTCAAATTAATAAAGTCATCAATATAGTTCACTTCGTTGAGACGTATAGTCATATCCCGACTATATATGTAGTGACATAAAGTGATTGTATTTTATATAATATGATTATATATGACTGGACCAGATGAAATTATATTATTCTTATAATATCCATTAAATGAAGAACAATTAATTTTATCATAATGATGGTCATATATGTATGATCTTAATTCATTGTATTTAGTAGACTCCTATTTCATTTTAATTTATTCTTTGATTTACTCGGTACAGTTTTGTATGAGTTGCATTACATAAACCTTGTATTTTAGGAATAAATTAAATGAGTAGTTGGGAATGCTAACATTGATACAATGAAATCCATAATACAAGATTCCCTTGTTTGTTAGTTCAGGGATTGAATAATTAGCGCACAAATTCATAAATATTATCAATTAATTATTCAATCAAGAACTAATGGTAGTCAAGGATAAAGATGTAATATGAGAGGTTAACGGATTTTATACCTAGCACTATTACGAATCTTAATGGAGGATTAATACATATGTAATAACTATATCAATGGACATTACTTTGAGTAAATATACTTTATAGTTCTAAGAGTGCAACTCTAGGTATTTAGTAGAATTACTCTATAGTTAATAATTGTGTTATTTAATATAAAGAGTTTATATTAATTAACAAATATTATTGGAGCTTAGAACTATAGGTCCATCGGTCCCTCTGTTATCTTATATCACTATTTGATTTCCATGTTACAAGAATAAATATATAAATGATTAATAATGATTAATCATTTATAGATACTCAAAGTAATATATTGTGATTCAAAATATATAAATAGTTTTTATATTTTGAATTCAAAATAAAATATCTCATTAGATGAGAATTTTTTAAGGGATTTGAATTAGATTTGAAAAATCTCATCAGATGAGATTTGATCTTCAAATTTAAAGTAATTATTTAACAAACTATAAAATCAGATTTTTTGAAATTTGAATAAAAGTAGATCTGGAAAATTTGATTTGATTAGATTTGATCTACAATTGACTTATAGTTATCTGAATAATCTCATACGATGAGATTATCTTGAAAAGTTGTTTTCATAAATATATTCTAAAAACTGTTTTTAGATTATATGATTAATCGATAAATTTGATTTACTCGATAAATCAACCGCTTATCAAATTAGATTTGATTAGATACGATTTATTTTTAAAAATTAGTTTTTATTAAAATAAATCTAAAAATTGATTTTAAAATAGATCTATAAAATTGTCAAATGTGATTTGACAGAGAACAACTGAGAAAAAAAGGAAAAATAAGAAATAGAGAGCAAATCTCTAGAGAGAAAAGGTGTAACCTTTCCGTATTCGATTTTAGAAAAACATTTTCTAAAATCGAAGAGAGACGTCTCACGTGTTGAGAACATTTCTCTCCAAAAATATAAGAGTGTGTTATTCTTGTAAGAGAGACGCCCATACATCAGGAAATTTAAAGTGTAAAGATCTTCAGAGAAGACTCGACGATTTCAAAGTCTTCGAAAAAACACCTGATCCTGAGTTAAAGCTGTTAAGATCAGACAGGAGTACCTAAGTAAAAACGTTGCTCCAAGAGGTATATTATTTTATTATTTCACAATCTAAATCTAATAATTTTTTGCAAAGTAAATTGTTTACATTTTGAAAATTACATATTTCTAAAAAATAATTCATTTTAGACTAACGATTCAATTTATGGTTTTTTTTATGATTTTAAAATAATTTTAAAGTCACAAGGTAACGCATGTCACTATTATTATGAATAATAGTGAATTCCGCCATGCGTAAGAACCTCGAAAACCGACAGTTACTTCTACAATGGAGAACCATTGTAACGTCTTGAAGCACACCGCTTCTATTTTACTTTTACTTTAAAAGAATTCACTTAAAATTTTGAAATCATTTAATTGAAAACGTACAGCGAAAGTCTTAAAATTCAAAAGTATTGATTAATATCAAATAAATGATCTTAAATAGTCATTTAAAAATAATACTTAATAAATTCATCCATAAGCATAACGAAATAATAAGTGATCTAAAATATCTTTTAAACTCGGATAGAAATAAAACATAAGTTTTTATCTTCACAGTCTCTGAATTGCTATTTGCATTAACACCACACAACCTTGCAATGAGAGCACTTCTTCAACTACATCTTTTATTCGTTTCTTTCATCATACACATAATAAAATTCCTCATCTACATCACAAAGTTCAAACTATGAAGCTAACGCTCAGTAAGAGATGTATAAACTTTCATTAACATGTATGCAGATGCACTTTCGTAAAAACAATGTTATCATATTTTTTTCTCATTAGGTCTTTTATCTTGCTTTAGTTTCGATATATAGTCTATTTGTTAGAGATAATTCAGTCTAGGAAAGCGAGAAGACACCTCATGATCTCGTCTTATGGGACAGCCAACTCGTAGTCCCGCCTCACAATAAAAATTATGTTTATTCAGTCATTCACTCATCTTTCTTTATGTCTTTTTTGTCTTTCTTTCTTTCTTTGTTTTTTTGTTCTTTGTTCTCTATAAATCTTTCTTAACATAAATTCTTTTTCATGATGCACGAGTCATACATAATCATACGATGCAAAATATAACATATTCTCGAGTTAATTCATCTATTCTTTCTATTCAATCATAACTTATTACATATCATAAAAGCATCAATATTTCTATAACTATCAAATCATCAAACAAAACATATCATCGAGCAACATCATCACCAATATAATCATATCATCTAACAATAAATTACAATCAAAAGTCTATACTATAACACATTTTTAAGCAACATCATCGTCAATATAATCATATCATCTAATAATAAATCACAATCAAGAGTCTATATTATAACACATCATCGAGCGTTGTCATCATCAATATAATCATAAAACATAACATCAATTGTAAACCTCATCCTATCATAACGACTAAACAAATCCTCAAGTCATTGGTGTTGTAGCATAATAACAAGTAAATCCTAAAAATTTTATCGTAGAGAAACTACTTAACTTAGCACTTTGTGATGCAGACTGACGGGTCAACGCATAAAACATCACTTACTTGAATTTCTTAGTAAGATAAGGGCCGCTTCATGAAGATTATCCTTCTCTTAAGATAAACCTTAATAGAAAGATTCTCATGTATTAGTATTTTTTATAGTTAAAAATCTTGATGTAAACAAAGGAGCGATAAATCTTGATGTCAATAACATGATCTATTAGTAGATAAATAAGGTTCAATGAATGAAGCTTCACATGGTTTAGTAAAAGAAACTCGATAAAAAGAACCATCACAACATGAGCAAAACACTATGAAAAATAAAATCTATGAAAAAGGCTATGAGTTGGACCTCACAAATATCAAGGGATTGGAGAGATAAGAGTAAAGATCCACGCAATTTAGAAATAGATAAAGATTCACATGGGTTAGTTGATTATGTTATCCAACTTGAAGCCAAGTGAAAGCCGAAGAGCACAGATCCAACTAAAGATTATGGGCGACCCAATGACTAGAGCAAGAAGCCGAAGATTCTAGGAAAGTCTTTTGGAGGAAGGTTGTGGCGCACATGCGCATGTAATAATTTAAAAGGGAGGGTGCAACACACATACGCATGTAAGAATTAAAAAGACATGTGTCAAGCACATGCTCATATAAGGATTAAAAAAGTCACATGAACAAGCACATGCAAGTGCATGCCAGTCTAGTAGAAAAGATCTTATTCGACCGAATCAATTCAAATCAATTCAAATCATATTTAAACAAAAATTAAACATGAGATGACATCCGATCATGCAGAGGATCATGTTTTACACGATTTTAAGAGTTATTTTATCTTTATTTTTGTTTTTCTTTTTAAGCATTTAATTTTAGTTAAAGGTGTAGCCTAGTTAAAAGAAAACATTAGTCGATTTTAATAGAACAAGTTTGAATTGAAAATTAAGTGTTTTTAGAGAGGATTTCTGTTTGGTGCTTTGCGAAGAACATTGATATTCTTCAAGTCATGCTTGAATAATCTCGCTTAATAGCTTTGTGATGTGTGTAACACCCGGTTTCTATTAACCGATTTACCTTTTCCATTTATAGAGAATGTTTAAAAAAAAATTGAAATTTGAGTGATTTAGCGATTAGGTTAATAAGTGAATGAGTAAGGATAAAATAGTAAATTAAAATTTATTGTGGATAACGTATTTAAAGAAAGGTTTAATGAGGTTTCGCCGCCACTGTTCCTTCATTTTCCTTCTTGGTATTCAGCTCAAGCTCAACAGAGCTCCAAGTGATTTTCCTCTCCGATCTCCATTTCCTCAAACTAGGTAAGTTTTCCCTTCGTTTTCTCGAGATTTAGTGGCTAGATAGCAGAGAGAGTGCAATGAGTGTATTTTTGAGAATGCTGTGAGTGAGTTGAGTTCAGGTTAGTGTTGAATCAAGAATGTGCGATGATCCGAACTTCTAAACTAGCTTCTTAGGTTTGTGAATGGCGTAGGATGAGGTTTAGTGAAGATCTGAATGGTATTTTGTTTATGACATTAGGTGAACAGGGCTTCGAAAGTAGTTGAAACCGAGCGATTTCCAGGAAACCAGGTAAGTGAAGTTTGCTTGCGTCTTCGGGCCTACATCACAAAACATTAGGAATATGTTTATTCAAATGTGTCTGTATGTTATGCATCATATTTTAAAAGTATACGAAAATGAATTTGAATGCATGTTGGCATGGTAAGGAATGAACATAATGAAACAGCTATGCGAAACAAATTTACTATTAAGAGAAATAATCCGCCCCTTAATGAGACAGTGGATATGTAGACTTTGGAAAATTTGTTCCGCTTCCCATTGAACAGGGGGATCGGAAACAACTATGTGAATTAGATTACTGTTAAGGGAATTAATCCGCCCCTTAATGAGTCAGTGGATATTTATACTTTGGGAGAGTTGATCCAACTCCCAATTTCACAGGGGGATCTGAACAGAAACGATGAACGACAACTGAGATGAGAAAGTAGAAATTGTATGTTTAGGAATTCAGATATCAGCATTTCATTTCATTACTGCTTTACTTACTTAGCATTAGGCTAATAGATGAGTTTTGTGATGTAGGTGAAGAAGTGACAGCAGGTGTGTTTACTAAGTTCGCTGAAGAATAGGTGAAGTTGGAGGAGCACTTCTCTGCCTCGATTTGGTATACTGATGAGGCGGATTAACTGGTGTCTGAAGAAGTGAAGATTCAGTGAGCTATGATTTGGTTTAAGTATGTTAAGTGTTCTAATGACAGAAGTGATTGTAATGTTTTTGGATACATTCCCTTGAAACTTTATGATAAAAGCACTCTGTTGGTTTTAACACTTGTCTGTAGGTAAAGTCTTAGTAGTTATTTGATGTTTTGATACCTTTGGGAATTTCTTCTCTGCCAAAGAAAACGTGATTTAAATGTAGTTGGAGTTTATCATTTTCAAAGTTATGTCGAGGATACAGATGTTGTTCTTTTGTTAATGGTTATTTGTTGAATGTCAAATGTTATTTGGGGTCAGGTTGTTTTGAATGCTTTGAGTGAAGTTTGTAAGTTCCATCATAGGTGAATAAAGTTCACCGGTGGATGTGAGATTAGTCGATCGGATGAAGGAAATCATCCGGCTGACGTCACCGGTGGATGTGAGGTTAGTCGATCGGATGAAGGAAATCATCTGGCTGATGTCACCGGTGGATGTGAGATTTAGTCGATCGGATGAAGGAATTCATCCGGCTGACGTCACCGGATGATGTAGTAGAAGTCTTGTCGTTTAGTGATCGGTGGATGTCATGTGTTAAGCTTACCGGATGATGTAGTAGAAGTCTTGTCGTTTAGTGATCGGTGGATGTCGTGTGTTAAGCTTACCAGATGATGTAGTTGAAACCTTTGTCGTTTAGTCACTGGAAGAAATCTTTTGCTATCTGTTTCAGCCTCTTCCGGTGACTTTGCTCAACGGCAGATGCGTTTGACCTTTGCAACTTTTAAAGTATTTCGCGATATAAACCTTTTTTTCTTTTGACCGATTATTCCTTAACATCCCAACCAATTATTCAAGCACTATTCTATGGTTTTGGTTATCTCTATTTTTGTTCAAATGATTTTCGCTGCAAGTCTTTAAATGTTTTGAGGTTTTAGAAAATGTCAAATTTTGACTTTCGAGCGAAGTTTTAAATTTATTCCAAAGTTTCTTAGTTATGTTCGAGTTATGAGTAACGAGCCGGGTTTATATAATTGGGGGCGTTACAGTATGATATCAGAGATATTCAGTTAAACCGTTCAAAAGATTACTCATCAGTGCCAATCGTTGCATGGAAGTACTTCAACAACTGTAAGTGTTTATGTTAACCTTAGTTAATAGATATTTAAGAGTGTAATTAACCCGGTGCAGGAATTTAGTACAATGGCCAGACTCCCAGGGAGACCTAGAGTGCCAAGAGAAATGCCAAATGTGAGAGAGAAAGAGGAGCCTAGTGTGATTAGGCAGCTGACGGATTTAGTGCGTCAGCAAACTGATCTAGTGCGCCAACAGTCTGACCAACTAGGAATACTGTTGAACCGAGAGGTGCAAGGAAGTGCCAACTCGGGTTCTAGCAATGAACATTCTGGAGATAGATTTTGGAGACTAAGACCACCCACGTTTGATGGACAGTCATCTAATCCAGTTATTGCTGATGGATGGCTTAGAAAGATTGAGAGTATGTTTAGGTGTGCCAACATTGGAGAAGGAGACAAGGTCACGTTGGCAACATTCCACTTGGCTGGTGAAGCTCAACTCTGGTGGGAAACAATAGAGACCACCACTGATGTTATGGCGATGCCTTAGTCACAGTTCAAGGACGTCTTCTATGAGAAGTATTTTAACAGCACAGTCCAAACCGCGAAGAAATTGGAGTTTCTAAACTTGAAGCAGA
The DNA here is from genome assembly GCA_022432975.1 of Begonia masoniana. NCBI lineage: Eukaryota > Viridiplantae > Streptophyta > Magnoliopsida > Cucurbitales > Begoniaceae > Begonia > Begonia masoniana. The sequence goes on from CM039502.1 coordinate 70,637,983, forward strand.
CAGGGTCTGTGGCCGAGTACAGTAGACAATTTGAGTCCTTGTCCAGGTTTGCTGGATATTTTGCTCACAAGGAAGATGATAAAGTGTTTAAATTTATGCATGGACTGAAGCTAGAAATCTACCGAGGGGTTAAATTTTGTGGTATTAAAGGCTTGACATTCAGCGAGGTTGTGTCCACTGCTCTAGAAGTGGAAGAAGCTGAAAGGAAGTGTGCTGGACCAAAGGAGGTCCCACAAAGGTTTAACCAGCCACACCAACTAAGAGGAACGAAGAGGCCAAGTGAAGGCCAAAATAGCCAAGGAGCAGGAGGGAAGGTACTGAATGTCAGGAAATTTCCCAGTGTCCTAAGTGTTTGAAGAACCACCCGGGGGAATGCAGACTGGGCTTTGGGAAGTGCTTCAACTGTGAGGAGGTTGGACACACGTTCAAGGAATGCTCGAAGCCTAGAATCACCAGATGCTACAATTGTAACAAGGTCGGCCACATTAGCAGAGACTGTCCAGTTCCTAAGAATGGCCTTGCTATGATTAAACCAAGAATATTCTCCATGACGGAGTCGGGTGAGGAACAAACCGCTGTTGTGTCAGGTACTATATTGATTAACTCTGTGCTTGCTTTTACTTTAATAGATTCTGGTGCGACGCATTCATTCATAGCATCTACATTTGCTGTCAAGTTAGATGTACAGTTTACCCCTTCCATGCATATGTTTAGTGTTGCATTACCTTCCGGCGAACGCATGCACTATAACTAGGTGATGCTTGACAGTGTCGTGTTAGTAGGGAACGTAAGTCTACCTGCTGGTCTTATAATTATGGATATATTAGGATTTGATGTAATCCTAGGTGTGGACTGGTTGTTTAAACACCACGCCACAATTGATTGTAGAACTGGAATAGTTAGCTTTCAACCCCCTGGTAATTTGAAACATACCTTTCAAGCTTCAAAGAAGAGTAAGGAAATGTCTGTGATGACTTCTATTAACACTAGATCTTCCCTGTGTGGAGAGTATTTGTGCTTCTTAACTAGCGTTTTAGACACACAGCTTGTAGGAAAAGAAAATCCTCAAAATGTCTTAATTGTCCAAGACTTCCCCAAAGTGTTTTTAGATGACCTTCCTAGTTTACCACCAGATAGGGAAATTGAATTTGTTGTAGATGTTTACCCTGGCGCCGAATCTGTGTCTAAAAATCCATATAGACTAACACCTACAGAACTTAAGGAATTGAAGAAACAGTTGGAGGATTTATTGGAGAAAGGGTTCATACGCTCTAGCTTTTCACCATGGGGTGCACCTGTCCTTTTTGTCAAAAAGAAAGATAGATCAATGCGTATGTGCATTGATTATAGAGAATTGAATAAGTTAACTGTCAAGAACAAGTATCCTTTACCAAGGATTGATGATTTATTTGACCAACTTAGTGGTACAAGAGTTTTCTCTAAGATTGACCTTAGGTCCAGTTATTATCAGTTGAAGGTTAAATCTGAAGATATCCCAAAGACTGCCTTTCGCACAAGGTATGGACATTATGAGTTTTTGGTTATGTCCTTTGGGTTGACAAATGCACCAGCTGCCTTTATGGATCTTATGAATATGGTGTTTCATGAATACCTAGATAAATTTGTCATAGTGTTCATTGATGGTATTCTGATCTATTCTCGTACTAAAGATGAGTATGCTAGTCACCTGACCTTGGTGTTGGAAGTATTAAAACAGCACCAACTTTACGCCAAGTTTTCTAAGTGTGAATTTTAGTTGGACCAAGTTCACTTTTTAGGACATGTTATCTCTGGGGATGAGATATCTGTTGATCCAGCTAAGGTTCAGGCAGTTAAGGAATGGCCCCAACCAAGGAATGCTATAGATATCAGGAGTTTTCTTGGACTTGCAGGGTATTATAGAAAGTTCATTGAAGGATTTTCGAAGATTGCTACACCTCTTACTAAGTTAACAAGGAAAAATGTGAAGTATATATGGACTGATGAATGTGAGCATAGTTTCCAGACCTTGAAATAGAAACTGACCAATGCTCCAATTTTAACCCTTCGAGTTGAAGATGGTAAATTTAGTATTTATTGTGATGCTTCCAAAATTGGTCTTGGTTGTGTGTTAATGCAGAATGGAAAAGTGATAGTTTATGCCTCTAGACAGTTGAAAACACATGAGAAGAACTATCCTACACATGACTTAGAATTAGCTGCAGTGGTATTTGCACTTAAAATTTGGAGGCATTACCTGTATGGACAATCTTGTGAGATATTTTCAGATCATAAGAGCCTGAAGTATATTTTCACATAGAAGGAACTAAACATGAGGCAGCGTCGATGGTTGGAATTTGTCAAGGATTATGATTTTGAGATAAAATACCATCCCGGTAAAGCAAATGTTATGGCAGATGCTTTGAGTAGAGTAACAACATCAACCCCATCTATGATTTTTGATACGTCATTAGCCTTAGAGTCATAATTCTAGAGGTTTAATCTAGAAGCAGTATCTAGTGTATCAGCTATACTTTTAGCCATAACCTTAAAGCCTACTATTCTGGAGAAAATAAAGGAAGCTCAGGCAAATGATGTGGAATGCAACAAGTACAAATTAAGCATAGGATCTACTGTTAATTCGGCTTTCAACTATTCTGTCGATGAAATCCTTAAATTTAGAAATAGGTGGTTTGTTCTTGCCGTTAAAGAACTTCGAGATGAGATTCTTTCAGAAGCACATTCTTCTAGGTTCTCCGTTCACCCTGGGAGTACAAAGATGTACAAGGATCTTAGGTAACATTATTGGTGGCCAGGTATGAAACGAAGTGTGGCGGAATATGTAGGATCGTATTTGATTTGCCAACAGGTTAAAGCTGAACATTAGAGGCCTGCAGGGACCTTACAGCCATTACCAGTTCCCGAATAGAAATGGGAACAAATAACGATGAACGTTGTTATGGGATTGCCTAAGACAGCAAAGGGGAATGATGCTATTTGGGTAATAGTTGACCGACTAACCAAATCAGCTCACTTCCTACCGATAAAGGTGACTTACTCGATAGATCAGCTTGCTGAGTTGTATGTGCACGAAGTTGTTAGACTACATGAAGTTCCAAGTTCTATAGTTTCAGACCGAGACTCTAGATTTATATCCAAGTTTTGGAAGAGTTTGCACGAGGCTATGGGCACGCAACTTAGTTTTAGCACAGCTTTTCACCATCAAACAGATGGACAGTCTGAAAGGACCATTCAAACATTAGAGGATATGCTTCGTGCATGCACATTGGATTTTCAAGGTTCCTGGAGCAAGTACCTATCCTTAGTAGAATTCTCTTATAATAACAGTTTTCAGGCAACAATAGGAATGACACCTTATGAAGCATTGCATGGACGAAAGTGCAGATCTCCTTTGTACTGGGATGAAGTTGGTGAAGCACAGTTGCTTGGCCCTGACATTGTGCAACAAACTGTTGAGAAGGTTTCCCTCATCCGACAGAGAATTTTGGCAGCTCAGAGCCGACAGAAAAGCTATGCAGATTTCAGGCGTAGAGAATTGGAATTTGAGATAGGTGATGAAGTTTTTCTCACGGTATCACCATTCAAAGGAGTTGTCAGATTTGGGAAGAGGGGAAAGTTGAACCCCAGATTTATTGGACGGTTCACTATTCTGAAAAGAATTGGGAGAGCAGCCTATCAGTTGCAGTTACCAGCTCCTATGGAGGGGATACATAGTGTGTTCCATGTTTCTATGTTGAAGAAATGCATAAGGGATCCATATCAAATTGTGGAACAGCAGAACATCGAAATTCATCCTACTCTTACTTATGAGGAGAATCCAGTAAAGATCTTAGACTATGCAGTTAAAGTATTGCGCAACAAAGAGGTTCCTCTGGTGAAGGTCTTGAGGCACAACTAGAACTTAAAGGAGACAACTTAGGAGCGCCAGCAAGACATGATGAACTAACATCCAGAATTATTCAGGTACTGAATTTTGAGGACAAAATTCTTTTAAGGAGGGTAGATTGTAACACCCGGTTTCTATTAACCGATTTACCTTTTCCATTTATAGAGAATGTTTAAAAAAAATTGAAATTTGAGTGATTTAGCGATTAGGTTAATAAGTGAATGAGTAAGGATAAAATGGTAAATTGAAATTTATTGTGGATAACGTATTTAAAAAAAGGTTTAATGAGGTTTAGCCGTCACTGTTCCTTCATTTTCCTTCTCGGTATTTAGCTCAAGCTCAACAGAGCTCCAAGTGATTTGTCTCTCCGATCTCCATTTCCTCAAACTAGGTAAGTTTTCCCTTCGTTTTCTCGAGATTTAGTGGCTAGATAGCAGAGAGAGTGCAATGAGTGTATTTTTGAGAATGCTGTGAGTGAGTTGAGTTCGAGTTAGTGTTGAATCAAGAATGTGCGATGATCCGAACTTCTAAACTAGCTCCTTAGGTTTGTGAATGGTGTAGGATGAGATTTAGTGAAGATCTGAATGGTATTTTGTTTATGACATTAGGTGAACAGGGCTTCAAAAGTAGTTGAAACCGAGCGATTTCCAGGAGACCAGGTAAGTGAAGTTTGCTTGCGCCTTCGGGCCTACATCACAAAACATTAGGAATATGTTTATTCGAATGTGTCTGTATGTTATGTATCATATTTTAAAAGTATACGAAAATGAATTTGAATGCATGTTGGCATGGTAAGGAATGAACATAATGAAACAGCTATGCAAAACAAATTTACTGTTAAGGGAAATAATCCACCCCTTAATGAGGCAGTGGATATGTAGACTTCGAGAAATTTGATCCGCTTCCCATTGAACAGGGGGATCGGAAACAGCTATGTGAATCAGATTACTGTTAAGGGAATTAATCCGCCCCTTAATGAGTCAATGGATATTTATACTTTGGGAGAGTTGATCCAACTCCCAATTTCACAGGGGGATCTGAACAGAAACAATGAACGACAACTGAGATGAGAAAGTAGAAATTGCATGTTTAGGAATTCAGATATCAGCATTTCATTTCATTACTGCTTTACTTACTTAGCATTAGGCTAATAGATGAGTTTTGTGATGTAGGTGAAGAAGTGACAGCAGGTGTGTTTACTGAGTTCGCTGAAGAATAGGTGAAGTTGGAGGAGCACTTCTCTGCCTCGATTTGGTATACTGATGAGGCGGATTAACTGGTGTCTGAAGAAGTGAAGATTCAGTGAGCTATGATTTGGTTTAAGTATGTTAAGTGTTATAATGACAAAAGTTATTTTTATGTTTTTGGATACATTCCCTTGAGACTTTCTGATAAAAGCACTCTGTTGGTTTTAACACTTGTCTGTAGGTGAAGTCTTAGTAGTTATTTGATGTTTTGATACCTTTGAGAATTTCTTCTCTGCCAAAGAAAACATGATTTAAATGTAGTTGGAGTTTATCATTTTCAAAGTTATGTCAAGGATACAGATGTTGTTTTTTTGTTAATGGTTATTTGTTGAATGTCAAATGTTATTTGGGGTCAGGTTGTTTTGAATGCTTTGAGTGAAGTTTGTAAGTTCCATCATAGGTGAATAAAGTTCACCGATGGATGTGAGATTAGTCGATCGGATGAAGGAAATCATCCGGTGGATGTGAGGTTAGTCGATCGGATGAAGGAAATCATCCGGCTGACGTCACTGGTGGATGTGAGATTTAGTCGATCGGATGAAGGAATTCATCTGGCTGACGTCACCGGATGATGTAGTAAAAGTCTTGTCGTTTAGTGATCGGTGGATGTCGTGTATTAAGCTTACCGGATGATGTAGTAGAAGTCTTGTCGTTTAGTGATCGATGGATGTCGTGTGTTAAGCTTACTGGATGATGTAGTTGAAACCTTTGTCGTTTAGTCACTGGAAGAAGTCTTTTGCTATCTGTTTCAACCTCTTCCGTTGACTTTGCTCAGCGGCAGATGCGTTTGACCTTTGCAACTTTTAAAGTATTTCGCGATTTAAATCTTTTTTTTTCTTTTGACCGATTATTGCTTAACATCCCAACCAATTATTCAAGCACTGTTCTATGGTTTTGGTTAACTCTATTTTTGTTCAAATGATTTCCGCTGCAAGTCTTTAAATGTTTTGAGGTTTTAGAAAATGTCAAATTTTGACTTTCGAGCGAAGTTTTAAATTGAGTCCAAAGTTTCTTAGTTATGTTCGAGTTATGAGTAACGAGCCGAGTTTATATAATTCGGAGCGTTATGTAGGATCGGATTTGTCTAAGAGGGGGGTGAATTAGACTTTTTTAAAACTTAATTTTATAATCTATAATAATTTCTCTCGTGTTTTGATTTAATGCTAACAGCAAGCAAATAAATAAAGTATAGAGTGAGAGAGAAATTAACACAAGAGTTTTAACGTGGTTCGGCTCAACCCAGCCTACGTCCACGCTTCAAGGTTCACCCCTTGAAGATCCTTAACCTTCTCTTCGAGAAAAACCAGATCGGAATTTCGGGCTCCGATCGACTGCCTTTACAACTCAGGATTAAACTTCACGGGCGTCAATCCACTGCCTTAACAAGAATGTTGAGTTTGTAAAATATTAAGCTCACACTACAATCTCACAAGATGAATCTCAAGTTAGGATTTGAGAGATGTAGAGAAAAATACAGAGAGAGTTTTTCTTTCGCAGGTAGGGCTCAGAATTCCAATTGGCAAAAGTTCTTTCTTCGTGCTCTGAGCTCGGCTTAAATACTCTGTATATTTTTCTTCACAGAATTGAATGCTTCTTTCTTCAAATGGATAAAAGTTACCGTTGGGAAGCATCCGTACTGTAGCAGATATCCGTTGCATTTAGAGTCGCTGTTCGTCGTCGCCATTAAAAGTCTGGAGTTAATGCTGAAAACGACGTCACTGTAGCTTCGCGGCTAACTTTGAATTCTGGCGGAAGATTACCGAAGATGTAGCTTCAAAACACTTGACACGTCATCGGAATGAGTAAGCTTCAGACGTCACCGGCATATGTGTCTTGAAACTTCATCGGCAGGTGCAACGTGAAAATTCATCGGCAGATGCATGCTTTAGTCAGCATCTCCTTTTGTCGTTTAGTCAATCGGCAGGAGCTGCTACAAATATCATCGGCAGATGTATCTTCAGACTCGATCGGCAGTTGCAGCATATAAGTGCTTTGACACGTCATCGGCATCTGTCTTCAGAAACAGCTATCGGCAGAAGCTTCTATTTTATTATATATATAGTCATCGGTAGAAGCATATTGACACGTCATCGGAACAAGTAGCTTCAAACGCCATCGGTACAAGGAACTTCTCTTCTCTGTCGTGTAGCGATCGGCATAAGAACAGCTTGACACGTCATCGGCAGATGAAACATATAGGCGCTGAGTACATCATCGGCAGATGTGGCTTGAAAACTCAATCGGCAGAAGCCTTCTGTTCTTTGTCGTGTAGCTATCGGTATATCCAAGCCTGTTTTACTATTTAGCTCTGTATACTCAAACCGATTCATTAGTCAACTAAAATACCCTTTTCAAGGGTATTTCCAAATAAACTCATATTTATAATTCTCATTAAGTACACATAATCAAATTGAATATTTAATACACACAGACATCATCAAAAACAAATTATGACTTAAACACTCTCTAAGTCAACAATCTCCCCCTTTTTGATGATGACAATCTGAATTTGATTAATTTAAAATACTCCCCCATAATTCTAGCTGCTCCCCCATAGTATATGCATTTTATTCATTTAACCATACAGAGCAAACATGTATCCAAAAAAAATATCCAGAATGCTAACTAAGTCAGATTCAATCATCAAATACACTATTCTCCCCCATTGACATTATCAAAAACACTCAGTGAGACAACAAAAGAAGCAAGTAGACAATAATAACATTGAAGGAAGAACCAAAAATTACTATCCATTTAAGAGAAAGTGTGCACAAAAAAAATAGGTACAAAAGACTAGCGAATTCATTTAAGAGTCCTAAACCACTTCCACAACTCAAAGATAAGTGAGGTCGGGACATCAGTAGCCTGTGTGGAAGTAGAAGCTGAAGGAACTGGAGGAGCCGGGAGAGCCAACCGGGAAGGAGGAGGAATATAATGGAGCTGAATGAGCCGAAGAAGTTCCTCCATGGACAAACAAGGAGGTGGCTCGATGGGGCTGGGTAGCATGACCAACTCCATACACGTAGAATGAGGCACAGGGTCATCAACAGCCATTGGACTGATTGGTGCATCAAGAGACAGAGGAGCAGGAGCAGTATAAACTGTAGGAAGTGTGAACTGGAGCTCAGCTTCATGAATATCCAGGGACATGAAGCGCACATCTTCAACCACTGCAGGTCGGGAGAAAGGTAGAAACAAATCCTCAAAACAAGCCTCTGAGACACTGACAGAGCATGAAGATTCGGGTTCAGGTTCAGGGGTTAATGCATCAATGGAGGATTGGAGTTTCTCAATTTCCCTGACAACCATGCGCCTATTAGCATCCACTTTCTGAGACACCAAACCAAGACCAGTATCTAAGTCAGTGGACAAGTCTTTGTGATTCTTGACAAGTTTGGCATCCAGAGACTGTTCAACCCGACTTTCAATAGTACTGATAGCAGACTCAATGCGGTCAATAGAGGCCTTCAGCTCAGTGTATTGGGCCTCAGTTAAGGAGGATCTCCTATGATATGTTAGGGGAGGTGAAGGAGTAACTGTTGGAACTAGGACAGTTGAGACTGGTAGAACTGTAAGATCATGATGGATTGGAGAGAGGAGAGCTGGTGGTTGTTGAACTAGAGATGGTGGAGCTAGTGAAGGCAATCAGATTGGTGATGGAGGTGGAGGAGTAGAGGGAGGTGTACTAGTGGGAGTGGCAGGGACTGGAGATGAAGGGGCTGGCGAAGGCAGGTTGACTGGTGATGAAAGAGGTGAAGGAGGTTGGACTGGTGAGTGAGGAGCTAGAAACTCATGGATTGGAGATGAAGGTGTTGGTGAGGGCAGGTGGATTGGAGAGGGAGGTGCTGATGGAGACAGGTGAATTGGTGATTGGACTGAGAATGAAGCTGGAGGACCATATCTGATAATGGAAGAAATGGCCCGAAGGACAGGTGAAAAAGATGGAAGAGCAGGTTGAGAAGGCAGGATGAGAGAGGGTGGAGGTGATGAAGGATTCTCTGGAATTTGAGAAGGCACAGGTGAGGGAACAGAGGTTGCCTCTGAGAGAGAAGCTGTAGAAGAAGAATCAGGCTTGCGCCTACGTTTCAGAGGAGGAGGTTCTAAGCTAGACTCCCTAGAATGAGAAGGGGAAATGGCAGAGTCAGGAAGACCTGAAACACCTCCTTCTTCAGCAGGTTCCTCTGGCAGGATAAGTTTCCTCTTACCGCGCCTAGACCCCGCTGGCAGGTTAAGTTTCTTCTGACCATGCCTGACAGGAGCTGCCTTCTTAGTCTTTTGCTTCGGTTTGTTCAGTTTGGGCTCTTCCTTTCGGACTAAATTAATTCCCATCTTGCTTAGAGTGATTTGGGAATAAAAATTTCCGTCCTTAAGTACCACAGGTTCAATCTCCTCAGGAAAAATAATTTCAAGCTTGACAAATAACCGCATGAGAAGTAAATTATACGGTAAGGAAGAAACCCGGGTGGAAACAGCAAGAATCATCCTTCTAACCACAATGTATCCTACATTGAAGGGAGTCTTGAAATAGAGTGCAAACAGAACAAATAGTTCCATTGCACTCACCTCATCATAATAGTCCACCCTTGGGAACAATATTGAAATCAATCATATGACGAAGTAGTTTGGCTCTAGGGGTCAGATGTCTGCCTTTTAATTGATCATAGGTTTGGTTGGGGTCCAAGGCAATTTCTCTAAGAAACTGATGACTATCTTCTGATCCAAAGAAAGGTAGCTCAGGCCCTGTCACATACTTGTAAGGGTAGTTGTCCAAATGAGGAGCACCCAGAAGGGCATGGATGGATTTAGGAGTGATTTCTATGCGTTTGTTGTAAACATAGCTCGAAATGGAAGAAAAATCAGAGGCAAAACTAAGGTTTGCATAAAACATCTTAATAGCTTCTGGGTAGTAGAAAGATTCGGTTTCAAAGAGACCTATTAATCCCAGATCTGTCAATGGTTCAATAATGTCCAATCCAGCTAGCTTTTCAAAGAAAATACCTTTACTAAGAATCAGTGACCTGTACTGATAATCATTGAGGTACTTTGCCTCAGCCGCTTGAGAGACAAAGTAGAAAGATGGCCACTCTGTTCCACGAGGAATCTCTCGAGCATAAACATTGACCTTCTTCTTTGCTGGTTTGGAAACGGCGCGAGATGATTGACCTTGAGATTCCATTGCAGGAAGAAGATTCGACAGAGAGGATTTGGTAGGGCAGGGGTTTACAGAAAGAGCGCGAAAAGTGAAGTGTATCAGCGAAGAAAATGTATTTAAAAGAATTAAACCGACGCCAGACGAAGAAGTCACACGTGTCGTCAGATTAAGGAATTCATCTTCCGATGGGTTACACGTGTCGGCAGAAAGAAGAAAAACATCTTCCGATGGATTCCTATAGATATGCATCTTCCGATGCCTATTGAAAAACATAGCATCTGCCGATGCCAACACAGAAGAGAAAAACACTCCAATACTTAGAAATTTTTCGACAAAGAAATAATCTTAGTTTTTCTCAACCCGAATGAGACCTAGCCTTATCCTAATATTATTGAAAGTCTTTTCATCTAAAGGCTTGGTGAAGATGTCTGCAAGTTGATCTACGGAATTAACAAACTCTAAAATGATTTCTCCTTTTTGAACATGATCTCTAATGAAATGATATCTGACATCTATGTGCTTGGTTCTAGAGTGCTGAATAGGATTTTTAGAAATGTTAATGGCACTGGTGTTATCACACCGAATAGGAATCCTTTCATAAAACAGATTGAAATCTTCCAAAGTCTGTTTCATCCAAAGCATTTGTGCACAACAACTGCCAGCAGCAATATATTCACTCTCAGCAGTTGACAATGCAACAGAATTCTGTTTCTTAGAATACCAAGAAACAAGAGACTCTCCTAAGAACTGACATGTGCCACTAGTGCTTTTTCTATCAATAAGACTACCCGCATAGTCAGAATCAGAATATCCTATTAGATCAAATGAGGTACCTTTCGGATACCAGAGTCCTAAGTCAACTGTCCCACTTAGATATTTAAAAATCCGTTTAACAGCAGATAAGTGAGACTCCTTAGGGGCAGCTTGAAACCTAGCACAGAGACATACGCTAAACAGAATGTCTGGTCTACTAGCAGTCAGGTAAAGCAAAGATCCAATCATACCACGGTATTTCTTAATATCCACATTTACTCCATTTTCATCTTTATCCAATTTGGTTGTGGTACTCATGGGAGTCCTAGACGATTTGACAGTTTCTAAACCAAATTTCTTAAGGAGTTCCTTAATATACTTTTCTTGACAGAAGAAGATTCCATCAGAAGATTGACTAATCTAGAATCCTAAGAAAAACTTTAACTCCCCCATCATACTCATTTCAAATTCACTTTGCATGAGGGAGGAAAACTCACTGCACATATTGACATTAGTCGATCCAAAAATGATGTCGTCAACATAAATTTGAACCAACAGAATATCATTGTCCTTTTGCCTGGTAAACAGAGTTGAATCGGAGTTACCCTTTTTGAACTTTCTTTCCTCAAGAAAATTCTTCAATCTGTCATACCATGCTCTAGGAGCCTGCTTTAGACCATAAAGAGCTTTCCTTAACTTATAGACATGCTCGGGTTTATCGAAAGCTTCAAAACCTAAGGGTTGCTCAACAAAAACTTCCTCAGTGATGTAACCATTTAAGAAAGCACTCTTTACATCCATTTGAAAGAGTGTGAAGTTCTTGAAACAAGCAAAAGCTAGAAGCATTCTTATTGACTCTAATCTAGCAACAGGGGCAAAAGATTCCTCAAAATCAATACCCTCTTCTTGAGAGTATCCCTTAGCTACAAGCCTAGCCTTATTTCTAATGACAACCCCATTCTCATCTAGTTTATTCTTGTAAACCCATTTAGTTCCAATAATGGGATGATCCTTAGGCCGTGGAACAAGTTCCCAAACTTTGCTCCTTTCGAATTGATTTAATTCTTCTTGCATGGCCATTATCCAATTTTCATCACTTTCGGCCTCCTCAAATTTCTTAGGCTCTATCTGAGAAATGAATGCTACATTGGCACAGAGATTCCTAAGAGAGGATCTAGTCTTAACTCCTAAAGAAGGATCACCTAAGACTTCTTCTAAAGAATGGTTTCTAACATACTTCCAGTCTCTAGGAAGATCTGCAGATTCATTTTTAACAGATATGATTTCCAGAGAAGTAGAAGATGGTTCTAGAGGATTTTCTAATTGAGTGGGAACCGTAGACTTTTCTAAAGAGAGAGAATCCAGTTGTTTGTCCAAAAAATCATCCTCATCCACATTAATTATTGGTTGAGGAGTCTCATCAAAGTTTACATGAACTGATTCCTCTACAACTAGAGTTCTCTTATTGAAAACTCTATATGCTTTACTGGACAAGGAATAACCAAGAAAGATTCCAAGATCGGATTTGGAATCAAACTTCCCTAGGTTATCCTTAGTGTTAAGGATGAAGCATTTACTGCCAAAGGCTCTAAAATACTTAACAGAAGGAGTTTTTCCACTCCAGAGTTCATATGGAGTTTTCTCTAGAATCGGCCTTATGGAGACTCTATTAAGAACATAGCAAGCTGTAGCAACAGCTTCAGCCCAGAAGTATTTGGGAAGGGAATTCTCGTTTAGCATGGTTCGGGCAAGTTCTTGGAGAGATCTATTTTTCCTCTCAACAACACCATTTTGCTGAGGGGTTCTAGGAGATGAAAAGTTGTGCTCAATTCCATGTTTGAGACACAGGAGTTCAAATCTTTCATTTTCAAATTCTCCACCATGATCACTACGAATAGCAATAATGGTGAGCTCCTTCTCATTTTGAACCCTTTTCCTAAAACTAGAGAAGGTGTCAAAAGTCTCATCCTTAGACTTTAAAAAGAACACCCAAGAAAACCTAGAGAAGTCATCTACAATGACAAAAGCATAGAATTTTCCTCCTAAGCTTGCTATATTAGAAGGACCGAAGAGGTCCATGTGAAGGAGTTGGAGAGGCTTAGAGGTAGATATTTCACTCTTAGATTTAAAAGAAGATTTGATCTGCTTGCCCATTTGACAAGCTTCACAGACTTTATCCTTTTCAAAGGATATCTTAGGAATCCCTCTAACTAAATTATCCTTAGTAATCTTAGCTAAGGTATCCATTCCTACGTGTCCTAATCTTCTATGCCAAATCCAAGCATCATGAGAAGAATTAACAGCAAAGCATTTCTCATTAACATGCTCAACAACATCCATATCAATAACATAGATATTTTCTTTTCTATAACCAGTGAACAGAGTTTTATCAATAGATGCATCTTTAATTATGCAGGAGTTAGATTTAAAAATCACTTCATATCCTTTATCGCATAATTGACTAATACTAAGCAGATTATACTTTAATCCTTCAACTAACAGCACATTTTCAATAATAGGATTAACACTGTTACCTATATTGCCGATGCCAACAATTTTGCCCTTTTGGTTTCCACCAAAAGTAACATTTCCTTTCTTTTTGTTGACAACAGCAAACATGGTTGAGTCTCCTGTCATATGCCTCGAACATCCACTGTCGAGGTACCACTGATTTCTTTCAGGAGAGCTGTCAACCTGCAAAACAGAAGATCAAGTTGTCTTCTTTGGTACCCAAACTTTTTGGGTCCTAGAGTTAGGTCTGGTTCCCTTAGGAACCCATTGAAGGTTACCACTTGACTTCATATTGTAATTCTTTACAGGACATGCAACAGTTTTATGTCCTACTTCACTCCTTGCAAGACAGGTAGTAGATTTAACAAAGAAGTTCCTATAAGTTTTCCTTTTATTATTCTTGTCATAACCTATACCTGATCTATCAAATGGTTTCCTTACACCACTGATCAACATGTTTAATCCCATACTACCTTTAGTGAAGTTTATAACAAGTTTATCCAAAATCTCATTTTTCGATTTAAGTTCTGAGACTTCTTTTGCATGCTGGTTGATTTCATTTTCATGTTTTTCTATTAGATCAGCATTTTCCCTTTTCAATGTGTTATACTTACTCTTTAGCATGCCAAACTGCTTTACTAAGTCATTGAAAGCATCAATCAGTTCTCCGTCTTCATTATCACTATCGCAATCACTTAAATTACTGGAAGAAGAAGAGCATACCTTGTCCTCGTGTGCCATGAAGCACAGATTAGCCACTTCTTCATCTTCTGAAGAGGTGTCTTCTTCACTTTCATCCCACGTGGCTTTCATAGCCTTCTTCTTGAACTTTTTGGGAAACTTCTTGGCCTGTGGACAATCGGCCTTCATATGTCCTGGCTTTCCACATCCAAAGCATGTGATTTCCTTCTCCTTTTGTAACCTTTCACCTTTCGGAAATCTTCTTCCTTGCATCCTCTTCCTTTGCAGGAATTTACTGAATCTCCTTGTGATGAGTGCAATGTCCTCATCATCATCTTCTTCTTCTTCTTCAGATTCTTCATGTTTACTGGAGGAGGCAGAGGAGATCTTCAGGGCAATGTCCTTTCTCTTAGAGACCTCTTTCTCTTTGAGGTCCTCCTTTTCGTTTGCCCTCATTGTGATCTCATGCGTCATGAGAGATCCAATGAGCTCCTCAAGCTTCAAAGTTTTGAGATCCTTAGCTTCCTGAATGACAGTCACCTTTGGTTGCCATGCTCTCGGTAGGCATCTCAGAAGTTTCCTTACCTGTTCTTCACCTGAGTAAATCTTACCAAGAGCTTTAAGACCATTAGTAATGTTAGTAAATCGAGTAAACATGGAACTAATGGTTTCTCCTTTTTCCATGGAAAACAGTTCATATTCATGAACTAACATGCTCAATTTACTCTCTTTGACCTGGTTTGTGCCTTCGTGTGTGACTTCTAATAGATGCCAGATCTCTTGGGCACTCTCACATCCTTGTACTCTATTGAATTCATCTCTATTTAAAGCACAGTACAAGGTGTTTATTGCCTTGGCATTCAGGCTCAGGTTCTTCTTATCTGTATCATTTAGTTCATGTGAAGCTTTGGGGGTTCTAATACCATTCTCTGTTTTAAAAGCTATATATGGACCATTTTCTATGTTATTCCATATATCATAGTCTATAGCCTGAATATAAGTTCTCATTCTAGTCTTCCAGTACACATAATCAACACCATCAAAGAATGGAGGTCTAGTGGTAGACTGACCTTCCATTTGTGCAGAGTGTGTGTTGAATGCCATTACAGATATCACAGTATATCTTAGATAGACAACTTAGACAATATATAAACCTTGCTCTGATACCAATTGTAGGATCGGATTTGTCTAAGAGGGGGGTGAATTAGACTTTTTTAAAACTTAATTTTATAATCTATAATAATTTCTCTCGTGTTTTGATTTAATGCTAACAGCAAGCAAATAAATAAAGTATAGAGTGAGAGAGAAATTAACACAAGAGTTTTAACGTGGTTCGGCTCAACCCAGCCTACGTCCACGCTTCAAGGTTCACCCCTTGAAGATCCTTAACCTTCTCTTCGAGAAAAACCAGATCGGAATTTCGGGCTCCGATCGACTGCCTTTACAACTCAGGATTAAACTTCACGGGCGTCAATCCACTGCCTTAACAAGAATGTTGAGTTTGTAAAATATTAAGCTCACACTACAATCTCACAAGATGAATCTCAAGTTAGGATTTGAGAGATGTAGAGAAAAATACAGAGAGAGTTTTTCTTTCGCAGCTAGGGCTCAGAATTCCAATTGGCAAAAGTTCTTTCTTCGTGCTCTGAGCTCGGCTTAAATACTCTGTATATTTTTCTTCACAGAATTGAATGCTTCTTTCTTCAAATGGATAAAAGTTACCGTTGGGAAGCATCCGTACTGTAGCAGATATCCGTTGCATTTAGAGTCGCTGTTCGTCGTCGCCATTAAAAGTCTGGAGTTAATGCTGAAAACGACGTCACTGTAGCTTCGCGGCTAACTTTGAATTCTGGCGGAAGATTACCGAAGATGTAGCTTCAAAACACTTGACACGTCATCGGAATGAGTAAGCTTCAGACGTCACCGGCATATGTGTCTTGAAACTTCATCGGCAGGTGCAACGTGAAAATTCATCGGCAGATGCATGCTTTAGTCAGCATCTCCTTTTGTCGTTTAGTCAATCGGCAGGAGCTGCTACAAATATCATCGGCAGATGTATCTTCAGACTCGATCGGCAGTTGCAGCATATAAGTGCTTTGACACGTCATCGGCATCTGTCTTCAGAAACAGCTATCGGCAGAAGCTTCTATTTTATTATATATATAGTCATCGGTAGAAGCATATTGACACGTCATCGGAACAAGTAGCTTCAAACGCCATCGGTACAAGGAACTTCTCTTCTCTGTCGTGTAGCGATCGGCATAAGAACAGCTTGACACGTCATCGGTAGATGAAACATATAGGCGCTGAGTACATCATCGGCAGATGTGGCTTGAAAACTCAATCGGCAGAAGCCTTCTGTTCTTTGTCGTGTAGCTATCGGTATATCCAAGCCTGTTTTACTATTTAGCTCTGTATACTCAAACCGATTCATTAGTCAACTAAAATACCCTTTTCAAGGGTATTTCCAAATAAACTCATATTTATAATTCTCATTAAGTACACATAATCAAATTGAATATTTAATACACACAGACATCATCAAAAACAAATTATGACTTAAACACTCTCTAAGTCAACACGTTACAATGTGCCACAAATCCGCCACTACTCAATCATTCGATGGAACTTTTCTAACCAATTTTCAAGTTTATATTTTGTAGGAGGATCGTATGATGAAGCCATCAAAGACATGAAATCTTGTGGATAATGCTTGGTGGACATTATCTTGTTGAGGCATAAATGGAAGATCAATTACACGTCGAAGGATTATTCGACTTTCCAAAAATCAGCCTTCACACTGACCTCCAAAGAGTATTTGCAATAGTTGATAGTCTTACTTATTTGTTTTGGAAAAATTAGCTTCATGAATATTGTATCTGACATCTAAGGTTTCTAGAATAGTTTGAATCATAGAATTTGGACATCATTTGCTTGGCCAACTAGTCCAATTAGAGGGAGACATTTTCTCACAAAGAAGTCCGAAACCAAGGCAAATCCGAGTTCAACCTCCTCTTTTCTAAAAGATGTTATGACACGGTGGCCCTTAGAAAAGGAAACGTACAAAACCCACAAATATGCAAGATGCTCAGGTGAATGTGTATAGCTCAAAACCGTGGAGAAAATGCACGAAAAATGGGGATGTAAGTTAATTGAAATGTAAGGTGATTAGTGTGTGAAATGTGGTGAGAATGATAAGAGAAGAGGTGTATAAAATGAAGGAGAAAATGGAGCAAGTATTCGGATGAGGTGTGCAAAAACCGTGAAGAAAGATGAAGAAATGAAGATGAAGAGTTAACAAAATAAAGTGAAGTGTGTGTGGCCGAAATGAAGATGAAAGTAAAAGCATGAAATGGTGAAGGGAATGATGATGCCCTTGGTGGACCCGGGAGCTATCTAACGTGTGCTCTCAGGTGCACGTTTTCCCAGGAAAAAACGACCATCGTTAGACATAGGTTTTTGTCCTCAAATCTTAAAACTCTCAAGAGAGAAAGGTGAGAGAAAAGATAAGAGTTCACCTAGCAACCCGAGGGTTAGGGAAACAATGGAGGGCTACTCCACTCAATTAGAAAACCGAGGAAACTCGTAGGTCTTCTAACGCTTCGGTTAGGGAAATAGTAATTTCATAAAAATGGTAAAAAGTTCCTACACACACCAATGATATGCCTTAAATAGAAAATCCTAGGGTGGATGATTAGGGTTTGGCAAAATAAAAGAGTGAATTTGGAGCCTTGGATTAAGATGCAATCGGCGGCCAAGGATATGGAGCTGTGCGCGTGCCATCCGACGGTGTGCTGCTGTTGAGCACGTGCCATCAACGGCGCTGAAGAAGGATCCGTGCGCACGCCTTCAACGGACCAGATGTAGCTCCAGTGTGCGCCATCCAATGGCCATAATGCACTCCCGCACGAGCCATCCAGCGGTCCAGATGGCGATCCGTGCGTGCCTCCATCTAACAGCTGTTGCTCGCGCCCTTGCTTGATTAATGGTTGGGATTTTGCCAAGTCTTTGATCCTTGTTGTCACTTCCAAATGTACCTGAAAAATTCATACCTTAAATTTGGGCTCTCCTTTGGGCGAAGTCTTCATTTGAGTCCATTTTGTTGAAGTAGAAAATCCACAAGTGATGAAAAGCTTCTTTACTTGGTTGGCCAAGTCTTCAACCCATTATCCACTATCATACATCTAATGCTAACCAACAATCTAATGCATGATGCCATATAAATAGTTCATACAAGAAGGCTAGAGTTTGCCACAAAGTTTTAAACAAAAAAATTACATAAATTATGGGTCGGGAAGACAAATTCCCATTAGGCCATTTGAGGAGTCCATTTGTGTAGTCCAAGTGGGGCTGTGAACGGGATGATCCATATCCTCTGAGTTAGGCTCCCAAGTGAAGTCGACAATAAGATCCATTCCTGCAAGAAAGGAAAACTCATTAGTAAAATGGTTAAGTAAGTTATGGGCCTTAGTCTGCGATCTAGTTATGGACCTCCTAGGCATGTCATGTTAACACTTTAATTTTATCTTATGTTTGTATCTTTTTTCAGTCTTTGCTGAATATTATACTGGTGGGGGCCATTTTAGGTTAAGAGGAGACCATAAAGTGATTGGTTTTCTCATTTGACCTAGCACTCATCTCCCCCCTTTCTTCCATTTTGAATTTTACTTATTTTGTAAGACCTAAGTGTGGAAACCCTAATTCTCTTGGAGACATTATTTATACCCTTCTTAAGTCATGTAGTCTTCAAAAAATTTTGAATAAAAAATCGAAGTTCATCTTCTTCCAAATCTTGAAGCTTCTAAGCAACAAGTCGCTGCCTCTCCTCAATGAGTTATATCCGAGTGTATATGTGTGTTCCGGTTTCCACCTTTGTGAGTGTAGTGAAATCCTTTTATTGCATCCCTTCTCTGCTTCTTCCCTGAAAGTAGAACAATTAGTAAGGGAGCACAAAGCTCTCATCATAGCAAGTTGGAGTATTCTTTCACAAAGAGAACCAAATATCTGAGGAATGCAGCGTTACCACTTCTCGAATCAACGAGAACCATTTCATCCATATCTCTCATTCCCATCGATTCACTCCCTCATTTTTTAACACAATCAACCACACACTTTCAGCTTCAACCTGCCACTAGAATCGCATCTATTTGTTTTTCACACGAGAGAGTTATGTCTCTCCAAACTTGATAAATTATTCTCGCCCAGAGTAGTAATCCGAGCTCTGTCAACCTCCAATATTTTAATCATAACTTTTGTTCCACATTGCCTTAGATCGTGATATTTTGAGGGTTCATTTCCAACATCCAGAGCTAGAAACTGTTAAAATTTTTGCCACAAAAGCCAAGTACATCTTGAGTTATGGATGTTCAAGTCGTCCATTTCTAGTAAAACAGCACAAATCTGATTTTCATGTGCTTTGAAGTTCCCTCATTTTGCGGCACATCACTTTGGTTCTTACCAACGAACTCTAGTTTTGATAACTACGATTCCATCAAAAGGGCTTTCTTTATTCTTGAATTGAAAGGGCGTTCTTTTAAACTATTTTGCATGTTGAAGGGTATCAGATCTCTTAATATTCGGGGTTTACATCAATTGTTATCAAAGCTTTGGCTCCGCCAATTCAAGTTACTATTATTATTTTATTGTCAATTTCTTTTTCATCTTATTCTTTTCGTTCTACTAGTCAAAAAGCACAAAAAAATCTTTTTTTTTTCATTCATTGTTATTATCAAGTCTCGATTTTTGTCATCAATTCTTTCTTATTGTGAATTTGTTTTCTTGAAAATTTGTAAAAGTAAAAAAAAATTCAAAATTATATTTTTATCGAAATAAACTTGAGTTTGTGAAAAATTGACAAATCAACTCTTGTTATACTTGATATCAATTGTTCGATTATTCAATCCTTGATCTATTTCAACAAGTTTTGACATTTTTTCAGAAGAAAGATTAATTTTCTACAGATACTTTCGTTGTTTTGAGGTATCATCACTTAATCCTTCGTTGTTTATCTCTTGAAATTTCAAAAAATTGTTATTCAATTCTTTAAATAATTATTCTTCGAATAGTCAAATCGTTGATCAATCTTCATTTGAAATATTGTCCTTATCCGAATTTTTGTCTTATTCTAATATTACCCTTGATTTGTCCATTCTTAAAGGTATGAACTTTAAGCTTTAAAGTTTTATTTTTGCTAGTTTGGTTTGTTAAATATTTACCATCGATCAAATTCTAACGTAAAGAACTAAAAGGGAGATCTAGAGGTAAAAGACAAGAGGGTGAGACTATTATAGAAAAAACCTTAATATTTTAGCGAAACACGAGTGAAGTTACATCCATCGAGTGCAAACACATGAGGGAGAGGTAAAGTCCATTAAATTGATTATTTTTCTCTTACTTCTAATAATATTCTTTTGTTTTCTTATTGTGGTCGAAAAAAATCATGATTGGAGAACAAAACAAGATGGACTTAAAGTTGTTCACCATAGCCATGCAAGAGAAATTCAAGGCTCTAAATACGAGGATGGATCGAATGTAATCTCCGTTCCCTAGCCATGCACGATGAAGGAATGATCTTGGTGGAGAATTTGGAGATGATGGTGGATATTATCAAATGGAAAGGAATGAAAGGTCGTATCGAGAAGATGGTAACCTAAGAAACATCAAGGTAAATATCCTTCTTTTCCAAGCAAAAAGTGATCCTGATGTGTATTTGGAATGAGAAAGAAAGGTAGACCTATTAAAGAAAGGTGGACCTATTGTTCGAACGCCAAAACTACACGGATGAGAAAAAGCTTATGTTGGTGACAATGAAGTTTACGGATTACGCTAACAAATTGTGGGATCAACTAGTAAAGTATCGAAGGAGGTACAATGAGTCACAAGTTTGCACATGAAAGGACATGAAGGCATTCATGCGAAAAAGATATATTTTATCACACTATTATAGAGACTTGTGTCGAAAATTCCAAAATTTGATTCAAGATTATAAAAGCATGCAGGAGTATTATAAATTGATGAAGTAGCCATGAAAATGGCTAACATGGAGGAGAACGACGAACCAACAATGACTCGATTTGTTAGAGGACTAAATAGAGAGATTGTGGATGTCATAGATCTACAACATTATGTTGACTTAGAAGAATTGATTCACAAATCAATCAAGATCGAATGACAACTACAAGCAAAAAGGAATTTTATGATGGGGTCAACTTTGAATTCATCGTGGAAATCAAATTAGGGGGATGAAAAGCTGAAACCGAGAGAGGACCCTAAGAGCAAAACTGCGGCTACCAATGTTTTTTCACAAAAAGTCAAGACCGATGGATCAAAGAACAAGTCTCTTTCGACCAAGACAGAAGGATGGTAGTTCTAACACCATTAAAGCAATGGGAAGCTAGTGAAGACCAAGCAAAAATCACAAAAGAGTTCCAAAAGATTAGGGCCAAAAAATAAAAAGAAAGTGGTGAAAAGATATTAGTTGAAAAAGAAATAGAAAAGGAGAAAGAAAGTGGAGAAAGAAAAATAGTTGAAAAGAGTATAAAGAGGGATGAAAAACCGAGGGAGAAAGAGAGAAAAACTGAGGGAGAAAGAGAGAAAAACCGAGAGAGAGAGAGAACAAAAGTCTTGTGAAAAACAAATTGTATTGATGAACAAAAGTGAGGGATGATTTTGTTTTTATATAAAGATGTTTATTTATCATCTAACGACTTACTAAGTTTTCTTCAAAGTGTTGTTTCTTTTCTTTTGCAAAAAAATAAACATGAAATTCCGGAGGAGTTCCGAAGAGAAATTTCTCCGTTGAGGGAGATTGAGAAGTGAAAAGAGTCCCGTACCAAGTATGTTAGTTCCAAGTTAACCGGAAACATCAAATAAGTTTGAGTGGTTGGTAAGGCCATATGATTTATATATTGCACTTATTATATATATAAGGTTAATAAATAATATGTCGAAATATTTTATTAGAAAATTTGTCATTGATTACTTTGCACACAACTTGGTTGATGACAAAAATTTGGATACACATTTTGAGAACTTCAAATCGGATTTTAATGTTTTAAAAGATTTTAATTCTATTAGATATTATTCACTATTTGATATTATTGATGATTTTAATCCATTAAATTTATTAATTTTGTTTACTAATAAGATTGCTCTTGTGCATAAAAGAAAAAAAGATAAGAAATTTCATACAATGATAAGATTTATTTTTGAACTTAGAGATTGCGTTGGGCTACATCTACAAAAAGAAAGGTTTCCTAACCAATGGAAGAACAAGTTACAAGCTCGAGGAGATGGACATTTCTAAGTCCTAAAGCGCATCAACAATATCGCTTACAAAATCGATCTACTAAGTGAATATGGTTGTAATACCCGGATTTTTGAGTTTTCGGATTTTCCCTATATAGATAAGGGCATTTATGTAAAAATAGAAAATTAAGCCTATTTTACTAACGAAAAGTTTCATTAGAACCCTGGTGATTAATTAGAATATTTGGTGAAATAAGAAATTTCAGGGAACCAAATTAATAGGCTAATAACGAAATTGTTAGGAAATCACATGGAGGGGCAACTTAGTAAATCTCTAAGTCAACTTTAATTAACTAATAAAACTTCTCTCTCTCTGTCTCACTTTCTTCATTCTACAAATCCCCTTCCAGAGAGCGATTTTCTGTCTCTCCTTGGCGATTTCTTTCTCCCGCAGATATTCTTCAATCGGCCATCGACGATCCCTTTCTTCTTCCGTTTTCTTCGACCAATCAACGCTCTAGGTAAGACTTAACTACCTTAAGTGTTTAGTTTAATTTAGGGATTTGAGTCCGAATGAGTTTTACCGAGTTAGGGTTAGGAAAAAAATATAGGTTTTGTTAGAAATCATTAAGTTTATAGTATTAACGGTTGTTAATGATGAAGTTATGATAGTCGTTGGATGTATGGTGATGGATGGTTTATTGATTGAAATTGGTGGCTGTTGTAGGTTGAGAAATCCACTAATGGAGGTTGTGTAATCATGAACGCAAGTTGATCGATAAAATGCCTAAATGATAAAAGGTAGAGTTATAGGAAAATTCGCCTTAAGTAGGAGTTTCGTTTAGCTTTGAAATTCAATTATTTAGGACCAACTCTCATAATGGTAATTGTGGAATGTCCTAGGTGGACGAAGCTTACAGACGGTACGCGACTCGCTGAGGACGACAACTAAGCCTTCGTGACCTGTTTGGTCGATTGGCCTACACCGTAAGAGTAATTGTTAATAGAGGTTTTGGTGAAGTTAGATGCTTCGGGGAGATAGGACGAGCGGTTTAGGCTGATTGTGTATTAGAATGTCTTCCTAGGTTCTTTTCCTTTTATGCATTGTACTATGTTTCTTTTACTTGTATTGCACGATCCATGTTCATGCACCAAGTTTTCAAAAAGCATAGAAAATGAACTTCCAAGCATGTTTTCATGAAAATTATAACGAAAAGGTATAAGTGTATGTAATAATGGTCACGGCGGGGTGGTGGTTCAAACATGGCTGTCGAATGAAGCATGGTTTCCCCCCGGTTAGATACGAGGGGCTATCCAATCGTCGGATGTGCCGCTTCTATCTAGTGAGAGCGAAGCCCCGGTGACATCATAAATGAAATGAATAGTGAAAAGATAGGATGACAACTTGACTTTAAGTATTGCATATGCATAGCATGCATTCCCAATTACGAGATTTACTGAGTTCTTTAGCTCATAGTTTAATTCTATGGTGTAGGTGACTTCGAGACAGGTGATGATGAGATTCCTCCACCGATGTATAGCTGGTTGAAGAAGTGTACCCGTGGGAGTGTGCAGTGCAGTCAGAGCTAAACCGACCCATGGGAGCAATAGTTGAGTACTCTGTGATTTTTTTGGGGTTAAAATGGACTGATGGGTGTATAGATAGGAAAGAAATGTATAGAACTCATTTTAGGATGTTTGGTATCTGGATAGTAGACAAAAGATATTTTGATGTTTTGGTAGACTCAATTTATAAAGTGTTTTGTTAAGTTTTATTTGGATTTTCGTGGAAATTTGAATGTATAGAGATGAAGTTTTATTTTGATGTTTTCTGGAAGTTCTGGGTGAATGGTGTATAGGTACAGGAGAATTTGTATAAGTTTCGGTTAAGTGTTTCTGTAAGAAAAGTCATCGTCTAAAGTCTGTGGATGATAGAGTTAAGTTGAGTATTTTAACAGAAAAAGTCATCGTCCAAAGTCTGTGGACGATAGAGTTAATTTGAGTATTTTGACAGAAAGAGTCATCGTCCCAAGTCGTCGAATAGGTCCCGTGGACGAATAGATCCCGTGGACGAATAGGCCCCGTGGACGAATAAATCACGTGGACGATTATGGACGAATGAGTCCCGTGGACGAATGAATTCTGTGGGCGAGAACTGTTGTCCAAGTTGCCTTCTTTTTTCGTCGTCCACGCTGTTTGTCATTTCTATCGTCCACACTGCCTATAGTTTTCAGTCGTCCACGCCTCTTAAGGTTTTTGTCGTCCAAACCCGATAGAGAGAAATATCCTCCACTGTTTAAATTGATGAAACCCGAGAGATATTTTCCTCTGTTTTAAACGTTCAACCAACTGTTCATTTGATGAAACCCGAGAGGTATTTCCTTCCATTTCCATCGTCCAAACCCGATAGAGAGAAATATCCTCCTCCACTACTTAAGTTGATGAAATTCGAGAAGAACTAAGTGATTATTTATTCCGAGAGAAATTAAGTGATAGAACTCGAGAGGCAAATTTATTCTCTGCACATATTTATTTTATTGTTTTTAGCATTTACCTTAAGTTTAATTTTATTCGAGGTTTTCACACACGAAATGTCTTCCGCTAATAGAAGTTGTTACCCGTGTACATGCATGATAAAAAAGAATAAACGAAAGTTTAAATTTCACGTGATTTTTAGGAATAGTACAAAGGTTTAATTAAGGGTCGTGACAACGGTAATGTAAGCACAACTTTTAATTTTATTAACTTGTTCTTATATGATCGAGGCGATTCGAGAACGAATCTTTTTGAAGGGGGAGGAAGTGATGTAAATCGAGAAGTAATAAATCTCAAAGTCAAGGACCATGATCTATTAGTAGATAAAGGAGGTCTAATGAATGAAGTTTCACATGGTTTAGTCGTAGAAATTCGAGAAATAGAGTCATCACAACTTGAGTAAAAGGCTATGAAAATAAAAAACTATGAGGCATAGAGTTGGGGCCCACAAATTCCATAGATTGGAGAGAGAAGGGTATAGATCCATGCAAGTTAGAAAGAAATAATGATTCACGTGGGTTGAAAATAGATGAAGATTCACATGGGTTGGAAATAGGTAAAGATTCACGTGGGTTGGAAATAGATGA
The DNA here is from genome assembly GCA_022432975.1 of Begonia masoniana. Taxonomy (NCBI): domain Eukaryota; kingdom Viridiplantae; phylum Streptophyta; class Magnoliopsida; order Cucurbitales; family Begoniaceae; genus Begonia; species Begonia masoniana. The sequence goes on from CM039502.1 coordinate 70,663,582, forward strand.
AGATCCACGTGGGTTGGAAAGAGATAAAGATCCACGTGGATTGGTTGATTATGTGATCCAAGTTAAGGCCAACTCAAAGGTCAAGAGCACGGATCCAATTGAAGATATGAGGAGCCCAATGACTAGAGCAAGAAGTCGAAGATTCTTGGAAGATCTTTTGGAGAAAGGGTGCAGTGCACATGCACACGTAATAATTAAAAAGTGAGGGCGTGATGCACATGCTGTAACGCCCCGAATTATATAAACTCGGTTCGCTACACATAATACTGAACCACACTATGACATTCTGAGGAAATTTTAAAATTTCACTCAACGGTCAAAGTTCGACCCTTAAAACGTTAAAACTTGCAGCGGAAATCCATTTGTATAAAACAACATTTAATAATTAATTAAAATATTAAAGACAATTGGTTGAAGGAAAACCAAACAAAAAGAAACACGTCCACCGCTGAACAGTTCCAGCGATAGAAATAGAAACAAAAGGCATCCATCGCTAAACAGTGTCAGCGGCGGAAGAAGAAACAAATTAATCTCAGCGGTGGACGTAAAGACAAAATACGTCTTCTACTAACGAACACCCACCGCTCACGTCATCGAACGAGCGTCGACTACACACATCCACTTGTCACAAACGATAAAAATCTATACTCTCATCTACCAATCCACCGATCACAAAACGACAAACCTAATATCACTCTACGCTCACATTCACGGGTCACAAAACGACAAACCTTAATACAAAACGAGCGGCGGAAGAAGAAACAAATTAATCTCAGCGGTGGACGTAAAGACAAAATACGTCTTCTACTAACGAACACCCACCGCTCACGTCAATCGAACGACGCGTCGACTACACACATCCACTTGTCACAAAACGATAAAAATCTATTACTCTCATCTACCACATCCACCGATCACAAAACGACAAAACCTAATACTCACTTCTACGCTCACATTCACGGGTCACAAAACGACAAAACCTAATACTTACATCCACCGGTCACAAATCGACAAAACCTAATACTCACATCTACCGGTCACAAAACGACAAAACCTAATACTCACATTCACCGGTCACAAATCGACAAAAACTAATACTCACATCCACCGGTCACAAAACGACAAAACCTAATACTCACATCAACCGGTCACAAAACGACAAAACCTAATACTCACATCCATCGGTGGACTACATCCGCCGATAGACAATAATACTCAACGTCCACCGATCGACAATAACACTCAACATAGCAGCATATCAACCATTTTCACTCTAAACAAAGAAAAACTCCGACTACCAAAAGAGCTTGTACATTTTACTGAAAATCGTTCAAAACAACATAAGTCCACAACTTTCTAAAAATATCCAGCAAAGCAACTACCTCTAAACCAAATCATGTTTTTCATACTTAGAACAAGAAAACCATAAAGTTGTTAAAAAAACATCAAAACTACTAATGTTATTAAAACCCTCTGCACACTTCCATAAAACACCTAACCACTGAAACTTCATATATAGACAATAGTTAAACCGCCTCATCAGAACACCAAACCGTGGCATTGAAGTGCCCCCCCAACCAGTCTAGTCCTCAACATGCTCAGAGAACACACCTTTTGAGGCTTCTTCACCTACATCACAAAACTCATCTATTAGCCTAATGCTAAGTAAGTAAAGCAACAATGAAATGATATGCTGAAACATAAATCCTAGACATGCAGTTTCTACTTTCACATCTCTGTTGCATTCACGTTCTTTCACTGATCTGATCCCTCGGTTCCATTGGGAGTTGGATCATTTTTTCCAAAGTCATACATCCTCTTCATAAATTAAGGGGAGGATTAGTTCCCTTAACAGCTGATCTGATCCTAAATTCCATTGGGAAGCGGATCAATTTTTCCAAAGTCATACATCATCTTCATAAATTAAAGGGCGGATTAGTTCCCTTAATAGCTGATCTGTTACATTCTGTTCATACCTTGTAATGCCATTACATGTAAATTCATTTTCGTATTCTTTCCAAAACATGATACATGACATACAGAAAACATTTAAACAAGCATAAACCTAATGTTTTGTGATGTAGACCCGAAGGCACACACATACTCTACTTACCTGACTTCTTGGGAAAAGTTGGGTTGCAAGCTATCTCGGGATTTTTCTCACCTAAAATCATAAACAGAGCGTTAATTCAATCTTCACAATAACTCATTCTAAACCCTTCAGAAACCTAAGGAAGCTAACTTGGAACTCTATTAATTGTACATTCTCGGTTTATCGCCTAAACCCGAACCTACTCTCATTCACAGCATTCCCAAAACGTACAATGTACTCTCTCTGCTATCTAGCCACTAAAACTCAAGAAAACTCACCTAGGTTGAGGAATGGAAATCAGAGAGGAAATCGCCTGGAGAGCTCTGCTGAGCTTGTGCTGAATACCGAAAGAGGAAGTATAGAAAATAGTGGCGGCTACAGTGTATTAATCGCAAAACCTCTTTCCTTAAATAGGTTATCACTATAAATCTCTATTTACCCTTATGCCCTTTCTTAGTCTCTCATTAACCTAATCAGTAATTCTCCCAATTTCATCCATAAAATGTACACTATTAGTTGACAAGGTAAAATCGGTTCAATGGAACTGGGTGTTACAATCTACCCTCCTTAAAAGAATTTTGTCCTCAAAATTCAATACCTAAATAATTCTGGATGTTGGTCCATCATGTCCTACTGGTGCTCCCAAGTTGTCTCCTCAACATTCTAGTTACGCCATAACACCTTCACTAGTTGAACTTTCTTATTACGTAGCACTTTTGTTGCATAGTCGAGAATTTCTACAGGTTTCTCCTCATAGGTAAGGGTAGGATGAACTTCAATGTTCTGTTGTTCCGCAATCTGAGATGGATCCCGCATACACTTCTTTAACATGGAAACATGGAACACATTATGGATTCCTTCCATAGAAGTTGGTAACTGTAATTGGTAAGCTGTCTTCCCCATCCTCTTCAAGATTAAGAATGGTCCAATATATCTGGGGTTCAACTTGCCTCTCTTTCCAAATCTCACAACTCCCTTGAATGGTGATTCCTTAAGAAAAACTTCATCACCAACTTCGAACTCTAATTCTCTACGTCTCTTATCGGTGTAGCTTTTCTGTCGGCTTTGAGCTGTTAAGATTCTCTGTCGGATGAGGGCAATCTTCTCCACTGTTTGCTGCACAACATCAGGACCAATCAAACGTGCTTCCCCAACTTTGTCCCAATACAAAAGAGATCTGGATTTTCGTCCATACAACGCTTCATACGATGCTATACCTATGGTTGCCTGAAAACTGTTGTTATAAGAGAATTCCACCAACGATAAATACTTACTCCAAGATCCTTGAAAATCTAAAATGCATGCACGAAGCATATCCTCCAACGTTTGGATAGTCCTTTCAAATTGTCCATCTGTTTGAGGGTGAAAGGTTGTGCTAAAGTTGAGCTGTATACCCATAGCCTTATGCAGACTCTTCCAAAACTTCGACGTAAATCTAGAGTCTCGGTCAGAAACTATAGTGCTTGGAACTCCATGCAGTCTAACAACCTCATGCACATACAATTCAGCTAGCTGGTCCATCGAGTATGTCATCTTTATGGGCAGAAAATGGGCGGATTTGGTTAGACGATCTACTATCACCCAAATTGCATCATGTCCCTTTGCTGTCCTAGGTAATCATACCACAAAATTCATTGTTATTTGTTTCAATTTCCATTCGGGAACTGGTAATGGTTGCAATGCTCCTGCAGGCCTCTGATGTTCAGCTTTAACTTGTTGGCAAATTAAACACAATCCTACGTACTCGGCCATACTTCTTTTCATATTTGGCCACCAATAATATTGTTTAAGGTCTCAATACATTTTTGTACTTCCAGGATGGACAGAGAGTCTAGAAGAATGAGATTCCGAAAGGATCTCTTTTCGAAGTTCTTTATCTGTTGGAACAAACCATCTATTCCGAAACTTGAGAATTCCATCAACAGAATAGTTGAAATCTGACTTATCGGTAAAATCCATGCATGACTTATACTTGTTGCACTCAGCATCAATCGCCTGTGCTTCCTTTATTCTTTCCAAAATAGTAGGCTTCAAGGTTATAGCAGAGAGCATAGCTGACACGCTGGACACAGCTTCCAAGTTAAATCTTTGAAACTCTGCCTTTAAGGCTAATGGTATGTTAAGAATCAATGCAGAGGCCGATGTTGTCACTCTACTCAAAGCATCAGCCACTACATTCGCCTTGCCGGGGTGGTATTTAATCTCAAAATCGTAATCCTTGAAAAACTCCAACCATCTACGTTACCTCATATTTAATTCTTTCTGTGTGAAAATATACTTCAGACTTTTATGGTCCAAAAATATCTCACAAGACTGTCCATACAAGTAATGCCTCCAAATCTTTAGTGCAAAAACCACTGCAGCTAATTCTAAGTCGTGTGTAGGGTAATTCTTCTCGTGTGTTTTCAACTTCCTAGAAGAATAGGCTATTACTTTTCCATCTTGCATCAACACACAACTGAGTCCAACTTTGGAAGCGTCACAATAAATGCTGAACTTTCCATTTTCAACAGGGAGTGTTAATATTGGAGCATTGGTCAACTTCTGTTTCAAAGTCTGGAAACTAGATTCACATTCCTTTGTCTATGCATACCTAATGTTTTTCCTTGTTAACCGAGTGAGGGGTGTTGCAATCTTCGAGAATCCTTCAATAAATTTTCTGTAATATCCTGCTAATCCAAGGAAACTTTGAATATCAGTGGCATTCTTCGGTTGGGGCCACTCCTTAACTGCTTGAACCTTGGCTAGATCGACAGATATTCCATCACCCGAGATCACATGACCAAGAAAGTGAACTCTGTCCAACCAAAACTCACACTTGGAAAACTTAGCATAAAGTTGATGTTGTCTTAGTACTCCCAATACCAGGTTCAAATGTCTTGTATGCTCCTCCTTAGTACGTGAATAGATTAGTATATCATCAATAAATACAATGATAAACTTATCCAAATATTCATGAAACACCCTATTCATAAGATCCATGAATGCTGCTGGTGCATTTGTCAATCCAAAAGACATAACTAAAAACTCATAATGTCCATACCTTTTGCGAAAGGCAGTCTTAGGAATATCTTCTGATTTGACTTTCAATTGGTAATAACCGGACCTTAGGTCAATCTTAGAGAAAACACGTGCACCCTTAAGATGGTCGAATAAATCATCAATCATTGGCAATGGATACTTGTTCTTGATGGTTAACTTATTCAATTCTCGATAATCCACGCACATACGCATTGATCCATCTTTCTTTTTGACAAAAAGAACTGGTGCTTCCCATGGTGAAAAGCTTGAGCGTATGAACCCTTTCTCCAATAGTTCCTTTAACTGTTTCTTTAATTCCTTAAGCTCCGTGGGTGCTAATCTATAGGGATTCTTAGATACAGGCTCGGCGCCTGGGTAAACATCTACAACAAACTCAATTTTCCTATCTGGCGGCAAGCCAGGAAGGTCATCTAGAAATACTTCTGGAAAATCTTGGACAACTAAGACATTTTAAGGACTTGCTTTTCCTACTAGTTGTGTGTCTAAAACACTGGCCAAAAAGCACAAATACTCCCTACATGGAGAAGGTCTAGTGTTGACAGAGGTCATAACAAACATTTTCTTACTTTTCTTCAAAGCTTGAAAGGTATGATTCAAACCACCAGGGGGTTGGAAGCTAACTATTCCAGTCCTACAATTTACTGTGGCATAATGATTAAATAACCAATCCATTCCTAGGATTACATCAAATCTCATTATGTCCATAATAATAAGATCAGCAGGTAGACTCACGTTCCCTACTAACACATCACTATCAAGCATCACTTGGTTAGAGTGCATGCGTTCACCAGAGGGTAATGCAACATTAAACAGATGCATAGAAGGGGTAAATTGTACATCTAACTTAACAGCAAACGCATATGCTATAAAGGAATGTGTCGCACTAGAATCTATTAAAGTAAAAGCAGACACAGAGTTGATCAATATGGTACCTGACACCACAGCAGGCTGGTCTTCATCACCCGACTCCATCATGGAGAATATCCTCAGTTTCGACATAACAGGGCCATTCATTAAGGCTGGGCAGTCCCTGTTGATATGGCCGACTTTGTTACAGTTGAAGCATCGGGTGATTCTGGGCTTCGGGCAATCTCTGTACTTGTGTCCAACCTCCTCACAGTTGAAACACTTTCCAGTCCCAAACCTACACTCGCCCAGGTGACTCTTAAAACATTTCGGGCACTGGGGAAACTTCCTGGTATCCGGTACTTTCCTTCCTGTTCCTTGGTTACTCTGGCCTTCACTGGGCCTCTTCATTCCTCTCTGCTATTGGGGCTGGATGAACTTTTGCGAGGCTTCCTTCGATCCAGAACACTTCATTTCAACTTCCTCCACCTCCAATGCTGTGGACATAACTTCACTGAATGACATTCCTTTAATACCACAAAATTTGACTCCTCTGTAAATTTTCGGCTTCAGTCCATGCACAAACTGAAACACCTTATCCTCATTCTTGTGAACAAAATGTCCAGCAAACCTGGACAGGGACTCGAATTGCCTACTGTACTCTGCCACAGACCCTGTCTGCTTCAAGTTCAGAAACTCTACCTTCTTTGCGGCCTGAACTGTGCTGTTAAAATATTTCTTATAGAAAACCTCCTTGAACTGAGACCAGGACATAGCCAGAACATCAGTGGTGGTCTCTATTGTTTCCCACCAAAGTTGAGCATCCCCAGCCAAATGGAACATTGCTAGAGTGACTTTGTCTCCTTCTCCGATGTTGGCACATCTGAACATGCTCTTAATCTTCCTAAGCCACTCCTCAGCAACAATCGGATTGGACGATTTTCCATCAAGTGTGGGCGGCTGTAGCCTCCGGAATCGGTCTCCTGAATGCTCACTGTTGGAACTCGAGTTGGCACTTCCTTGTACTTCTCGGTTCAACAATACTCTCAACTGATCGGACTGCCGACGAACCAAATCTGTCTATTGGCGCACCAAGTCTGTCAGCTGCCTAATTACACTAGGGTCCTCCTCACTTCTCAAATTTGGCATCTCTCTCGGTACTCTTGGTCTTCCTGGTCGTCTAGCCATTTTGCTATATTCCTGGACAAGGTTAATTACTCTCATAAATATCTAATAGCTAAGGTTAACATAAACTCTTACAGTTGTTGAAGTACTTCCATGCAACGATTGGCACTGATGAGTAATCTTTTGAACGGTTTAACTGAATGTCTCTGAAACCATACTGTAATGCCCAGAATTTTATAAACCCGGTTCGCTACACATAATACTGAACCACACTATGACATTCTGAGGAAATTTCAAAATTTCACTCAACGGTCAAAGTTCGACCCTTAAAACGTTAAAACTTGCAGCAAAAATCTATTTGTATAAAACGACATTTAATAATTAATTAAAATATTAAAGACAATTGGTTGAAGGAAAACAAAACAAAACAGAACACGGCCACCGCTGAACAGTTCCAGCGATAGAAATAGAAACAAAAGGCATCCACCGCTAAACAGTGTCAGCGGCAGAAGCAGAAATAAATTAATATCAGCGGTGGACGTAGAGACAGAATACGTCTTCTACTAACGAACACCCACCGCTCACGTCAATCGAACGACGCGTCGACTACACACATCCGCCGGTCACAAAACGACAAAAATCTATTACTCTCATCTACGCTCACATCCACCGATCACAAAATGACAAAACCTAATACTCACTTCTACGCTCACATCCACGGGTCACAAAACGACAAAATCTAATACTCACATCCACCGGTCACAAAACGACAAAACCTAATACTCACATCCACCGGTCACAAAACAACAAAACCTAATACTCACATCCACCGGTGGACTACATCCGCCGATAGACAATAATACTCAACGTCCACCGGTGAACTGCGTTCAGCGATCGACAATAACACTCAACATAACAACATATCAACCATTTTCACTCTAAACAAAGAAAAACTCCGACTACCAAAAGAGCTTGTACATTTTACTGAAAATCGTTCAAAACAACATAAGTCCACAACTTTTTAAAAATATCCAGCAAAGCAACTACCTCTAAACCAAATCATGTTTTTCATACTCAGAACAAGAAAACCATAAAGTTGTTAAAAAAACATCAAAACTACTAATGTTATTAAAACCCTCTACACACTTCCATAAAACACCTAACCACTGAACCTTCATATATAGACAATAGTTAAACCGACTCATCAGAACACCAAACCGTGGCATTGAAGTGCTCCCCCAACCAGCCTAGTCTTCAACACGCTCAGAGAACACACCTTTTGAGGCTTTTTCACCTACATCACAAAACTCATCTATTAGCCTAATGCTAAGTACGTAAAGCAACAATGAAATGATATACTGAAACATAAATCCTAGACATGCAGTTTCTACTTTCACATCTCTGTTGCATTAACGTTCTTTCACTGATCTGATCCCTCGGTTCCATTGGGAGTTGGATCATTTTTCCTAAAGTCATACATCCTCTTCATAAATTAAGGGGCAGATTAGTTCCCTTAACAACTGATCTGATCCTAAATTCCATTGGGAAGCTGATCAATTTTCCCAAAGTCATACATCATCTTCATAAATTAAGGGGCGGATTAGTTCCCTTAACAGCTGATCTGTTACATTCTGTTCATACCTTGCCATGCTATTACATGTAAATTTATTTTCGTGTTTTTTCCAAAACATGATACATGACATACAGAAAATATTTAAACAAGCATAAACCTAATGTTTTGTGATGTAGACCCGAAGGCACACACATACTCTACTTACCTGACTTCCTGGGAAAAGTTGGGTTGCAAGCTGTCTCGGAATTTTGCTCACCTAAAATCATAAACAGAGCGTTAATTCAATCTTCACTATAACTCATTCTAAACCATTCAGTAACCTAATGAAGCTAACTTGAAACTCTATTAATCGTGCATTCTCGGTTTATCACCTAAACCCGAACCTACTCTCATTCACAGCATTCCCAAAACACACATTGTACTCTCTCTGCTATCTAGCCACTAAAACTCAAGAAAACTCACCTAGGTTGAGGAATGGAAATCGGAGAGGAAATCGCCTGGAGAGCTCTGCTGAGCTTGAGCTGAATACCGAAAGAGGAAGTATAGAAAATAGTGGCGGCTACAGTGCATTAATCGCAAAACCTCTTTCCTTAAATAGGTTATCACTATAAATCTCTATTTACCCTTATGCCCTTGCTTAGTCTCTCATTAACCTAACCAATAATTCTCCCAATTTCATCCATAAAATGTACACTATTAGTTGACAAGGTAAAATCGGTTCAATGGAACTGAGTGTTACACATGCACATGTAAGAATTAAAAAGACATGCGCCAAGCACATGCTCATACGAGGATTAAAAAAGTGACATATACAAGTACATGCAAATCATGCAAATCTCGTAGAAAAGATCTTATCTGGCCGAATATACACAAATCCATTCAAATTTTGTTCAAACAGAGTTAAAACATGAGATGACATCCGATTGTGCATAGGATCATGCTTTACACGATTTTAGAAGTTATTTTATCTTTAATTTTTTTTTTAGCATTTAATTTTAGTTAAACTTGTAGCCAATTTAAAGACAAACATTAGTTGAATTAAAAATTGAGTTTTTTTTAGAGATGATTTCGCTTTGGCTCTTTGCGAAGAACATCGATTTTCTTCAAGTCACGCTTGAAGAATCTTGCTTGATAGCTTTGGTTCTTACCAATGAGTTTGGTCTGGGTCAAGCTCCTGTTTTGATAACTACAGTTTCATCGAATTCTTTGTCGGGGTCTAGTTCATTCTTTATTCTTGAATCGAAAAGGCGATCCTTTGAACCATTGCACTTGTTGAATGGTCTCAGATCTCCTAATATCCAGAGTTTTCATGAAATCTCGAATCGCAAACATTAGAAATCGAAACCCTAATCTATCATTTCTTACTCTTATGACTATTTGAGGATCGTTGCCTAATAAATTTTAACATAAAATAGACTTACCTTGACGGAGCTTGAGAGAAGCTGGGGGGCAGCTCGCGGCTTTGGATGGAAATAATATATTTTTAGGGTTAGGTTTTCGTATAAATATCTGATTTCCATTGTCATCGGTCAACACTTCATTTGATCTGGTTGACCGCTACTTAATACGGATTGCGGGAACGTCGTCTCCTTCTTTCGGTCGTTCTTTTTCTCAGTCCGATCGACCACCTGGTCGACTGCTCTTTCAAATGGTCGACACTTTAACCTTACTATTTTTTTATCACGGAAATTCGCAGGCAAGGTGTCGATCGATATCTGTACAAGTGTCGACCGATCTAGAATATTTCAGGAAATATTCTCTTAAATTTTCAATTAATTTCATAACAACTTTGAGACTTAAATTCTTATGACATCAAATGATTCTGAAAAGCATCCTATTAATAAAGAGAAGTAGCAATATGATAAAATATATTTTATAGTGATAATTTTGGTATCATTAAAATAAGAAAGAATCATGGTTTTAAAATATTTCAAACAAGTGACATCTTTTTTTATATCAACATAGGTCCGTTGGTACTTTAGAATGTCAGACAAATTTCATATAATAAATTAATTCTAATTTTACTTGGCACTAATAATGATCTTCGTGAAGACTAATCAAAGCCCATCAAAGGCTCTATAATAATAGCAAAATGAAACACAAAGTCTAACTTTGTATGTGTTTCAAATCACCATAAAAGAAATATATGTGAATGCTGCATAAGATAACTTATTCTTTGAGTTATGCTTCAAATACTGACCATGAGAGATTGTTTGTTAGACCTCAAAGGTAAAACCCTTTAAAGGTGTATTTAGTGATTGGTTGGAAAGCAACACATCGTTTCATTTCATAAGGATTATGCACTAAGGACACTTAATATGTTGAAAATTATTTGTTTAGATTACTACGGTTCTATGTTGACAAAAACTTTTGGTGGTGTGTGTTTTATGATGCCACTCATTGATGACCATTGAATGAAAGTTGCACTTACCATCAAAGATCAAGTTTTTAACATTTTCAAACAATTTTATGCATTCAGTTAGGGAGACACTGGAAATAATTTAAACTATATTTTCACTGATGAATACTATATGATGCATTAAATCATAAAAGAAAGACTAATTTCAAAGGCTGCTCAACGAAATGGTGTTACGAAAAGAACAAATTAAACAGTCATGGAGAAGAAGTAATGAAGATTGTAGTAAACATTTTGACTCCATTGAACATAGAAATGGTAAAAACAACAACAGGAAAAAGACATTTCTACATGCATTTAAAGATATTTGGATACAGAACATCTGTTCATGTTTTCAAAGATTAGAAGCCTAAACTAGAAAAAAAAAAGAAAAAAAATAAATATTTGTAGCAAAGATATACTTTGCGATTAGGTTGACCAGAAATTGTCCAAAGACAAGATGTTGTCGACCTTGAAGATCAGAACATTGAAGACGGTAATAAAATGTGAAGATTACGTATAAACATCTAGTAAGAGTTAATCTAGTACAAAAAAAGTTATGATAGTGGAGATATTGATAGAAAAGAGTCTAGCAATCAAGTGATTAATGATGTTAGCTAAGGAGAAACAAAGACTTCACTTGAATCACTTGCACAACCAAAACTAAAAGAGTTAATAAGAGATTGTAAAATGCGCTGTAAACAAGTAAGTAATGATCATCGTTTATAATAAAGTTGAGTACTTTGAGGAAGTTATGAAGTGTCAACGAAAGATAAGCTAGTTGGATGTTAGCAAGAAGAGATTAAACCATTGCATGAGAAACTCGATACGTAAGGTAAAAAAATTGAAGACAAAACTACACAACTAAGATATAAAACTCGATTGGCCTTAATAGGCTTTAGTAAAAACAAATGTCTTGATTTTGAGGAAATATTCTCACTTGTCATGAAAATATCATCCGCACAAGTTGTACTTGGATTAGCCTCAAGTATCAACTTGAACATCGAGCAACTTGAAGTAAAGACGCATTCTGTCATGATAAACTAGAGGATGAGATTTACTTGATGCAACAAGAAGGTTTCGTTATTATAGAAAAAAATCTCACGTGTCATGAAAATATCATCCACATAAGTTGTACTTGAATTAGCCTCAAGTATCAACTTGAACATTGAGCAACTTGAAGTAAAGACACATTCTGTCATGATAAACTAGAAGATGAGATTTACTTGGTGCAACAAGAAGGTTTCGTTGTCATAAAAAAAACATTTTGTATGTAGATTGTATAAAATTTTGTATGAATTAAAGCAAACGTCACGAAAATGTTCATGAAGTTTTATTTCTTTTGATCAATCAATGATACAGAAAAAAATCTTTAGACAATTTTCTATCTGTGAAAAAAATTCACAAGCAGTACGTTCATAATCCTTTTGCTTTATATTAAAGGCATCTTGATTGCATGTCCAAATAGTGAAAACATTGTTTAGTTGTAAAAAGTGTAGGATCGAGATTTGTCTAAGAGAGAAGGGGGGTGAATTAGACTTTTTTTCAACTTAATATTGTTTATCTAAATAATTTCTCTCGTGCTTTGAGTTTAAATGCTAACTGCAAACAAACATATAAAATAAAGAGATAGAGAGAAATTAACACCAGGATTTTTAACGTGGTTCGGCTAAACCTTGCCTACATCCATGCTCCAACGCTCCCCCTTAAAGATTCTTAACCTTCTCCTCAGTGAGAAAACAGATCAAAATTTCGGGCTCCGATCAATTGCCTTTTACACTTCTGGATTATTCTTCACGGGCGATAATCCACTACCTTATACAGATTTTGAATTTGTAAATTGCAAGCACAGACTACACTCTCACACGAATTATATTTCAAGTTAATAACGAGAGGTGTAGAAGAAATACAGAGTATGATTGATTTTTCAGGTTAGGGCTCAGGAATTCAATTCGCAAAAGTTGAGTCTTCGTGCTCTAACCTCGGCTTAAATACTCTGTCTGCAAGATCGGCTTGACTTCAATGCTCATTGTCCAATAATGGAAACTTTATTACCGTTGGAGCAGCTTTCATACAAAAGCAGGTAGCCGTTGCTTTCTGAAAGCGCAAGTCGCCCGACGCCATTAATTTCCTGGACTTTAAGCTTCTGGGCGAGGTACACTGTAGCTTTCGCGATATATTTTAAACACTGGCGGAAGACGTTGCTTTACAATGCTTGAACCGGCTTTGTTAGATGTAATGATGTGAGGCTTGAGCCGAAACGGTGGATGATGCTTTAGAAGTTGAACCGCTATCAGAAGATGTAGCATTAAAAATGTTGAACCGGTATCGGTGGATGCAGAGGATTTTACTCATCCGCCTTTGTCGTTTAGTGACCGGTGGACTTAGGCATTTTACTCATCCGCCTTTGTCGTTTAGTGACCGGTGGACTTAGGCATTTTACTCATCCGCCTTTGTCGTTTAGTGACCGGTGGACTTAGGCATTTTACTCATCCGCCTTTGTCGTTTAGTGACCGGTGGACTTAGGCATTTTACTCATCCGCCTTTGTCGTTTAGTGACCGGTGGACTTAGGCATTTTACTCATCCGCCTTTGTCGTTTAGTGACCGGTGGACTTAGGCATTTTACTCATCCGCCTTTGTCGTTTAGTGACCGGTGGACTTAGGCATTTTACTCATCCGCCTTTGTCGTTTAGTGACCGGTGGACTTAGGCATTTTACTCATCCGCCTTTGTCGTTTAGTGACCGGTGGACTTAGGCATTTTACTCATCCGCCTTTGTCGTTTAGTGACCGGTGGACTTAGGCATTTTACTCATCCGCCTTTGTCGTTTAGTGACCGGTGGACTTAGCAGGATTTTAACGTGGTTCGGCTAAACCTTGCCTACATCCATGCTCCAACGCTCCCCCTTAAAGATTCTTAACCTTCTCCTCAGTGAGAAAACAGATCAAAATTTCGGGCTCCGATCAATTGCTTTTACACTTCTGGATTATTCTTCACGGGCGATAATCCACTACCTTATACAGATTTTGATTTGTAAATTGCACGCACAGACTACACTCTCACACGAATATATTTCAAGTTAATAACGCGAGGTGTAGAAGAAATACAGAGTATGATTGATTTTTCAGGTTAGGGCTCAGGAATTCAATTCGCAAAAGTTGAGTCTTCGTGCTCTAACCTCGGCTTAAATACTCTGTCTGCAAGATCGGCTTGACTTCAATGCTCATTGTCCATAATGGCCAGCTTTCATACAAAAGCAGGTAGCCGTTGCTTCTGAAAGCGCAAGTCGCCCGACGCCATTAATTCCTGGACTTTAAGCTCTGGGCGAGGTACACTGTAGCTTTCGCGATTATATTTTAAACACTGGCGGAAGACGTTGCTTTACAATGCTTGAACCGGCTTGTTAGATGTAATGATGTGAGGCTTGAGCGAAACGGTGGATGATGCTTTAGAAGTTGAACCGCTATCAGAAGATGTAGCATTAAAAATGTTGAACCGGTATCGGTGGATGCAGAGGATTTAAACTTCTTCCGGCTTTGTCGTTTAGTGAGCGGTGGAGTTCTTCTACGAAGTCATCCACCTGTCATTTAGTGACCGGTGGACTTAGGCATTTTACTCATCCGCCTTTGTCGTTTAGTGACCGGTGGACTTAGGCATTTTACTCATCCGCCTTTGTCGTTTAGTGACCGGTGGACTTAGGCATTTTACTCATCCGCCTTTGTCGTTTAGTGACCGGTGGACTTAGGCATTTTACTCATCCGCCTTTGTCGTTTAGTGACCGGTGGACTTAGGCATTTTACTCATCCGCCTTTGTCGTTTAGTGACCGGTGGACTTAGGCATTTTACTCATCCGCCTTTGTCGTTTAGTGACCGGTGGACTTAGGCATTTTACTCATCCGCCTTTGTCGTTTAGTGACCGGTGGACTTAGGCATTTTACTCATCCGCCTTTGTCGTTTAGTGACCGGTGGACTTAGGCATTTTACTCATCCGCCTTTGTCGTTTAGTGACCGGTGGACTTAGGCATTTTACTCATCCGCCTTTGTCGTTTAGTGACCGGTGGACTTAGGCATTTTACTCATCCGCCTTTGTCGTTTAGTGACCGGTGGACTTAGGCATTTTACTCATCCGCCTTTGTCGTTTAGTGACCGGTGGACTTAGGCATTTTACTCATCCGCCTTTGTCGTTTAGTGACCGGTGGACTTAGGCATTTTACTCATCCGCCTTTGTCGTTTAGTGACCGGTGGACTTAGGCATTTTACTCATCCGCCTTTGTCGTTTAGTGACCGGTGGACTTAGGCATTTTACTCATCCGCCTTTGTCGTTTAGTGACCGGTGGACTTAGGCATTTTACTCATCCGCCTTTGTCGTTTAGTGACCGGTGGACTTAGGCATTTTACTCATCCGCCTTTGTCGTTTAGTGACCGGTGGACTTAGGCATTTTACTCATCCGCCTTTGTCGTTTAGTGACCGGTGGACTTAGGCATTTTACTCATCCGCCTTTGTCGTTTAGTGACCGGTGGACTTAGGCATTTTACTCATCCGCCTTTGTCGTTTAGTGACCGGTGGACTTAGGCATTTTACTCATCCGCCTTTGTCGTTTAGTGACCGGTGGACTTAGGCATTTTACTCATCCGCCTTTGTCGTTTAGTGACCGGTGGACTTAGGCATTTTACTCATCCGCCTTTGTCGTTTAGTGACCGGTGGACTTAGGCATTTTACTCATCCGCCTTTGTCGTTTAGTGACCGGTGGACTTAGGCATTTTACTCATCCGCCTTTGTCGTTTAGTGACCGGTGGACTTAGGCATTTTACTCATCCGCCTTTGTCGTTTAGTGACCGGTGGACTTAGGCATTTTACTCATCCGCCTTTGTCGTTTAGTGACCGGTGGACTTAGGCATTTTACTCATCCGCCTTTGTCGTTTAGTGACCGGTGGACTTAGGCATTTTACTCATCCGCCTTTGTCGTTTAGTGACCGGTGGACTTAGGCATTTTACTCATCCGCCTTTGTCGTTTAGTGACCGGTGGACTTAGGCATTTTACTCATCCGCCTTTGTCGTTTAGTGACCGGTGGACTTAGGCATTTTACTCATCCGCCTTTGTCGTTTAGTGACCGGTGGACTTAGGCATTTTACTCATCCGACTCATCAGCCTTTGTCGTTTAGTGACCGGTGGAAGTGCTTCTTTATGCTTCACTGAAGGATTATAAATTTTGTCGTTTTCCTATCGGTTGATGTAGTTATTCCTTTCAATCGGTGGAGTGCATCTTTGTCGGTCTAGCGATCGGTGGACCACGTCTTTTAAGTGATCGTGGACTTCTCATTGTAATGTCAGCGCTTTTGTGTTACCAATCGGTGGATTCTTCACAACTTGACATTGCTCTTGTCGTTTTGTGACCGGTTGATGTAAGCGTTGAAGAGCTCTGATTTTGAACTTCAAACGGTGTACATAAATTCATTTATTAAAAATTTCAGCCCTGTACACTTAATCACAATTATTAGAAAAACTAAAATACCTTTTCCAAGGGCATTTTCAACAGATTAATGTCTCATGCATACTTTCATATTCTCATTCAATAAGCATAATCAAATTACAACATTAACCATACAAATACATAATTAAAAACAATTTAGACTTAAACCTCATTTAAGTCAACAATCTCCCACTTTTTGATGATGACAAACTATAAAGTTAAATTTTATTAAGCATGATTAAATATGTCTCTCCCTCATAGTTCTAGCTCCCCCACAGCATATGCATACTTTAAAACTATCATATCCAGATTTCACAGATTAATCTCATACATGCTATCAGCAAATCAAACAATTATCAGAGTGTATCAATCATCTGTGTTCTCCCCCGTTGTCATTATCAAAAACAGATAAACACAGAAGAATACAAAAGGTGAAACATCAAAGGAGAAGGAAATAATTGTTCAATGAGTCACAAAAAGAATAACATCCTAATTAGGCTAGATTCCTAATATGCTTCTCCACTTCTTAGAGAAAATAAGAAAGCACTTATAAGTCCAAAGAAGGTTGAGCAGCAGGAGGAGCAGGAGCAGGAAGAGCAGGTAGAGGGACAAATGGCTGAAAAAATGCTCGAAGCAGTGTAAGAAGTTCTGCCAGATCTATGCATGGAGGAGATACGGAGGATGAATCACCCTGAGGAGTACCTTGAAAGATCACCATGTCCATATATGGTGAAGACTGGGAGGAAGACTCCGGGGCAGGAGAAGCAACTGGATTTTGGAATTGCAGTTCTGCTTCATGAATATCCAAAGACATGAAACGAGTATCTTCAGCTACCTCAGGTCTAAAAACAGGAGGGAGAAAGTCTGCAACACACGGCTCAAAGGAATACTGAGGTTGTAGTGACCGTGCAGGGTGAAGAGCTTCAACTCGAGTCTTGAGCTCCTGAAGTTGCCGAGAGAAAAACTCATGATTGCGATCCAGTTTTTGATCCATTTGGCCCTTAGCCACAACAGCATCTCTTTGCAGATCCTCTTTGAGCTGATAAATCAAACCATTCATATCAGAGCTCAATTCCACTTTGTTCTGTGCCAGTTTTGTCTCAAGCTGACTTTGAAAAGAGCGGAAAGCCTTCTCAAGATTTTCAAAACTGGTCTTCAACTCATGGTATTGCACCTCACTCATGGAAGATCTCCTTTGATATGTTAAAGGAGTGGCAGGGGAACTCTGCATTATTTCTGCAGGGAGATGTACTGCAGGAGCAATTTGGACTATTGTTGCAGTTTGGATTTAAGGAGCAGAAAGTGGAGGAGGAGGAGGTGTAGAAGGAGGAGTAGGGATGACTGGAGATATAGAAGCTGGTGGAGGCAGAGTTGGTAATGTGGATTGAACTGGAGGACCATGTTTGATTATCGAAGAAATTGCTCGAAGTACCGGAGAGATGGGTGGAAGAGCAGGCTGAGAAGGCAGTAGGAGAGAAGGTGGAGGTGAAGTAGGAGGAGGAAGGCTAGGTGCAGGAGCAGAAATAGCTTCAAAGGGATGAGCTGAAGCAAAGGAAGCAGGGGGTCTTGGCGTTGGTGGAGGAAGGTGGGAGCGTGAGACCAGAGAATGAGGAGGGGAAATATCAAAGGCAGGAATCTCTGAGTCACCACCTCCTTCTTGCATTGAGGACTCTTCATCCAAAGGCAATTTCCTTTTTCCTTTTCTGACAATTGCAACCGATGCAGCCCTCTGCTTGGACTGATCCAGAACAAACTTCCCTTGACGGGTTCTCTTAATACCCATCCTGGACAAAGTGGATTTAGAATAATAGCTGGATGGTTTAAGGCAGGAGGGATCCTCTTCCTCGGGAAATTCCACACCAAACTGCTGAAAGACTTTCATGAGGAGCAGATTGTAGGGGAGGGATGTAGCTCTGGATGTAATGGCTTGAATCATCCTTCTTATTACAACATATCCTAGATCGAAAGGGGTCTTTTGGTAGATAGCAAAAAGGACCATTAACTCCATATTGCTAACATCATCATAATGTTCTCCCTTGGGAACTATATTGTATCCGATCATTTGATGAAAAAGTCGAGCTCTAATGTTTAGGTGTTTGCTCTTCAAGGGATTAAGAGTGTTGGTTGGATCTAGAGCTATAAGTCTTAGAAGTTGATGGCCACTTTCAGTATCAAGGAAAGGGGACTCATGCCCTGTTGCAAAGAATTTGGGACAGGAGTCAAGATGAGGGCTTCCTACAAGTGCATTTATCGATTGAGAGGTTATCTCTATGTGCTTTCCATACACATAGCTCTTAATCACATTGAAATCCGGAGAGAAGCTCATATTTATATAAAACATTCTAATGGCAGCCGAGAAAAAGAAGGATT
Organism: Begonia masoniana; assembly: GCA_022432975.1. Lineage (NCBI taxonomy): Eukaryota > Viridiplantae > Streptophyta > Magnoliopsida > Cucurbitales > Begoniaceae > Begonia > Begonia masoniana. The sequence goes on from CM039502.1 coordinate 70,682,497, forward strand.
CAACATCGAATAAAACTAAAATCCCTATATCTCTCAAGGGTTTAACTAAATCGAGACCAGTTAACCCTTCTGGTTCCATCCCACGACCGGGAATCAATTTCTTAAATTTAAACTCTTCATGGTACCTTATTTCAGCATCCTGAGTAAGGAAATAAAGCGATGACCAGCTTTTCGAAGGAGGAATTTCTTGTGACTGACGGGTGGTGGTTTTGGACTTCTTAGCAGTGGGTTCCTTACCAGCTCTGGAGGAGGATTCCATAACAACGTTTGAAGAATCGACAGAGCGTAGACGCAAAGGATATAAGGATTTTGGAAAGGGGAAAACACGACTGCAAGAGGAGATACAAGTGAAAGAGCGCGAAAGATGAATCGTTTCTGAGAAGGAACTAAGTTTAAAAGAATAGAGCCACGCCCGATGATGAAGTCGCACGTGTAATAACGAAATCATCCGATGGGTGACACGGGACAGCAGAAAATAAAATACATCATCCGGTGCATAGACACCATCCGGTTATCTATAAACCCGAACACTCTCTCACAGGAAAGATTTTCAACAGAAGAACCTTAGCTTTTCTCAAACCGTATGAGACCTAACCTTATTCTTATATTGTTGAAGGTCTTCTCATCCAAAGGTTTCGTAAAAATATCTGCCAATTGATCTACAGAATTAACAAATTCTAAGGATATATCACCTCTTTGAACATGATCACGGATGAAGTGATATCTAACATCTATATGCTTGGTTCTAGAATGCTGAATAGGATTTTTAGAAATGTTAATTGCACTGGTGTTATCACACTGAATAGGAATCCTATCATAGAACAGATTATAGTCCTCTAGAGTTTGCTTCATCCAAAGCATTTGTGCACAGCAACTGCCTGCAACAATATATTCACTCTCAGCAGTTGACAATGCAACATAATTCTGTTTCTTAGAATACCAGGAAACTAAAGATTCACCAAGGAACTGACAGGTTTCCACTGGTGCTTTTCCTATCAACTAGACTACCAGCATAGTCAGAATCTGAGTATCCAATCAGATCAAAGGAGGTGCCCTTCGGATACCATAATTCTAAATCATGAGTCCCACTTAAATATTTGAAAATTCTTTTGACAGCAGATAAGTGAGATTCCTTGGGGGCAGCCTGAAATCTAGCACATAGGCACACACTAAAGAGTATATCTGGCCTACTTGCAATTAGATATAATAGTGAACCAATCATACCACGATATTTCTTGATATCCACACTTATACCATTTTCATCATTGTCCAATTTAGTAGTGGTACTCATGGGAGTTCTAGAGGATTTAACAGATTCTAAACCAAATTTCTTAAGGAGTTCCCTAATGTACTTTTCTTGACAGAAGAAAATTCCATCAAGAGATTGACTAATCTGGAATCCTAAGAAGAATTTTAACTCCCCCATCATACTCATTTCAAATTCACTTTGCATGAGGGAGGAAAATTCATTACACATGTTGACATTAGATGATCCAAAAATAATGTCATCAACATAGATTTGAACTAACAGAATATCCTTATCTTGATGTATGGTAAACAGAGTTGAGTCAGAGTTTCCCTTTTTGAAATTCCTTTCCTCAAGAAAGTTCCTCAATCTATCATACCAAGCTCTAGGAGCCTGCTTAAGTCCATAGAGTGCCTTCTTAAGTCTATACACATAATCAGGTTTTGCAAAATCTTCAAATCCTAAGGGCTGTTCTACATAAACCTCTTCCTGAATATAACCATTTAAGAAAGCACTCTTTACATCCATTTGGAAGAGTGTGAAGTCTTTGTAGTAAGCATAAGCTAAGAGCATCCTAATTGACTCTAATCTAGCAACAGGTGCAAAGGTTTCCTCAAAATCTATTCATTCTTCTTGATTGTAACCTTTAGCAACCAGTCTAGCCTTATTTCTAACCACAATCCCATTTTCATCTAATTTTTTCTTGTAAACCCATTTAGTTCTAATAATGGGATGATCTTTGGGCCGTGGAACAAGTTCTCATACCTTGCTCCTTTCAAATTGATTTAACTCTTCTTGCATGGCCAAAATCCAATTTTCATCACCCTCGGCTTCTTCAAATTTCTTAGGCTCTACTTGTGAAATGAATGCTACATTGGCACAGAGATTTCTAAGAGAAGCTCTAGTCTTAACTCCTAAAGAAGGATCACCTAAAACTTCATCTATTGGATGATTTTTGACAAATTTCCAATCTTTAGGAAGAGCAGGATTTTCATCCTTGACAGGAACAATATCTAGAGATGTAGAAGAAGGTTCTATTGATTTTTCTACTTGAGGAGAATCACTTGGCTTTTCTAAGGAAAGAGAATCCAGTTGTTTATCCAAAAAATCATCCTCATCCACATTGATTGTGGGTTGAGGGGACTCATCAAAGTTAACATGAACTGATTCCTCTACAACTAGAGTTCTCCTATTGAATACTCTATAAGCTTTGCTGGAAAGGGAATAACCCAGAAAAATTCCAAGATCAGATTTGGAATCAAATTTTCCTAAGTAATCCTTAGTGTTAAGAATGAAGCATTTGCTACCAAAGGCTCTAAAGTATTTAACAGAGGGAGTTTTTCCACTCCAGAGCTCATATGGAGTTTTCTCAAGAATAGGTCTTATGGAGACCCGATTAAGCACATAACAGGCTGTTGCAACAGCTTCAGCCCAGAAATACTTAGGAAGTGAATTCTCATTAAGCATAGTCCTAGCAAGCTCTTGGAGAGACCTATTTTTCTTCTCAACAACACCATTTTGCTGAGGGGTCCTAGGAGAAGAGAAATTGTGCTCAATTCCATACTTGAGACACAAGATTCAAATTTCTCATTTTCAAATTCTCCACCATGATCACTACGAATAACAACTATGGTGAGCTCCTTTTCATTTTGAACTCTTTTCCTAAAACTAGAAAAGGTGTCAAAAGTCTCATCCTTAGACTTCAGAAAGTGAACCCAAGTAAATCTAGAAAAATCATCAACAATGACAAAAGTATAGAATTTTCCTCCTAAGCTGGCTATATTTGAAAGACCGAAGAGGTCCATGTGAAGGAGTTGGAGAGGCTTAGAAGTAGAAATTGCATTCTTCGATGCAAAGGAGCTTTTGATCTGCTTGCCCATTTGGCAGGCTTCACAGATCTTATCCTTTTCAAAGGATATCTTAGGGATTCCTCTAACTAAATTCTCCTTAGTAATCTTAGCTAAGGTATCCATCCCTACGTGTCCTAATCTCCTATGCCAAGTCCAGCAGTCATTTAGTGAATTAACAACAAAACATTTCTCATCAACATGCTCAAAATCATTCAGATCAACAATATAGACATTTTCTTTTCTAAATCCTTTAAACAAAACATTGTTAGTTGAAATGACTTTGATCACACAAGCATTTGATTTGAATGTTACTTTATAGCCCTTGTCACACAACTGACTTATGCTTAGCAGATTATGTTTTAATCTTTCTACTAATAATATATTTTCAATGATTGGTTTAGAAGGATTACTTATATTGCCGATGCCAACAATTCTGCCCTTTTGGTTTCCACCAAAAGTAACACTGCCCTTTTTCTTGTTGACAACAGCAAACTTGGTTGAGTCTACCGTCATATGCCTTGAACAACCACTGTCAAGGTACCACTGATTCCTCCCGGGAGAGCTGTCAACCTGCAAAACAGTGATCAAGTAGTCTTCTTAGGTACTCAAATCTTTTGGGTCCTAGTGTTAGTCTTGGTTCCTTTAGGAACCCACTGTAATTTGCTACCTGGTTTCATACTGTTTGTTTTTAAAGGACATACAAAAGACTTATGTCCTACTTCATTACACATATGGCAAACAGTAGATTTAACAAAGTAATTCTTATAAGATTTCTTTTTGCTCAACCTGTCATACCCTAAACCAGCTTTATCTAATTGCATTCTCTGGTCACTTAACAGCATGCTCAGTTGATTACTACTATAAGTGTATTTCTGAACAAAACTATTTAAGGTCTCATTTTTCTTTTTCAGTTCAGAAACTTCTTTTTCATGCTGATTGTATTCATTTTCATGCTTCTCAATTAAGCTTGCATTTTCCTTTTTCAGCAAATTATATTTGACCTTTAGCATGCTAAATTGTTTTACCAAATCATTAAATGCATCAATCATATCACCATCTTTGTCAGATTCACTATCACTTAAGGAAATGCTAACCTCATTCTCGTGTGCCATAAAGCAGAGGTTGGCTACTTCCTCATCTTCTGAAGAAGAGGTGTCATCTTCACTTTCATCCCAAGTAGCCTTCATGGCCTTCTTCTTAAACTTCTTGGGATACTTCTTTGCTTGTGGACAGTCTGCCTTCATATGACCAGGCTTTCCACACCCAAAGCATGTGATCTCCTTGTCTTTTTGCAACTTCTCACCCTTTGGAAATCTTTTTCCCTGCATCCTCTTTCGTTGTAGGAATTTACTGAACTCCTTGTGATGAGAGCTATATCCTCATCATCTTCTTCTTCTTCATCCTCAGATACTTCGTTGTTGCTAGAGAAGGCTTTCAGTGCAATGTCCTTTCTCTTTGTGACTTCTTTTTCTTTGAGGTCCTCCTTTTCGTTTGCCCTCATTGTGATCTCATGTGTCATGAGAGATCCAATGAGTTCCTCAAGTTTCAGAGCCTTGAGATCCTTTGCTTCCTGTATGGCAGTCACCTTTGGCTGCCAGCTTCTTGGAAGACATCTGAGGATCTTCCTGACCTGTTCTTTACTAGAATAAGATTTACCAAGAGCTTTCAAATCATTAGTAATGTTAGTAAATCTTGTGAACATGGAAGAAACAGACTCATCCTTAGGCATAGAGAATAGTTCATACTCGTGTATGAGCATATTTAATTTACTCTCTTTCACTTGATTTGTGCCCTCGTGTGTGACCTCTAATAAGTGCCAAATTTCTTGAGCACTCTCACACCCTTGTACTCTATTAAATTCGTCTCGATTTAGAGCACAGTACAAGGTGTTTACTGCCTTGGCATTAAGGCTCAGATTTCTCTTATCGGACTCAGACAATTCAGAAGAGTCCTTAGGGATACTTTTCCCATCTACAGTTTTCATGGCCTTAAAAGGACCATTCTCTATAATACACCAAGTCTCATAGTCTATGGCTTGAATGAATATTTTCATTCTAGCCTTCCAATAGACATAATCACTACCATCAAAGAATGGAGGTCTATTTGTTGCTTGACCTTCTATTTGTGTGGTGTTAGTGTTGAATGCCATTGTGCAAATATGTATAACACAGGGTGTTTAAACACAGCTTAGACAGTGAAAACCTTGCTCTGATACCAATTGTAGGATCGAGATTTGTCTAAGAGGGGGGGTGAATTAGACTTTTTTTCAACTTAATATTGTTTATCTAAATAATTTCTCTCGTGCTTTGAGTTTAAATGTTAACTGCAAACAAAAATATAAAATAGAGAGAGAGAGAGAAATTAACACCAGGATTTTTAACGTGGTTCGGCTAAATCTTGCCTACATCCACGCTCCAAGGCTCCCCCTTGAAGATTCTTAACCTTCTCCTCAGTGAGAAACAGATCGGAATTCCGGGCTTCGATCAACTGCCTTTTACACTTCTGGATTATTCTTCACGGGCGATAATCCACTGCCTTATACAGATTTTGAATTTGTAAATTGCAAGTACAGACTACACTCTCACACGAATTATATCTCAGTTAATAACGAGAGGTGTAAGAAGAAATACAGAGTATGATTGATTTTTCAGGTTAGGGCTCAGGAATTCAATTCGCAAAAGTTGGATCTTCGTGCTCTAACCTCGGCTTAAATACTCTGTCTGCAAGATCGGCTTGACTTCAATGCTCCTTGTCCAATAATGGAAGACTTTGTTATCGTTGGAGCAGCTTTCGACAAAGCAGGTAGCCGTTGCTTTCTGAAAGCGCAAGTCGCCCGAGGCATTTTACTCATCCGCCTTTGTCGTTTAGTGACCGGTGGACTTAGGCATTTTACTCATCCGCCTTTGTCGTTTAGTGACCGGTGGACTTAGGCATTTTACTCATCCGCCTTTGTCGTTTAGTGACCGGTGGACTTAGGCATTTTACTCATCCGCCTTTGTCGTTTAGTGACCGGTGGACTTAGGCATTTTACTCATCCGCCTTTGTCGTTTAGTGACCGGTGGACTTAGGCATTTTACTCATCCGCCTTTGTCGTTTAGTGACCGGTGGACTTAGGCATTTTACTCATCCGCCTTTGTCGTTTAGTGACCGGTGGACTTAGGCATTTTACTCATCCGCCTTTGTCGTTTAGTGACCGGTGGACTTAGGCATTTTACTCATCCGCCTTTGTCGTTTAGTGACCGGTGGACTTAGGCATTTTACTCATCCGCCTTTGTCGTTTAGTGACCGGTGGACTTAGGCATTTTACTCATCCGCCTTTGTCGTTTAGTGACCGGTGGACTTAGGCATTTTACTCATCCGCCTTTGTCGTTTAGTGACCGGTGGACTTAGGCATTTTACTCATCCGCCTTTGTCGTTTAGTGACCGGTGGACTTAGGCATTTTACTCATCCGCCTTTGTCGTTTAGTGACCGGTGGACTTAGGCATTTTACTCATCCGCCTTTGTCGTTTAGTGACCGGTGGACTTAGGCATTTTACTCATCCGCCTTTGTCGTTTAGTGACCGGTGGACTTAGGCATTTTACTCATCCGCCTTTGTCGTTTAGTGACCGGTGGACTTAGGCATTTTACTCATCCGCCTTTGTCGTTTAGTGACCGGTGGACTTAGGCATTTTACTCATCCGCCTTTGTCGTTTAGTGACCGGTGGACTTAGGCATTTTACTCATCCGCCTTTGTCGTTTAGTGACCGGTGGACTTAGGCATTTTACTCATCCGCCTTTGTCGTTTAGTGACCGGTGGACTTAGGCATTTTACTCATCCGCCTTTGTCGTTTAGTGACCGGTGGACTTAGGCATTTTACTCATCCGCCTTTGTCGTTTAGTGACCGGTGGACTTAGGCATTTTACTCATCCGCCTTTGTCGTTTAGTGACCGGTGGACTTAGGCATTTTACTCATCCGCCTTTGTCGTTTAGTGACCGGTGGACTTAGGCATTTTACTCATCCGCCTTTGTCGTTTAGTGACCGGTGGACTTAGGCATTTTACTCATCCGCCTTTGTCGTTTAGTGACCGGTGGACTTAGGCATTTTACTCATCCGCCTTTGTCGTTTAGTGACCGGTGGACTTAGGCATTTTACTCATCCGCCTTTGTCGTTTAGTGACCGGTGGACTTAGGCATTTTACTCATCCGCCTTTGTCGTTTAGTGACCGGTGGACTTAGGCATTTTACTCATCCGCCTTTGTCGTTTAGTGACCGGTGGACTTAGGCATTTTACTCATCCGCCTTTGTCGTTTAGTGACCGGTGGACTTAGGCATTTTACTCATCCGCCTTTGTCGTTTAGTGACCGGTGGACTTAGGCATTTTACTCATCCGCCTTTGTCGTTTAGTGACCGGTGGACTTAGGCATTTTACTCATCCGCCTTTGTCGTTTAGTGACCGGTGGACTTAGGCATTTTACTCATCCGCCTTTGTCGTTTAGTGACCGGTGGACTTAGGCATTTTACTCATCCGCCTTTGTCGTTTAGTGACCGGTGGACTTAGGCATTTTACTCATCCGCCTTTGTCGTTTAGTGACCGGTGGACTTAGGCATTTTACTCATCCGCCTTTGTCGTTTAGTGACCGGTGGACTTAGGCATTTTACTCATCCGCCTTTGTCGTTTAGTGACCGGTGGACTTAGGCATTTTACTCATCCGCCTTTGTCGTTTAGTGACCGGTGGACTTAGGCATTTTACTCATCCGCCTTTGTCGTTTAGTGACCGGTGGACTTAGGCATTTTACTCATCCGCCTTTGTCGTTTAGTGACCGGTGGACTTAGGCATTTTACTCATCCGCCTTATATCTCAAGTTAATACGAGAGGTTGTAGAAGAAATACAGAGTATGATTGATTTTTCAGGTTAGGCTCAGGAATTCAATTCGCAAAAGTTGGGTCTTCGTGCTCTACCCTCGGCTTAACTACTCTGTCTGGCAAGATCGGCTTGACTTCAATGCTCCTTGTCCAATAATGGAAACTTTGTTCTCGTTGGAGCAGCTTTCGTACAAAAGCAGGTAGCCGTTTGCTTTCTGAAAGCGCAAGTCGCCCGACGCCATTAATTCCCTGGACTTTAAGCTTCTGGGCGAGGTACACTGTAGCTTTCGCGGTATATTTTAAACACTGGTGGAAGACGTTGCTTTACAATGCTTGAAACCGGCTTCGTTAGATGTAATGATGTGAGGCTTGAGCCGAAAAGTGAGCGGTGGAGTTCTTCTACGAAGTCATCCGCCTTGTCGTTTAGTGACCGGTGGACTTAGGCATTTTACTCATCCGCCTTTGTCGTTTAGTGACCGGTGGACTTAGGCATTTTACTCATCCGCCTTTGTCGTTTAGTGACCGGTGGACTTAGACATTTTACTCATCAGCCTTTGTCGTTTAGTGACCGGTGGAGTGCTTCTTTATGCTTCACTGAAGGATATAACATTTTGTCGTTTTCCTATCGGTGGATGTAATTATTTCCTTCAATCGGTGGAGTGCATCTTTTGTCGTCTAGCGATCGGTGGACAATGTCTTTTAAAGTGATCGGTGGACTTCTTCATTGTAATGTCAGCACTTTTGTCGTTTACCAATCGGTGGACTTCTTCACAAATTGACATTGCTCTTGTCGTTTTGTGACCGGTTGATGTAAGCGTTGAAGAGCTCTGATTTTGAACTTCAAACGGTGTACATAAATTCATTTATTAAAAATTTCAGTCCTGTACACTTAATCACAATTATTAGAAAAACTAAAATACCTTTTCCAAGGGCATTTTCAACAGATTAATGTCTCATGCATACTTTCATATTCTCATTCAATAAGCATAATCAAATTACAACATTAACCATACAAATACATCATCAAAAACAATTTAGACTTAAACCTCATTGAAGTCAACAAAAAGTACTTAAAAAGTCTTTTGCCACGATGACCAACTAAACAGATAATTACATAAGTATCAAATGATAGAAAAATAATAAATTATGACTATCATAAGAAAAATGTATTAAGAAAGTTCTTAATTATTCAATACATATAATGATTATGACTATCATAGAAAAAATATATCATGAAAGTTTTTTCCTAATTCAATATAGATAATGTTGAGACGGTTAGTACTCTACTTGCTCCTCATTTTAAGTTTAGTTTCATAGAAAGTTCTTCTACTGAAGAATCAAAAGTAGATAAACAAAAAATTTCATATGTTTCAGTAGTTAGCAGTTCAGTGGATGCTATGATTTGTACGATACATGATATTTCATATGCTATTAGAATTTTCAACAAATTTCTATTCAATGCGGGCAAAGAATATTAGAATATTTGAAACGAGATTCAAGTATCTTAAATATACTTTTAAATTTTATTTGTGCTTGAAAAGTAAGGAGACTTTGTTATAGGTTATATTAATATAGACATGGTTGGAGAGATCGACTCTAAAAAATCAATATTAAATACTTGATTACATTTAGAGATTGAATTGAATCATGGCAATCTCGTTTGTAAAAATCAATTGCATTATGTACAATATTGATTTTAGGACTGTGAGAGTTGTGACGTCCCTCTATTATGCTGGACTCACAATATCAATGTCAGAGAAAGAAAAAAGAAATGAGTGTCCATATTAAATTCTAGTATATGGCTCGAAAAAAAAAAAAGAGGAAAATGTTCATTTTTCTATTCTTTATTTTTTGTCATGGGTAAAAAATAGTCAAACAGTAATTGTGTGCAAGGTGAGTGAATATTATATTTCTTAAATATTTATTTTGTAGAAAATATTGTAATTCCATTTTTCTTAGTGACATCTTTTTGAATTTGGTCATGTGAGTTTTTTTTTTTTTTTTTTTAATCATCTATGTAAATTTCTTGTTATTTATTTTTGCATTTTACTTCTTTTTAATTTATATCATTTATATTTTGACATTATGAAAGCTATAGTTTTCTTACGTTCACATGGTAACATTGGTCACGATTCTACTTGGAAAATAGGTCATGGCATGAGGAGTGTGAATTAAAAACTGTTAATAATATTACTATTGTGTGTAAGAGGAGAATTAAAAGTCAAAAGCTTTTACTTTTCATGTGTAGATACACCTTGGTTTAGTCTTGTACTAAGCTTATAAAAGGCTTAATGAACGCCCAAATATACAATGGTAAGCTCAACATGTTACTTCAATAATTATATGTAGGCCTTTATCCTCTTTGGGATCGGTGTTGAAGGCCCATATTATGAGTTGAGGCTCCGCTGGACCTGGTAAACTATGAGCCTATTTTATTGTTTACAATTCAATATCATTTGCCATTAGGGCATGGAGTCAATATTGACCAAGTTTGTTTGTGGAAACAAGTCCAGTAAACATAACGGTAGATGTATTATTTTATTTTACTCATTTAAAAAATTTGTTGACGTCTCAATATTTATTAGTACTATTAATGTAATAAATTATAAAAAATAATTTATTGTATTAACTGTACATTAATTATATCAATAATTATATAACACGTCAGTGAGTTTTTTAAGATAGTGAAAGAACATAGTACACCTGGTATTTTTTGAAAAGTAACTTAGTATCAAATTTTGGACATTGATTCTTTTGAGGTGTGAAATAACTATTTTCTCCTTGTGCTATTTTTGTAAACTTCAAACTTATTCAACACACGTCATTAAGTAAATCTTCGATTTGCTGGAGTTTATTGTTAAAAAAAAGCTAAATATAACGTGCATTTGTGGCTGTTTAGTCATTTCGCACATTTAAGGAGTTACTTTTCTTTATTTGTGAGCATAAGGTTCATTTTTGTAAACCCGTAAATAAGACCACAGACGTCGCCTTTTACATATTTTTCACGCTAGTTAACAAATCGGCAATCCTTGCGAACTTCGCCTTCGGGGTCACTGAGCGGATTGTTCTCCGACAACATAATCACAGCCCTAGTGAACTGCTCCCGGAAGTAGCCGCCGTCGGCCGCCATTTTCAGAACATAAGGACGGGTCCTCGGGTCGGATCCAAGCTCTTCGTCCACCTCAAGCAAGCCCTTGTGGTTCAGAACGTTGTCGTAGTACATATTGTCAAGCACCATTGGCGTTTTTCGGTCGTTTCTTGCGTAGAGAACTTCCTCAGGGTTAGGGTTTGGAGTGGGGCAGCGACCTTTGAGATACTCAGCGTAGTCAGGATCCAATGTCGGATCAACGGTGGGGTAAAGCCTGTGAACTAGGTTTACGCAGTGGACCCTTCCAACCGAGTGAGCGCCTGTGTACAGTATAATGAACAAGATGAAGCGATTACGTTCGGAGAAAACTTAATTAAAATAAGAACTAAAAATGGAGAATATATTCATACCCAGAAGAGCTACTGCTCCTTCAACATCAATGCCAATAGATTGAAAGCGAGAGAGCACTAAGGAGATGGTGTCATTGTGATCAGGAATGTATTCTTCCACATACTTTAAATGGCTTTCCTTCCCATCTTTCCTTCCAGTTTTCATCTCCATGGCTGGTCCTCCTAGCTGCAATTTTTTAAACAGAAGTTTCTGAGAGAGAGAGAGAAAAAGAGAGGGTTAGAGAGAGAAAGTGAGTTGTGAAGATAACAACCATGACAATGCCATCTCTAGCAGAGAGAGCAATAATATCAGCACAAGAAACAGTGGCAGGACATTCCTTTTCCACAGCTTCCTTTATTTTGTTCACGTACTTGAAATTTCTCATTCCAAAGCTTCTCCTTGACTTCTTCTCCGATTCGATCCTTCCAAATGTCTCCAACAACAAAGACGCATCACACGACTGTAAGAAAAAAAAAAGGCAGAGGATTTTCATGGTAATTTTATCAGGTCCCAAACAAGACATAAAGATGAAGCCATTGAGAGTGTTTCCCACCTTCACCATGCAATCGTGGAAGAGATTCCTAATCCACGAGATGGCTGTGTTTCCATGCTCATAATACAAACTTTTCACTTGTTCTTTGATGATTGTTTCTGCTTTAGGGCAGCTCTCGGAATAGTAATTCGGGATTAAATCGCTTTTTCCTGTAAACCCGATTAAATTTGTTTAAACCGAATGCAAAATATATAATATAAAAGTCAAATCATATAGAAAACAGCAAATTAGTATGACTTTTGATATAACAATCATGTCAAATCATTGCCTGGTTGGATATTTCTCTACTAAGTAGAGATTTAACCGTCGTTTAACCATAGCAAACAAATACAAAAAGTTAAAATTCAAACGAAAGCTTCAGCTGAAAACTAATGGGTACCTGAGTAGAACTGTAAAAGCAACAGCGAAAATAGAAAGAAAAATGTTGTAAAATCGTAATGCTTGTTCATGGAAGCCATGGTCGTCTTCTTCACCAAGCTAACTCTTTGTTTCTCTGTCTGATCATTGTAGATAAGTACTCCAAGCCTTTATATAACATGGCCTTGCCCTCAAGCTGAAGAGTGAAACTGAAGCCTTAACCCCTCTCCACTACGCCTTTTTCTTTGACCTTTCGGCGATCATCTTCCCACGCGTAAACCCACTTAAAAATTGAAAAAAAAAGTGTAAACTTCCTTACATCTTTAGCTGTACCCGAAGAATATCCTGTATATTATTATTATTTCTTAGCTTATTCTTTCAGCATCATCAAAGCCTTTATTTTTCTTAAGCTTTAATAAATTGGAAATGAGTGGTCGCCACAACTTGTCGGTTTAGTATTGTCAATGACTCTTTTGGAGAGGGAAATAAGATCATTCTCTTAAATTATTCATTTAGTCTTAATCTTGTCAACGCGAGATTAGTCTCTTTTAAAATGTTTTTGTACGATCTTCCCAAACTGGAGAGATTCTTTTGAAGACTCTATTTGTATCACATCACTGGCCTCTAACATTATTAATGCGTTATATCTTAACACGTCATTAGTAGATTATTTAACACGATTGAGTATAAAATCGGCATGTTTGAATTTCTCAAGTCAAAGTTTTGAATAAATGTAATATTAAAAAAAAAAAAAAAAAAAAAGAGAACAATGGGTGTAGAAAAGAGATAAGAATATTGATGAAGTCAAGAAATATTTCCATTAATTTAAACATATACTATCGTGCTCTTATTATTTTATGTACAATTAGTTGTCTTATCAAAAGGATGATATTACTATTATTTTCTTGGGATAAAACCAATTTGAACTTTAAAATATGAATTTGATTTGAAACACCTATGGATTACAAATTCTACAACTAAAATCTTAAACTATAAAAAATGTAACATATCAAACTTTGGCGGGTGAACGATCACCCCCCGTTCTGAATTTACCGCCTAGAACGGGGGACTGATCTCCCCATTCTGAATTAACACGAGAACTGGGGGCCGATTACCTTTCGTTCTGTCTAGTGCTTGCGTAGCACTGGACGTATTAGGTCGGAGGGTTGATGTGGGGGGCGAGGACCTCACATCCAACTTGCACCGCACGTGATTGGAGAACGGGAGGTCCTCGCTCCCAAACGGACCCCCGTTTTTGCCTCCCCATTTTAAAGGTATTCGGGAACAGGGGTCACCTCCCCGAAACAACCCATCGTTCTCTAGCCTTAATTTTAATAGCGAGGGGGTAGTTTCGGGGCAGTGACCTTCCGTTCTCCCCCAAAAATATTAGATGAGAACGGGGGGTCACCGCCTCGAAACCACTCGTTCTCAAGAACAATGTTTAAGAACGAGAGGTGGTTTCGGGGCCGTAACCTCCATTCGCACCCCTTAATATTTTGAGGGGAGAACGGAGGGTCACCGCCCCCGAAACCACCCATCGTTATCAAAATTAGGCTGGAGGACAGGGGCCGATGGCGGGCGGCGACCCCCATTCTTAAAATTAGGGTTCATCCTCAAATCCCCAATTTAAGTAAATCGCCTAATTGCCCTCAAATGGCACATAAATTAACGATTAAACGAAATGTTGTTCTGTCACGAGGAGGTCCGTCACAAGGTCGCCCGAGCGAACGACCTCTGCCAAATTATCCATCGATGTCACAAAGAACATCATTTCAACGGGATCTGACAAACTGGCCACTGTTGTCACAAGGTGCTCCGTGTGAAGCGCGCGACTACTGCCAACTGAGTATTTTTTGAATGAATTTCGAAATCAGATGTGTAAGGAGCAATTTGAGCGGGATATGTTAATCGCTCGATTTTTCATACAAAAACTGTCAACTTTAGAGGTTGGGAGTCATTGGAGATCAATGAGATGTTCACCAGAATCACCTTACACGGAGTGTATGGATTGAGGGGCGATAGCTACGATAGAATTATTCGCTTGTTTTATGCGAATTTGAGCTCTATAGGAGGTCAGGATGTTTGAAGACGTGCATCCTTGGTACAAAGATTTTGATACCTCTAGAGACGGTTAATGAAGTGTTCGGGTTTGCCAGAGAAGAGAATGAGGTGAATAGATACTACCATGCTTTTTGAGATTGTAATTTTTTCAGATCGGGGAGGGACTTGACTTCCTTAGCGAAATTCCTCGAAATGCAAATATTGAAGGGTTCGTGAAGCCAAAATCCAAGTATTTGAACATCAGAGCTCGTGTTATTCACAATCTGATAACGCACACCGTTCTATCTTGAGATGGACATAGAGATCTCGTGAGCTGCATGAATCTCTATGTGATGGAGAAGCTGTATAACGGGAAGATGTTTGACTTTGGCTTTGTGTTTTTAGGTCACATGCATTAGATCAGTCAGACATGCAACAAGAATTTACAGTACGACGCGTTGATACAGAAGATCGTCGAGCGAGCTCTAGTTCAGCTACCGATTGGAGAGCAGTTGAGAGCACAAAGATCGGGGGATGTATTTAATATGCTTCATTTGATTTGGATGAGCCTAGCTGAAGTCGATGAGACTTGAGTGTTCAAGAAAGATCAGGGGGCCTCCACCTCTGCAGATGTTCCTGTGGAGGAGGCCGTCGTGTGACTGTTGTCCCCCCAGACAGTTAGTAGGTGGGACAGGATGGAGAAAAGACTAGAGTTTCTCATAGGCAAAGTCGAGGAGCTAAACATCATATAGAGAGAGCTAGCTCAGCCCCACAGAGAGTTGAGGAAAACTTTCATGGATTGGGTGGATCGAGATGCAACGATGTCCCACCGTAGTTTAGTTTATGTTTTGTATTTCATTTTATATATTTTACTTTATGTTTGTACTTTAGTTTATGCTATATGTATTATTATTGTACTTTAGTTTATGCTTGCCATTTAGTGTATGCTATGTGGTGTATGGTTGTACTTTATTTTATAGTTTTACTCTATGATTGTACTTAATTATTTGGAACTGACTTTTGATTATAAAATTGTGATTTGAATATGCAGGAATTGTTTGAAGCTAGCTATGGGAAAATTATAAAACAAAAGAAACTCTACCCATTTTTACAACTTTATCTCACTAAATTACATATTATAATAAATACACACATTACACAGTATAATAAATACATAAATTATAGTCTAAATAGCCATACATTTCTGCCTCTGCCATGTGTAAAAGATTCCTGCATATAATGAAAACTATATTAGACAATAATGAAAGTGTGTTTATGAGAAAAATGTGTTGAAATGTACTTGCGTCCCGACAAATGTATGCAAATCCATAAATGTGTCTTGCGAAGCAGAAGTGTAAGTAGCGCCTGAAGTGGATCCCCTGCCAGAACAAGTGCAACTATTATTCCCGTGACGCCGACATATACCACACGAAATTGTTGAGTTCTTCCTAGTAATTGTCGACCTTCGTGGTTCATCGACATCTCGCACTCTTTTCTTCTTCGGCCTACCAGGTTGGCGCTTTTTTATGGGGGAAGGATTTGCTTCATATTTTCTACGGGTGACCACATGTGTTGGTCACTAATAGAATAAATGAAGTGTGAGTACATCTGGAGATAAGTTCCCCGGTGATAGTATTAATGAACGTAATTTTTCAGTGCTAGTCTTATAAAATGATTGCAGGGAATGGAATGGACACTCAGGATTCCAGTAAGCTCCCACCTGTAACATTTGCACACACATGTATTCATGTCGATAACATATTATTCATTGCCGTTGCTGACCTCAAATCGTGCAGCTCTCGCAAACATAGCACTCCAATTTTGATCTGCACGTTCTAGCTTTACAAGTTTTTTCTTATCTGGGGACACAAGACGTCTGTTGACGAGACCAACTTCTCATATTTTTTGACAATCCTAGTTATCAAGCACTTTCAGATCATCTCGAACATGATCAAAATCGGTTTGTTCCTGACATGTAATAGAACTTCATTGAATGACTTACATGTTGACTTAATTAGTGTTTAAGTCTATATATGTTTTTGATGATGTGTTTATATGCTTGTAATATAATTTGATTATGTTTATTAAATGAGAATAATGAATTATGCATTTGAGTTTAATCTATTGGAAATGCCCTTCGAAAGGATATTTTAGTTATCTAATGCATGTGATTAAGTGTATAGGGCTGCATAGTTTTTTAACAGAGTTAAATGAAGAACTCCACCGCTCGCTAGACGACAAGGGCGGAAGACTTCAAGAAGATATCATACGTTCGCTAGACGACAAGGGCAGAAGACTTCAAGAAGACATCCTACGCTCGCTAGACGACAAGGGCGGAAGACTTCAAGAAGACATCCTACGCTCGCTAGACGACAAGGGCGGAAGACTTCAAGAAGACATCTTACGCTCGTTAGACGACAAGGGCGGAAGACTTAAATGAAGACATCCTACGCTCGCTAGACGACAAGGGTGGAAGACATCCTACACTCGCTAGACGACAAGGGCGGAAGACTTCAAGAAGACATCCTACGTTCGCTAGACGACAAGGGCGGAAGACTTAAATGAAGACATCCTACGCTCACTAAACGACAAAAGCGGAAGATGTCTATAACTTCATCATCCGATAACGTTTAATGTTGCATCATCCGACACCGGTTCAGCGTTTAAAGATTCATCATCCTATGCCGGTTCAACATTTTGAAGTTGCATCCACCGATGGCGGTTCAAGACTAAAATAACATTGTCTTCCGCCAGAATTCAAAGTTAGCGCGAAGCTACAGTGACGTCGTTTTCAGCTTTAACTCCAGAACATTAATGGCGACGACGAACAGCAATTTCAGATGCAACGGATATCTGCTTAAGTACGGATGCTTCCCAACGGTAACTTTTCCATTCAAAGAAAGAAGCATTCAAGTCTGTGAAGCAGAAATGAGACAGAGTATTTAAGCCGAGGTTAGAGCACGAAAGAACAACTTTTTGCAAAAATTAGCTTTGAGCCCTAACGTGCGATTCATCATACTCTGTATTTTATTATCTACATCTCTCGATTCCCAAACTTGAGAATTTGTTTTGAGAGTTTGTAGTTTGTTGTGTTCATTCACTCAAATCTGTAAAACCTGAAAGACAGTGGATTGACGCCCGTGAAGTTCAATCCAGAATTGTAAGACTGTAGATCGACGCCCGTGAAGCTCGATCTGGAATTCTCGTTGAGGAGAGGTTAAGGATCTTCAAGGGGGAACCTTGAAGCGTGGATGTAGGCAGGTTTTGGCCGAACCACGTAAAAACTCTTGTGTTGGTTTTTTTCTCTCTCTCTCTATTATTTTTTTATTATTGTGTTGGTTTGCTGTTAGATTAATAATTGGAAAAAGGTCTAATTCACCCCCTCTTAGACAATCTCAATCCTACAATTGGTATCAAAGCGAGGTTTAACATTGTCTAAGTTGTGTTTAAACACTCTGTGAGATATATTTACAATGACATTCAACACTAACTCCACACACGTAGAAGGTCTAGCTATAAATAGACCTCCCTTCTTTGATGGTAGTGATTATGTTTACTGGAAGGCAAGAATGAAAATATTCATTCAAGCCATGGACTATGAGACTTGGAGCATAATAGAGAATGGTCCTTTTAAGGCCATAAAAACTGTAGATGGAAAAAGTATCCCTAAGGAGTCTATTGAATTATCTGAGTCCAATAAGAGAAATCTGAGCCTTAATGCCAAGGCAATAAACACTCTGTAACGCCCCGAACCCACCTCGGCTCGGTTCGTTACATTGCTAACTCAACCCACGTTTAAAACGACGTTTAAAATAATTTTTTTATAAAATTTTGACTCAGTTTTCGGGTTTCCTGAACCATTTTTCCCGAGCCAAACACTTCCAAAAATCCCGAAACTTTTACCGTACACTCCCGACACCCAAACCTTCAAGTCTCGTAAAAATTTTGGAAAACTGACTTAAAACGGATAATAAAAAAGATAGCAAACATAACCCGACGTTATTTAGTTTAAAATCAAAACGGACGGCGTAACGCCTAAAATTCGATAAACCAAAACCTGCAATTTAAAACCATAAACCAAACTAGTTCAAACCACAACATTTAAAACCATTGTCCATCAACACCATCAACTTTTAAAACCATAAAACCATCAAAATAAGTATCAAAAACGCTTCCAAATATAAAGTACCAAAAAATCCTTCAATTTTCCTAACTAATCTCCACAACCAAATCTTTACAAAACACTTAAATAAAAACTATCCACAACCAAATATCTACATCCAAAATAGCAACCTCCCACAAACCCGAGGAAGACAGTGGTCCAGATGCCCCGACAATATCCTTCACCGGCGGACTCCGTACTCCTCCGATTGCGGCCTAATCCTCGGTGGTCTCGTCACCTACACCACAGAACACAAAAAGGTAAGCCTAATGCTTAGCAAGTAGGGAATTAATGCATATAACACGCTAAATGCTCAACTCAACCCTAACATGCAATTTCTACACACTCCGTTGTTTTCTTTTCATTCTAATTGCATTTGTCTCTAGTAAAATCCCTCTCGGGATGCTCAACGAGCCACATGCCCGACGAGGCTATTCTACTTTAGACCATTTCTAGTAAAATCCCTCGCGGGGTGCTCAACGAGCCACGTGCCCGACGAGGCTATTCTACTTTAGACCATTTCTAGTAAAATCCCTCGCGGGGTGCTCAGCGAGCCACGTGCCCGACAAGGCGATCCTACTCTAGGCCATCTCTAGTAAAATCCCTCGCGAGGTGCTCAACGAGCCACGTGCCCGACAAGGCGATCCTACTTGAGACCAAGTGGCATCTCAAATTTCTTATCTATCAATCCATTCTCACCACTCAAGTATGCAAAACACTTAATTTCGTAGTTAGAAAACGATGATGCATGACACACGATGCATGACACAAATTAAACATAGTAAACAAACAACATTCCCTACCGTTCTATGGTGTAGGCCCAAAGGCAACAAACACGCACTCCACTACTTACCTGGCGTCTCGGTAATTGCTTTCTCACTTCCACCAGTCAAATCACACGTTCGATCACCTAACAAATACGAAAAACTTACTTAATAACAAACTAAAAGATTCTCTAGTAAAATCCCTCTCGGGGTGCTCAACGAGCCACGTGCCCGACGAGGCTATTCTACTTTAGACCATTTCTAGTAAAATCCCTCGCGGAGTGCTCAACGAGCTACATGCCCGACGAGGCTATTCTACTTTAGACCATTTTTAGTAAAATCCCTCGCGGGGTGCTCAACGAGCCACGTGCCCGACGAGGCCATTCTACGGTAAAATCCCTTGCGGGGTGCTCAGCGAGCCACGTGCCCGACAAGGCGATCCTACTCTAGGCCATCTCTAGTAAAATCCCTCGCGAGGTGCTCAACGAGCCACGTGCCCGACAAGGCGATCCTACTCGAGACCAAGTGGCATCTCAAATTTCTTATCTATCAATCCATTCTCACCACTCAAGTATGCAAAACACTTAATTTCGTAGTTAGAAAACGATGATGCATGACACACGATGCATGACACAAATTAAACATAGCAAACAAACAACATTCCCTACCATTCTATGGTGTAGGCCCGAAGGTAACAAACACGCACTCCACTACTTACCTGGCGTCTCGATAATTGCTTTCTCACTTCCACCAGTCAAATCACACGTTCGATCACCTAACAAATACGAAAAACTTACTTAATAACAAACTAAAAGATTCTATGGAAATCAACTAACCAAACTAAAGAAATTCTTAACCTAAACTAACTAAAATTATGACACATATCATTTCTAACACACCAAACCCAATTTTTATGAAATTTATCGACATCCAACTTTAAACGGCCATAACTTCCTCGTTTTTCAACGGATTTTGACGTGCCACCCCAACTCGGAAAGCTCTACACGTCTACTATCCATAGAAATGCTTAAATTAACCAAACAACTCACTTAACCAATTCGAAATTGCCAAAGACAGATTCGGCCCACTAATGTTCCTAAACCGTTTTTTCCCACTTACTTTCAAATCTTTAATCTAACTCCATAAATCACCTAAACCAACTTATCCAACAACCAAATCATCAAAATGGAAAAGCAATCCAACACTAAACTCAAAATTCGGACTCCATAAACTAGGGTTTCCAAACCTTATGAAATCCCTCACAAAATACCTTAAAAACCCTTAAAAACTAACCCTAACCAACATTAAACTAAAACCCACTTATTTTTACCTCAAATCACCTTGAAAACTTGAGCCAATGGAGAGGAAGAACTTCAATGGAGGGGCTGGTTCGTGGGAGAGAAGAAAAGAGGAAGAAGATGGAGAAAACTTACCACTTTTTGCATTTTAACTCACCAAATTTTCTCCACTTTTAAATTTCTCCCCAAAATCTCTTTAAAATTATAAATTCAACCCCCCCCCCCCCCCCCCCTTTTCTCCACCTCCAACGTGGCTGCCACCATTAGTTCTCTCCTTTTTCATTTAATTTGCTAACAAGTTTCTATTGGTTGTTATATTTTGACTATTCAAACACTTAGCATTTTGACTTTTCAACATCCTTTATTTACTCTTTGACTTTTCAACTATTCTTATCTCTTTTTCTTCTCTTGACTTTTCCAATGTGAAAGGCTCCATTAACATCACACTTTTCATTCATTTAATGCATATACATTCCTTTGAATTTTCATTGGTTCATAGGTTTGACTTTTCAAACCCTTTGGTTTGAATTGTCAAACCATATTTATCCTATTTCTCTTTCAATACACAACATACAACTTAAATGAGTACTCTCCTAACACGTATAATCGTAGGCTACGCACGTTACAGGAAATTCTCGGGTGTTACACACTCTATACTGTGCTCTAAATAGAGATGAATTTAATAGAGTACAAGGGTGTGAGAGTGCTCAATAAATTTGGCACTTATTAGAGATCACACACGAAGGCACAAACAAGGTTAAAGAGAGTAAATTGAGCATGTTAGTTCATGAATATGAACTGTTTTCTATGGAAAAAGGAGAAACCATTAGTTCTATGTTTACTCGATTTACTAACATCACTAATGGTCTTAAAGCTCTTGGTAAGATTTACTCAGGTGAAGAACAGGTAAGGAAAATTCTGAGATGCCTACCGAGAGCATGGCAACCAAAGGTGACAGCCATACAAGAGACTAAGGATCTCAAAGCTCTCAAACTTGAAAAGCTCATTGGCTCACTGATGACTCATGAGATAACCATGAGAGCCAATGACAAGGAAGATCTCAAAGAAAAGGAGATCAGCAAAAAGAAGGATATAGCACTTAAGGCTTCCTCGAGCAAACAAGATGACTCTAAGGAAGAAGAGGAAGATGAGGACATTGCCCTCATTACAAGGAGGTTCAGCAAATTCCTCCAGAGAAAAAGAATGCAAGGAAGAAGATTTCCTAAGGTCGAGAAACCAATAAAGGAGAAGGAAATCACATGCTTTGGGTGTGGAAAGCCAGGCCACATGAAGGCCGACTGTCCACAAGCTAAGAATCCCAAGAAGTTCAAGAAAAGAGCCATGAAGGCCACTTGAGATGACAGTGAAAGTGATACATCCTCAGAAGATGAGGAAGTAGCCAACCTCTGCTTCATGGCACATGAAAATGAGGTTAGTATTTCCTATAGTGATAGTGAAACTGAGGATGGAGACTTAATTGATGCATTTAATGATTTAGTTAAACAGTTTGGCATGCTAAAAACTAAATACAATATGTTAAAAAAGGATAATGCAGGACTAGTAGAAAAGCATGCAAAAGAAATTGAATCGCATGTTAAGGAATGCAACATGTAGAAAGAGGAAATTACTGAACTTAAAAGCAGAAATGAGGATTTAAATAATATTATTCTGAAATTTACTAATGGCAACAAGTTATATAAGATGTTATTAGGTAAACAGAGGGTAAATTTTGACAGAGCAGGAATAGGTTATGATAAATCTAGTAAAAAGAAAGTTTATAAGAATTATTTTGTGAGATCTACTACCTGTCATGAGTGTAATGAAATATGACATAAATCTTTTATATGTCCTTTAAAAGTAAACAATATCAAAACTGGTAGTAAACTTCAATGGGTTCCTAAGGGGACCAGACCTAACACTAGGACCCAAAAGATTTGGGTACCTAAGAAGACAAATTGACTACTGTTTGCAGGTTGACTGCTCTCCCGGGAAGAATCTGTGGTACCTTGACAGTGGTTGTTCAAGGCATATGACGGGAGACGCAACCAAGTTTGCTGTTGTCAACAAGAAGAAGGACAGTGTTACTTTTGGTGGAAACCAAAAGGGCAAGATTGTTGGCATTGGCAATATAGGTAATCCTACTAATTCTACCATTGAAAATGTTTTGCTTGTAGAAGGATTAAAACATAATCTGCTTAGCATAAGTCAATTGTGTGACAAAGGCTATAAAGTCACTTTTAAATCTAATGCTTGCGTGGTCAAAGACATTTCAAATAACAATGTATTGTTCAAAGGCTATAGAAAAGAAAATGTCTATATTATTGATATGGATGTTATTGAGCATGTTGATGAGAAATGCTTTACTGTTAATTCTTCCCATGATTCTTGGATTTGGCATAGGAGATTAGGACATGTAGGGATGGATACCTTAGCTAAGATTACTAAGGAGAATTTAGTTAGAGGGATCCCTAAGATATCTTTTGAGAAGGATAAGGTCTGTGAAGCCTGCCAAATGGGTAAGCAGATCAAAAGTTCCTTTGCATCTAATAATACAATTTCTTCTTCAAAGCCTCTCCAACTCCTTTACATGGACCTCTTCGGTCCTTCCAATATAGTCAGCTTAGGAGGCAAATTCTATGCCTTTGTTATTGTAGATGACTTCTCTAGATTTACCAGGGTACATTTTCTGAAGTCTAAGGATGAGACTTTTGATACCTTCTCTAGCTTTAGGAAAAGAGTTCAAAATGAAAATGAGCTCACCATTGTCGCTATTTGTAGTGATCATGGTGGAGAATTTGAAAATGAAAGATTTGAACTCTTGTGTCTCAAATATGGAATTGAGCACAACTTCTCCTATCCTAGAACCCCTCAGTAAAATGGTGTTATTGAGAGAAAAAATAGGTCTCTCCAAGAGTTAACTCGAACTATGCTTAATGAAAACTCTCTTCCTAAGTATTTCTAGGCTGAAGCTGTTGCAACAGCCTGTTATGTGCTTAATCGGGTCTCAATAAGACCTATTCTTGAGAAAACTCCATATGAGCTCTGGAGTGGAAAAACTCATTCTGTTAAATACTTTAGAGCCTTTGGTAGTAAATGTTTTATTCTCAACACTAAGGATAACTTAGGAAAATTCGATTCCAAATCTGATCTTGGAATTTTTCTTGGTTATTCTCTTTCAAGTAAAGCATATAGAGTATTCAATAGGAGAACTCTAGTTGTAGAAGAATCAGTTCATGTCAACTTTGATGAGTCCCTTCAACCCACAATCAATGTGGATGAGGATGATTCTTTGGATAGACAACTGGACTTTCTTTCTTTAAAAAAGCCTAGTGATCCCCTTCAAGTAGAAAAATCTTTAGAACCCTCTTCTACTTCTTTTGATATTATTCCTGTCAAAGATGAAAATCCTGCTTTTCCTAGGTGGAAGTATGTCAAAGACCAACCAATAGATGAAATTTTAGGTGATCCTTCTTTAGGAGTTAAGACTAGATCCTCTCTTAGGAATCTCTATGTCAATGTAGCATTTATCTCTCAAGTAGAGCCTAAGAAGTTTGAAGAGGTCGAGTGTGATGAAAATTGGATTTTAGCTATGCAAGAGGAGCTAAATCAATTTGAAAGGAGCAAGGTATGAGAACTTGTTCCACGGACTAAGGATCATCCCATCATTGGAACTAAATGGGTTTTCAAGAATAAGTTGGATGAAAATGGGATTGTGGTTAGAAACAAGACTAGACTAGTTGCTAAGGGATACTCTCAAGAAGAGGGTATTGATTTTGAGGAATCCTTTGCCCCTGTAGCTAGATTAGAGTCAATTAGAATGCTCCTAGCTTTTGCCTGCTACAAGAACTTCACACTCTTTCAAATGGATGTAAAGAGTGCATTCTTAAATGGTTACATCAATGAAGAAGGTTTTGTTGAGCAACCCTTAGGTTTTGAAGCTTTTGATAAACCCGACCATGTCTACAAATTAAGGAAAGTTCTTTATGGTCTTAAGCAGGCTCCTAGAGCTTGGTATGATAGATTGAAGAATTTCCTTAAGGAAAGGAATTTCAAAAAGGGAAATACTGATTCAACTCTATTTACCATGCAAAAGGAGAATGACATTCTGTTAGTTCAAATTTATGTCGATGACATTATTTTTGGATCAACTAATGTCAACATGTGTAATGAATTTTCTTCCCTCATGCAAAGTGAATTTGAGATGAGTATGATGGGGGAGTTAAAATTCTTCTTAGATTTTCAGATTAGTCAATCTCCTGATGGAATTTTCTTCTGTCAAGAAAAAAACATCAAGGAACTTCTAAAGAAATTTGGTTTAGAATCTGTCAAGTGTTCCAAGACCCCTATGAGTACCACAACTAAATTGGATAAAGATGAAAAAGGAATAAGTGTTGATATTAAAAAATATCGTGGTATGATTGGTTCATTGTTATGTCTGACTGCAAGTAGGCCAGATATACTCTTTAGTGTTTGTCTTTGTGCTAGATTTCAAACTGCTCCTAAGGAATCTCATTTAACTGCTGTCAAAAGAATGTTTAAATATTTAAGTGGGACACCTGACCTAGGATTATGGTATCCAAAGGGCACCTCTTTTGATCTGATTGGATATTCAGATTCTGATTATGCAGGTAGTCTAGTTGATAGGAAAAGCACCTAGTGGAACATGTCAGTTCCTTGGTGAATCTCTAGTCTCCTGGTATTCTAAGAAACAGAATTATGTTGCATTGTCAACTGCTGAGAGTGAATAGTATTGCTGCAGGCAGTTGTTGTGCACAAATGCTTTGGATGAAACAGACTTTGGAAGATTATAATCTATTTTATGATAGGATTCCTATTCGGTGTGATAACACCAGTGCTATCAACATTTTTAAAAATCATATTCAGAATTCTAGAACAAAGCATATCGATGTCAGATATCACTTCATAAGAGAGCATGTTCTAAGAGGTGATATCTCCTTGGAGTTTGTAAATTCTGTAGATCAATTGGCCGACATATTTACTAAACCGTTGGATGAAAATACCTTCAATAATATAAGAATAAGGTTATGTCTCATTCGGTTTGAGAATTGCTAAGTTTCTTATATTGGAATTTCTTCCTGTGAAAGAGTAATCTGTGTTATTGATGGCATCGGTGGATATAGTTAACCGGATGATATGTATCCTCCACTGACCGGATGATGTCTATGCATCGGATGATGTACTTTCTAATCTGCTGACACGTGTCATCTATCGGACGATATTGATGTTACACGTGTGACTTCATCATGTCGGGTGGTTCTTTATTTCTTTTAAATTCTTATTTCTTCACCGAGACGCTTCATTTTTCGCGCTCTTTCTGAAAATCCCTGCCCTACCAATCCTCTCTCTCGATCTTATCTCTCCAATGGATCATCTAGTTTCATCATCTCGTGCAGTTTCTGAACCGGCCAAGAAGAAGGCCAAAGTCTCTGCTCGTCCAACTCCGGTGATTCCTAGTGCAAATAGTTGGCCGTCGTTCTATTTCCTCAATCAGACTGCTGAAGCCAGGTATCATGACGACTTTAAAGAGCAAACATTCCCAATTCCTTAAAGAGCAAACATTTAACAATTAGAGCTCGACTTTTCCATCAGATGATCAGTTATAATGTTATTCCTAAGGGTGGTCATTATGATGATATTAGCAGCATGGAATTTGTTGTTCTTTTTGCCATCTATCAAAAGACCCCGGTTGATATAGGATACATTATTTTGAGAAGAATGATTCAGTGTGTTTCTTCAGGGCCTACATCTTTTCCCTATAATCTCCTTCTCATGAAGATCTTTCAGATGCCTGAGGTTGAATTTCCCGAGGATGAGGATCCTTCCTGTCTCAAATCATCTAGTTACTACTCTAAATCCACTTTATCAAGGATGGAAATTAAGAGAACCCGTCAAGGGAATTTTGTTTTGGATCAGTCCAACCAAAGGGCTGCTAAGGTCGCAGCCGTCAGAAAAGGAAAAAGGAAACTGATTTTGGATGAAGAGTCATCAATGCAAGAAGGAGGTGGTGACTCAGAGATCCCTGCATTTGATATTTCCCCTCCTCAATCTCTGGTTTCACGTTCCCACCTTCCTCCACCCGTGCCCAGACCCCCTGCTCCATCCTCTCTAGCCCATCTTTTTGAGGCCATCTCAGTTCCTCAGCCATCTCCTCCCCCTACTTTTTTGGTACCTTCTCTGCCTCCTTCAGTCACACTTCCTCCTCTAGTCCAAACCCCTCCTCCAGTCCAACTTTCTCCACCAGTCCAACCACCTCCTCCACTACTACCACCTCCTCCACTAGTCCAACCACCTCCTCCACTACTCACAGCCCCACTTGTCCACGTCTCCTCACCACTTCCATCAGTTACTCCTGCCATTCCTCTGACTTATCAGCGGAGATTTTCATTGAGTGAGGCTCAGTACAATGATTTAAAGGTCTTTATTGACAGTCTAGGGTCAGCCCTTTGTCAGCTTGAAAAATCTCTAGATGCCAAGCTTGACAAGAACCAAAAGGAAATGGGCATCACTTTGGATACAGGTCTTGACTTGCTGTCACAGAAAATGGCTGCTGATAGACGCATTGTTGTCAGGGAACTTGAGTCTCTCCGATCTTCTGTTGACAATCTGAATCCCGAACCCGAATCTGCACCATCCAATTTAGTCTGTGCCACAGAGGCTTGTTATGAAGACTTCCTCCCTCCGATCATCCGTCCAGAGGCAGGTGAAGATGCTCGGCTACTGCCCTTAGATCTTCAGGAAGCTACACTGACATTCTCTCCTTCTGCTGCTATTTCTGTCTGAGAGCCCTCTTTTGAGTCCTCACATCCTATGGCTGCATCTCTTACTGCTTCTCCATCTGTAGAGTATCCTTCTTGTCTGGACATGATAATGCTTCCAGAAATCTCTGCCATTTCTGCTCCCTGCTTGGATTTGGTGGTCTATTAAGGACCCTCTCCATCTGCTGTTCCTCAGCCAGAGCCTTCTCCATGCCAGGATATAGTGATCTATCAAGCACCACTTCCTCCCGCTATTGCTTCACTTCGCGCAGTTGTGGATGCTTATTTTCTTTCAGATCTTGAAGTGCCCGCTTGGATTAGCCAAGCTTTCTGGACTCATTTTTTAGCTTTCTTTAAGTAGAGGATTTTGTTTGTAAACACGTTATTGATATTCTAATGACATTTCTCTGATGTTTCTATCCCTTGTGGTGAATGCATTGCTTCTGTTGTCTCTTTGTTTGTTTTTGATAATGTCAATGAGGGAGAATATATTTGATCGGTGATTTATGCATGTGGAATTAGTCACTATGATTTGTATGCATATTTTGGAAATTTGAAAATCTGGATATTTGATCGGTGATTTATGCATGTGGAATTAGTTACTATGATTTGTGTTTGCATATTTTGAAAATCTGAAAATGTGGATATATGCATATTTTTGACTATTTTTTTAAAACTCTGGTATGCTCTGTGTTTGTTTTTGGAATATATGCATTTGCTATGGGGGAGTTATACTTAATCAAATTTATAGGTTGTCATCATCAAAAAGGGAGAGATTGTTGACTTAATTAGTGTTTAAGTCTATACATGTTTTTGATAATGTGTTTATATGCTTGTAATATAATTTGATTATGTTTATTAAATGAGAATAATGAATTATGCATTTGAGTTTAATCTATTGGAAATGCCCTTGGAAATGGTATTTTAGTTATCTAATGCATGTGATTAAGTGTACAGGGCTGCATAGTTTTTTAATAGAGTTAAATGAAGAACTTCACTGCTCGCTAGACGACAAGGGCAGAAGACTTCAAGAAGATATCCTATGTTCGCTAGACGACAAGGCCTAGACGACAAGGGCAGAAGACTTCAAGAAGATATCCTATGTTCGCTAGACGACAAGGCCGGAAGACTTCAAGAAGACATCCTACGCTCGCTAGATGACAAGGGCGGAAGACTTCAAGAAGACATCCTACGCTCGCTAGACGACAAGGGCGGAAGACTTCAAGAAGACATCCTACGCTCGCTAGACGACAAGGGCGGAATACTTAAATGAAGACATCCTACGCTCGCTAGACGACAAGGGCGGAAGACTTCAAGAAGACATCCTATGCTCGCTAGACGACAAGGGCGGAAGACTTCAAGAAGACATCCTACGCTCGCTAGACGACAAGACTTCAAGAAGACATCCTACGCTTGCTAGACGACAAGGGCAGAAGACTTCAAGAAGACATCCTACGCTCGCTAGACGACAAGGGCAGAAGACTTAAATGAAGACATCATACGCTCACTAAACGACAAAGGCGGAAGAGGTCTATAACTTCATCATCCGATAACGTTTAATGTTGCATCATCCGACACTCGTTCAGCGTTTAAAGATTCATCATCCTATGCCGGTTCAACATTTTGAAGTTGCAACCACCGATGGCGGTTCAAGACTAAAATAACATTGTCTTCCGCCAGAATTCAAAGTTAGCGCGAAGCTACAGTAACGTCGTTTTCAGCTTTAACTCTAGAACATTAATGGTGACGACGAACAGCAATTTCAGATGCAACGGATATCTGCTTAAGTACGGATGCTTCCCAACGGTAACTTTTCTAGTTGAAGAAAGAAGCATTCAAGTATGTGAAGCAGAAATAAGACAGAGTATTTAAGCCGAGGTTAGAGCACGAAGGAACAACTTTTTGCAAAAATTAGCTTTGAGCCCTAACGTGCGATTCATCATACTCTGTATTTTATCATCTACATCTCTCGATTCCCAAACTTGAGAATTTGTTTTGAGAGTTTGTAGTTTGTTGTGTTCATTCACTCAAATCTGTAAAACCTGAAAGACAGTGGATTGACGCCCGTGAAGTTCAATCCAGAATTGTAAGGCTGTAGATTGACACCCGTGAAGCTCGATCTGGAATTGTCGTTGAGGAGAGGTTAAGGATCTTCAAGGGGGAACCTTGAAGCGTGGATGTAGGCAGGTTTTGGCCGAACCACGTAAAAACTCTTGTGTTGATTTTTCTCTCTCTCTATTATTTTTTTATTGTTGTGTTGGTTTGCTGTTAGATTAATAATTGGAAAAAGGTCTAATTCACCCCCCTCTTAGACAATCTCGATCCTACATTACCTAAATTGTTTAATCTCAATTCACACTTAGAAATCGAAGAAAATGCATGACTAGCTCAATATCTAGTGCCTCGAAGATATGCATGGGCATCCGGGTTAATCTGATGTAAGTTCCTTATTTCTATCTCGAAATAAAAAGTTGTATTTGCCCTTTCCGCATTCCACATTGCATATTTGTATACTTTGCCCCGAAATTGGTTCTTGAAATTTGCGTACATATGCCGGAGGCAGTGGCGGTGGTCGACTGCATCTTTGTATACTTTGCCCCGAAATTGGTTCTTGAAATTTGCGTACATATGCCGGAGGCAGTGGCGGTGGTCGACTGACGGTAATTCCTGCTGCACAGCAGGCAACAACCCTTAGTATTTGAAAGAACAAGAAAGTCAACATAAAATAATATAACTACTACAATGCCCCAATATTTGAAAGAACAATTAGAAATGCATTATACCTTTTGTCGATCCGAAACAAATGTCCATCTGTATCCCGATTCAGTATGTAGGTCTTCATTTAATAATTTCAAAAACCACATCCATGAGTCCATACACTCTGATTCCACATTGACAACAACAACGAGATATATTTCATCATTGCCATCAATACTGGCGGTTTCAGTAATTGACCAGGACATGAGTCCTTTAGATGACAATCATCTAAAAAGATAATATGTTTACCACACTGCAGCAAACATGTCTGGTTAGCAGCCATACACATATACATTCTTTGGAATACACATGACTCATTATCGGTATAGCCCACCAAGTAAGTCTGTTGGCCCAATGTGCTACCCAGATTTAATCTACGTACGATCACAATAGCTTGTATTGTTTGTTGTCATTCCCTTCATTATGTTTTCGCACTTTGCTTCTTGCTCTTCTAGCAAGACTTGGTGTAATGTTGATATTCAAATTAGGGGTGGGCACAGTCCGGTCCGGTCCGGATCCCGCTTGGAACCGGACTGGACCAGTCATTTCGGGATTTTGGTTCTTAGAACCGGAACCGGTACCGAACCGGGAACTGGACCGAAATACTGTCCGGTTCCCAGTTCAGTACCGGTTCCTCCTGAAGGATTTTTAAATTTTTATTTTTTAATTTTTTTTAATTTTTTTTCTGCAAAATGGAAAAACACATCATCAGAAGCATTGAATGCTTCTTCAATGCTTCTTTTTCTACTAGTTTTCTCTCTCTCTAGAAATCAAACAATTATATTTCTTCAGAGAAAAGGATTTTCTCAGAGAAAATCCTTCACCATCGAGCTACACAAACCTGCTTCATCTTCCTCGCCTTCCCCATCCTCGCTGCCGGAAGAATCGACGGGTCAGTCGACGCAGAAACGGCAGAAACGATCAGCTTCTGATACCGATAGTAAACATCCCGTTTTCCATGGAATCCGAAAGCGAGCTTGGGGAAAATGGGTGTCTGAAATCCTAGAACCCAGAAAGAAAAGTCGGATCTAGCTCGGTACTTTTGCCACGCCGGAAATGGCTGGTCGAGCTCACGACGTCGCCGCTTTAAGCATCAAAGGAAAGTCCGCCATACTCAACTTCCCAGAACACGCTGGAGCTCTTCCCCGTCCGGCTTCCAACTCTCCTAGAGATATTCAAGTCGCCGCTGCTAAAGCAGCTTAAATGGATTTTCCCGTTCCTTCATCACCATCCTCGTCGACGCCACAGATCTCGCAGCCTTCTTCGAAAAATTGCTGAACTGAACTAAAGCCTACAGGGAAGTCGGTATTCCCGCGGTTCCCGGTTCTGTGATCAACAGAACAGGGACCGTGGACCGCGGTTCCGGTCCCATGGATCTGGGAACTGGGAACAGGTCCCATAACTAGAAAAACTGCCCAAAAACCGGACCGAACCGACGGTCCAGTCCGGTCTGCCGTTCCGGTCCGGTTCTGCCCACCCCTAATTCAAATCCTTACTCACTGTCTCGATAATGGAAGGAATTTTTCACGTAGGTAGACTTTTAAACTTATCCAAATAATGATTTGTCATCCATTTTGCATTAGCGTATCGATTCTCAATTTTTCTTGAACAGTTGTGAGAATTGTTGAAACTCTTGATTTGAAATGTAAGCTCATTTTGCATTTTCGAACCATGCAGTTGCCAATCACATCCGTCTTCACACACGGTCGTCGGCCGCCGATATTCACTTTTAATGAATTTGATCCCATAATAATTATTCAAAGCATATTCTACTATTTCTTCTTCAATTGTCTTTAAAGAATTATATTTTTTTCAGATAAAATTTCATCAAAATTTCTTCCCTAACCCGTATGGTTTTCATCACATCATCCTCTGAGTCGACCGGTGTTTGAAGCTCATCGTCTAGATTTTTTGATGTCAATTGCACATTTATTTGTTCATTACTTTCTAGGTGATCGAATAGCCGAAGATCACCATATATGGGTGTAGAGTACAAATATCAGTCCATATTGTTATCACAAAGTTGTTGTCTCATCTAAATCAACCGATCTACTCGAATCAGATCAGTCCCCTATTTTCTTATATAGTGTCAGAGATCGGCCCCCCGTTCCTAAGAACGGTCCCTCATTCTCAGCCAAAATAATTGAGATGGGGGGGCCGTTTGAGGCAGCGACCCCCCGTTCTCAATCTTGCAAAAAAGTATGGCCAACAACAGGGGGTCGTTTCGGGGGCCGTGACCCCTCGTCCCCGAACACCCTCTAAAATGGAGAGGCAGAGAACAGAGGGTCATTTTGGGACAGTGGCCCCGCGTTCCCGAATACCTCTAAAATGGGGAGGCAAGAACGGAGGGCCGTTGGGGGGGGAGGGGGGCGAGGACTATCCGTTCTCCAATCATGTGCGGTACACGTTGGACGAGGGGTCCCTGCCCCCCACATTGACTCCCCGTTCCAATACGTCCAGTGCCACGTAAGCACTGGACAGAACATGGGGTGATCAGCCCCCCGTTCTCGGTGTTTAATTTAGAACGGGGGGTGATCGGCCACCCCCAAGGTTTGATATGTTATATTTTTTATAGTTTTAGATTTTAGTTGTTAGAGTTTTTAGTTTAGGAGGTATTTCAAATTAAACTTATATTTTAGAATTAAAATTGATATTAACCCTTTTTTTTTTTAGTGAAGTAAGTCACAAAATAAATGGGGCAAAATATTGAACATTAATCCTAATCTCTTTCATATGAAAAAAAAATGTTGTACAAATTAAGAAGAGTTAATCGTATTAGTTTGGATTATTGAAAATTAAGACGAGTTTCAAAATAAACATATGTCACGGGGTACCTATAATACCTATAAGTTAAGAGTTATGATTAGGTTTATGTAGATTGTAACCATATGAAAATGAAAGTGGTAATGGTCAAATCTTCATTGATGAGATATTAGTGGGATTCATTGTGTTTGCTACGAAACTTACCAAACAAGTTACCAGCCACAAATGGGCAACATATGCAGCGGCATTATAATGCCAAATAGCTTCTAGATTAGAGATTGAGGATAGGTTTTAAAAAATTATTTTAATTAAATGATGTCGACTAGCAATCAATACAAAATCATTAGTGCTAGTGGATTTTCGCGGGTCTCCCTGAGTTATTGTTCACTTGTAATGGCATTCTTCACCTACTACACTTCTTAGATATATGATTTATTAGTGGTGAACAGTTTTAGGATCACTGCCTATAATAATATGTTACCAAGCCAATTATGTCTAATAAATGAAAAAATAGCATAGTAACTTTTAATTGGAAAAATAAAAGGTACAATCAATTAGAAGACTCTTGATAGTATTAACTATTAAGGGTAAAGTATACTGTAGATCTTGAGTGAGAAGGTTCATAAAACTGATAACCTAACTTTTTTTTTAACACAATAGATTTTAAGCTTTAACTTGTTAACATTAATAAAATCATTAAATTTAATACGTGCATAGCCCGTAACAATGCAGTCAAACATAAGTCGCTATGCATCAATCAATGAGAAGTGATCTCTCTATCTCTTGTATGAACCTGTAACTTAATTGGTGCGTTACAAATTAAATTTTTTTTGCCTTAATTGTAATAACCGTTACAACATCTAATGATGATATAAAAATAATGATTGATGGGTTTTATCATCAGCGAGCTAGGTTTGTACAAGAACTTGTGATCCTGTGACCTAATTCTCATTCTGGAAATTAAGGAGAGACGAAGGTCGCTTTGAGAAAGAAAACAAAGAATGTGGAGGGAATTTTGTTGAATTGATAGCGATTTTAAGAATTTCTACATATTCTTGCCATATAAGCGAGAGTTTTGTGGTAATAGAATCTTCCAATAATTTTGTAATTTTTATAAAATTTTTGGAACCTAACCGAGATGTTTGATTTAGACTTAGAATATTGTCACATTAATCACGAATAGGTGTTTGAAGGACTACAAAGGTGAGTTATAGTTAAATCATTTCTCGTTTCTTCTCAATGGCCTGATCGTTCTTCATTTCCATCACATTCCTCTTTTGAATCGTAATAAAAATTTATGGTT
Source organism: Begonia masoniana (assembly GCA_022432975.1). Lineage (NCBI taxonomy): Eukaryota > Viridiplantae > Streptophyta > Magnoliopsida > Cucurbitales > Begoniaceae > Begonia > Begonia masoniana. The sequence continues at coordinate 70,716,691 of CM039502.1, forward strand.
TCAAAGTCAGGTTGATTATCTTGAAAGTGACATCAATCAGATAGATAATTTAACAACATTTAAAAGACTTATAATTTTTTGTGCACAAGGGCGTTGTACTAACAAATGGTTTCTGATAATTAATATATCTTTGAGAAGAACCCATAGAGCCTGTGCTTTATGGGTGTAAAACCCGAGACCCATAACATTAATTTCTTTAAAGAGTTTGGATGTAGAAATTCCCTAGTTTTTGAGGATGGATTGGTTCGTTCACAATAGAGAACAGGTTGCACATGATTCTTAATAATTTGGATGCCATGGTAATCTTGGCAGAATACAAAGTTGGCTTCGATACTTTTTACCTGAAGAAGTTGATAGAGGTGTGGTATAGAGAACATGAATTGAGTGTAGTTTGAGGCCATCTTTTGAGATAATTACTGTAGCAATGGACATCAATACAATATGATCAACATTTATCATGATCTAACATAAGAGGAGGAGGTTACAGTTATGGAGTATCATGCTAAATTTGTAGAGCTCTCTCAGTATATAAAAAATCTGGACAGAATGATAAAATTAAGAAAGATTTCGATGCTTAAGATTTGTTCTTGCCTATCTATTGTGGAGTTTAGACTATTTATGAGGTGATGGTTGAGAGCGACCTCGATGAATTCTTTGGAGAACGTGTTATGATTCATGAGGGGACCGAAATAGAACGAGAAACAACTCAACCAGAATTGAACCAAACTGTTTGACCCCAATCTTAAAATTCTTGAATAGCAACAAAAGTTTTAAATAAAAATAAAAGTAAGAACAAAAAATAGTATGATAAATTAAAGGTCTATTAATGACATCAAGATAATGTAGAGTTGAAGGTCCAATAAATATGCACAAATAAAATTTAAAACAAAACAATGTCTGATACAATTAGATATCCAACAATAGTCTAAAACTTGAAGGGTAGGAGACGCTTAAGGTGAATCGACTAGACTCATAAGGGTTAAGTTTTATATTCAGCTTTTAATTTAAAATAACGTATGAGCATGTTATGTTTAAATTTTTTATAGAAATGATTAAAATGATTTAAAGAAGTCAAGTGTTAAATCTCAAATTAATGGTTTATACGCTCAGCTCGACGTGCCAATCTACCGGTCGCTCGAGCACAATCCCAGAGCACTCACTGCGTTGAGGAACCGCCTGATTTCCTCTGAAAATTACAATCTTTCTCCAATAATCCAATTCTAAGTGATCCCAAAAAAAATAAAATCAATGTCAAAATACATTCTAACTCGATTTTGTGGAATAAATTTAACCCCTTTCATCCATCTATATCAATTTAAACTAAAAAAATTTATTCCTCTTAATCTCCAAAAACTTATAAAACAAATAGGGAATTCAGTTCAGAATTGTCATACCATTTTTTATTTTCAGAGAGTTTGAACCCCGTGACACAAAATCTATCAACACTCCAATGAATTCCCCTGCCTTAGAGATAAATTCTCACGTTAACACCGAGCCATAAATCGATTTTCAAAGGAAAATTATCAAACTTCTCCTTACCCGTGAGAGTTCTATCTTTCCCCTTCAATCAACTTCTTTAAAAATCAATTTTTACGTTTAACGATCACCTATCAACTTATGATCTCAGCTAGAGTTCTTCTCTCTCCAAACATCATGCTGTCTCTCACCCAATTTTACGGAAAGACTCTATAACGTGAGAAGAGATCACTTTAGAGTCTTTTAAAATTATTCCCATAACCGCCCATTAATTATTAATTTATTAAATGAAAATAACTTACTCTTTATTTTGAAGTGTCAATCGTTATAGTACAAAGGCAAGAATAACAAAGAGTAGTCTACTAGAGGAAAGATGACAAGAAAAAATTAGAGGAAGGACAAGAACTAGGGTAATCGAGGTGGACATACCCAGAGAGGGAGTAGTGGATCTTTCAGTAGTTGGCATATAAGTCTTTATGTATGTCATACTTGTGGGTAGCCAAGTCATCCGAGAAGGAATTACGGGGTGAAAGGTAAACCCGCACCTCCTGATTCAGCAACTACTCAGATTACTGCATCATGACCGAGTTTTGTAGTTGAGAGAGGTTATGTCAATTAGGGTCTATAGAGTTATTTTGGATCTCAAACCTTGTAATATCCCAAAATTTTACTCGACCTGACATACAATAAAAAAATTATATCTTTGTCTGAAAACAGGTAAATACACAACTTTCTTCACATTGAATTGATATAGTAAAAATTATTAATTTCATAAAATATCATTAAATTAATATGAAGGAAATTATGTGATGTTAATTAGATAAGAATGTGAAGAATTGAAGTGTAAAACAATTGGAGGGAAGTTTGAAAAGTATAAAAATATAAGGATTTTTGTAAAAGCTATATGGAGATATTCTAAAGGAACTCAACCATTTTAGGGTTTTTAGAGTATAAAACCATGCCTCCCCTCCGTCCTTTCATAAACCTTTTTTATTTTCCTTTCCCTAAACATATGAGCACAAAGCTTCCCACCAAGAAAAAAAAATATTCCACTATCAGAGAAGTTGGAGGAAGAGGGGGGAGCTTGCTACAAGAGCGTTTCTTCTAATTAATTTCATTCTCACTGCTGATTGGACGGTGGTGGTGAGCTGGAAATCGAGGGACTTAGAGCTGCAACACTTGGTCTTGAGAAAATAACCAAATACTGTGCAAATATGTCATTACTTGGAAGGAATTTAAGGTACATGCGAGATTACAAGGGTAAAGCGCAAGTGGACGACACAAGCAAAACATAGCCCATAAAACCACACCATTGTATTAGACTCGTGATTTTCTTTTATAAAGTGTCGTGTTTGAGGCAGAAGTTGTCTATTTAAAATATTTTATATGACACTCATTGTATATAGTGGTTTATATGAGTTGATGAATAGTGTTTGTTATATAACTAATATGAATTGTCTATCAAGTGATTCCTTGTATGTTAATGACTATTCGACATATAGGTATGGATTATGATGTCTATAGACGCAAGGATTTTGATTTACATTGGCGTTGTCATCCCACTTGGGGAATCTAGTCTAGTTCATTGGTGCGTCCATGACAACTATTCTGGCGATCCTTGTCGTGGACCAAAGGGACAGGTTGTTATAAACCTTGCATCTTATCGGGTATAGCTTATCATGGCCCATCCAAAAACCCCAGAATGGTCTCGACCTCTGTATTCTCGTCCATTGTCCCAACGAAAGAACTATTGCGCTCACATAAACAAACATGCATTTCAAACATGACTTGTAAAAGATTGAGCATGCACTAATCTACATATATCATCTAACCATACATTCATATGACCAATAAAATAAAAACTATCTAACACCCACAAATAATACGACACTAGACATACGATATACAAGACTTTACCTTAAAAAAGAAATACAAACTTTGGCATTTTAACAGTTTAAGGTTCCAAATTAAAAATTTAAACTTCGAAATTCCCCAAATCAACAGATTTAAAACCTAATTTAAGATTTTAGTCCTAAAATCATCGTGAAATCCAATTCAATACTCACACAATGCCCTTTGCAAATCCAATTAGGAAATCATATTTACTGTTTGTTGGATAGAAAGATCTGTTTGGATTCAGATAATCAGATCACCAGCAGAAAATCCGAGTGGATCTTAGATTTGGGAGGAGTGGGGGATTGCTACGAATCTCCCCTATAATTAGAGAGGCTCGATGAAGGGGAAGAACACACCAGAGTTCTCTATCTCAAGTTCTTATTCAGAGAAGAGTTCTTACCTCGCTTCTCTCGGTCTTCGACCATCACTCGGCCTCCAGACACAACAAGAGCTCCAAGGAGTTAGCGGCTCCACTCGAGCATGCGAGCTTTGATGAAACTTATCTCGGTCAAACATGTCGCTACACGATTCCTTTCTGGCGTTCTAGTGTGCACGACAAAGAGGAAACACAAAGGAATCGTGAAGAAGAAGAAAGAAGAAAGAAGGGTTTGGGTTTTCTTTAAAACCTGACTCTGTTCACTAAAGGGTGGTCCAACCGAACAGATACAACAAACCAAACATGCCCAGCTCAACAAGAATCAATCCAACTGAATTGGTCCAGCAAACCAAACTGGCATAGCTGAACTACAATCGGTCCAACTGAACCATATCCGGTCCAACTGAACTGGACTCGACCTCAATTCTGACCAGAATTGACCTATATTGTAACACCCGGGATTTTTAAAGGAAAATTTGAGAGAAAATAAAATAATAATAAAATAGGTTGTTTTAATTAATTTAAAAGAAAGGTGAATGGTTTTAGGTTTGGGTATTTCCTGTGAAATTAAGCCGTGGGTTATAATTTAAGAACGGGATTTAACGGAATTACGTAAGTTCAAACATGTGAGGGCAAATTAGTAATTTAGCTGAAAAATTAAGTTAAATGAAATAAATAAAAAAAAAAATAAATATTTTTTTTTTATATAGAAACAGAAGGCTTCGCGAGGAAGCCATTCTGCTTCTTCTTCAGCCCGAGCACCGACGACAGAGGGAGCGCGAGCGCCATCCCTCCGACGGCGACCACGCGACTCTGGCCCCCATTCCGACGAGCAGGCTCCGGCGAACTGAGCCCCTCCCTTTTCCTCTCCGATTTCGTGCACAAAGTAGACGAAAACAGGTTAGTTCTTCCCCTGTTTCCTTTCTGTTTTGATGGCCGAGGGTGTGATGACGTTTTGTTTTCAAACCTGGGATGGTTGGGTACTGAATTGTAGGGAAAGGGACGGCGGAAAGAGGGTGATCGCCGTTGGACAGTGATGCCCTGTTTTCTGAGAGAAAACCGTGGGGTGTGTGCTGTGAATTAGGGTTTCCCGATTTGGCAACTTCAGTTTGTTGTTAGATTATGCTGAATGGGTTGTAATGTGATAGAATTGCGACGAATTGATTGAGTTTTGTTGAAAAACCGAAAATGGGAAATTGGAAATTCTAAAACCGATTCTGTTTTTAGGGGTTTTGATGTAGCTACGGTTAATCGTTTTAAATTCTCTCCTGGTATGTTAAACTAGGTTTTATGGGGAGCGTTTAGCCGCTGAAATCGAGTCATTCCGATAAGCGTAGCAAAAGTTACGCAAATTCGATGTTTAGATGAAATTCGGGTTCTGAGTGAGGAACCCTCAAATTGTGTGGTGTCAAGCTTAAATTAATCTGAATGAGGTTAATTGACCATGAAATTAGTGAAATTAAGTTGAAAGTTAAATTTTGGGCGTTTTAGCGTAATGGACCGATTCTTTTTTTTGGGGGTTTTGGACCAGTTACGGCCACTCGTTTTAATTTCCCTTTTTAGTATGTTAAAATAGGTTATTAGAGGAGTACGTGGCCGCTGAAACCATTCGATTCTGATATCCGACGCAAAAGTTACGCGTGTTCGAAGTTTCGGGTCGGTTTTTACCGAACCCAAATTAGTGGCCCGTTTAGTTAGGTTTTAGTTGGATTAGGCTAGAAATAATAGTTTGAGAGTAATTAGTGAATGTAAGCCTGATTTTAATGAAGTTTGATGTTGGACGTTAAATTTGTTAGAAAATGGGGTTTAGAGTTTCAATTGTGGATTTGTTAAATGTTGCTAGTTTTGGTTGGATAATTCTTTAGAATGTCCTTAGAATGCTTCTGAGTTATTTCTTTATATTTGTTAGGTTGTCGAGCGAGTAGGACGACGTGATTCAACACGTGCCGAGCAATCAGGTAAGTAGAGGACGTTATGTTTTGCCTTCGGGCCTACACCACGGAACGGTAGGGAATTGTTGTTTGTTGATTTCTTTGCTTTGTTGGGAATTGTTGTTACTCGAGAGGTACGCAACTGTGTCTCGAGTGCTACTCGAGAGGTACGCAACTGTGTCTCGAGTGCTACTCGAGAGGTACGCAACTGTGTCTCGAGTGCTACTCGAGAGGTACGCAACTGTGTCTCGAGTGCTACTCGAGAGGTACGCAACTGTGTCTCGAGTGCTACTCGAGAGGTACGCAACTGTGTCTCGAGTGCTACTCGAGAGGTACGCAACTGTGTCTCGAGTGCTACTCGAGAGGTACGCAACTGTGTCTCGAGTGCTACTCGAGAGGTACGCAACTGTGTCTCGAGTGCTACTCGAGAGGTACGCAACTGTGTCTCGAGTGCTACTCGAGAGGTACGCAACTGTGTCTCGAGTGCTACTCGAGAGGTACGCAACTGTGTCTCGAGTGCTACTCGAGAGGTACGCAACTGTGTCTCGAGTGCTACTCGAGAGGTACGCAACTGTGTCTCGAGTGCTACTCGAGAGGTACGCAACTGTGTCTCGAGTGCTACTCGAGAGGTACGCAACTGTGTCTCGAGTGCTACTCGAGAGGTACGCAACTGTGTCTCGAGTGCTACTCGAGAGGTACGCAACTGTGTCTCGAGTGCTACTCGAGAGGTACGCAACTGTGTCTCGAGTGCTACTCGAGAGGTACGCAACTGTGTCTCGAGTGCTACTCGAGAGGTACGCAACTGTGTCTCGAGTGCTACTCGAGAGGTACGCAACTGTGTCTCGAGTGCTACTCGAGAGGTACGCAACTGTGTCTCGAGTGCTACTCGAGAGGTACGCAACTGTGTCTCGAGTGCTACTCGAGAGGTACGCAACTGTGTCTCGAGTGCTACTCGAGAGGTACGCAACTGTGTCTCGAGTGCTACTCGAGAGGTACGCAACTGTGTCTCGAGTGCTACTCGAGAGGTACGCAACTGTGTCTCGAGTGCTACTCGAGAGGTACGCAACTGTGTCTCGAGTGCTACTCGAGAGGTACGCAACTGTGTCTCGAGTGCTACTCGAGAGGTACGCAACTGTGTCTCGAGTGCTACTCGAGAGGTACGCAACTGTGTCTCGAGTGCTACTCGAGAGGTACGCAACTGTGTCTCGAGTGCTACTCGAGAGGTACGCAACTGTGTCTCGAGTGCTACTCGAGAGGTACGCAACTGTGTCTCGAGTGCTACTCGAGAGGTACGCAACTGTGTCTCGAGTGCTACTCGAGAGGTACGCAACTGTGTCTCGAGTGCTACTCGAGAGGTACGCAACTGTGTCTCGAGTGCTACTCGAGAGGTACGCAACTGTGTCTCGAGTGCTACTCGAGAGGTACGCAACTGTGTCTCGAGTGCTACTCGAGAGGTACGCAACTGTGTCTCGAGTGCTACTCGAGAGGTACGCAACTGTGTCTCGAGTGCTACTCGAGAGGTACGCAACTGTGTCTCGAGTGCTACTCGAGAGGTACGCAACTGTGTCTCGAGTGCTACTCGAGAGGTACGCAACTGTGTCTCGAGTGCTACTCGAGAGGTACGCTCGAGAGGTACGCAACTGTGTCTCGAGTGCTACTCGAGAGGTACGCAACTGTGTCTCGAGTGCTACTCGAGAGGTACGCAAATGTGTCTTGAGTAGAAGAATTTCTACTCGAGAGGTACGCAAATGTTTCTCGAGTAGAATGGATATTCTACGAGAGAGGTACGCCTATGATTAATGAAATGAGAACATGATACATACAACCGAGAGTAGAAACTACATGTGCTAGGTTGACTGCATTGTGGTGTTGTGGTGTTGTGTTGCGTTGTCGTGCTGTGTTAAAGAATAAGGCATTGTTGATGCGGGCAAATCTGTGTTTTGTTTCGTGTCGTTGTGTTGTTTGGTTGTTTTGTTCAGCGTTGTGTGTAGCTTGCATTTTATCTAGTCGTATTTGTGAACCCCTATTTGCTAAGCGTAAGCTTACGTGTGCATGTGTGTTCTGTGGTGTAGGTATCGACAGGAGTACAGGTGTGGGCTTTGTGGAAAGCTAGGGTGAGGACGCAGTCGTTGGTGCATGCTGTATGCCGGTGCGGGCAGTTGTCGGGGCGTCTCGACCAGGGTCTTCGGAAAGACGTGGGTGGAACATTATTTTTGGGGTCATGTATAATGTACATTTATTTTGGTGGTTTGTAGGTTGTCTTTTGGTTGATGTTGTTTTTTGAGTTATTGCATAGCTATTTGTATTTGGAGATTTCACATGTTGTATGCTGGATAGTTGATTAGGAGTATTCTGGACTGGTTGAGAATTGATTTTATGCAGGTATTTAGCATTTTGGAGGCGCCATTTTCAGGCGTTACTTTGCCAAAATTTTCGGAAAGGACACCGTGGTGCTTAAGGGTTAGGATTAAGAGGAATTAGTGAGTCTAGGCAGCTAGGTATGATTTAAAATAGTACCGGGAGATTTAGATTTAAATTCTGCTGTGTTTGATTTTATTTAAATTATTGGGGTTAACGTGAGCTAAGTAGCGCTCCGAGCCAGGGTGGGTTCGGGGGCGTTACATATATGAAATCAGATTGCTTCTGGACTGTCAAATTCGACCAAAAACTATCCGAAAAGATCTGAATATGACCGAGTCGATCTAAGAATAAATCGGTAAGAAATTTCTGTCTAAATTCTTTTGAAATTGGATTCATCTAAGTGGAAATTTGCTACATATATTTTATTCAGGCATGATATTATTTGGAATATTGAAAAATCTAGATACCCTAACCTCTCGAAATCCAAGCAAGTGAAAATACCACGTTTTCAACATTTTGGCTACGACCCTACATCACAAAATCTACGTTATTTTTTTATAATTAATTTATTACATGATTCTGATATTTAAAAATGCATATTTATAAATTGACATAGAATTGTATAAGAATAAAGTTGGTAAGACATTTTGTATGTGTTTGAATATGATGGAATTGACGGAAAATATGTGATAGCAAAGTCTGAAAGACAATGAGATGGCTAAGCTTGAATGAAAATGAGATGGCTATGCCTGAATGACAATGAGATGGTTATGCCTGAATGAAAATAAGATGACAAAGTCTGAACAATAATGAGATGACTAAGTCTAAACGAATGTTAGAAAATGAGTTCCAACCAGTATGTAACTGTTAAGACTAGATTTGGTAAAATATAATGTTAATTTTACACCTTCACGTATTTTCGTTTACTGAGTTATTCTCATAGTTTGTAATTTTGTGATGTAGGTAAGTTTTTATCTAAGAAAGAAATGACTTTGATCGAAAACCTCCCAGAGACAAGCTGTAATAACCCGAAAATTTTATTGAATAAAATTAAAAGTTTTGTTAGGATTTCGTGAGAGATTTTAACGGGTTAATTAGCTTATTGAAATTTGAGATTTTATTTGAAAAAAGATTTCAAATTAAATATATGAATAAAAAAAAATAAATTAAAAAAATTAAAACATTTAAATTTTTTTTAAAACAGACGAACGGCTTCGTGAAGAAGCCATTCGTCTGTCGTTCTTCGCGGGCAGAGAACGGAGCAGGGGAGAGGAAGGAGACGCGCGACGATTATTCCTCGACGTCTCCGGCCAGACGAAGGCGACGAGGAGCTTCCGGCTGACTCCTCGCACGAACCGAACCGGTAAGTTGGTTTTAGCCCTGTTTTCGGTTCTGTTGGAGACCGGGAGTGACGAGCTCGATTGAGCTCCGATCACCGGCAGATTTAGGTTGTTTCCGGCGTGGGTTTGTCGACCCTTGGACTGGCTTTCATCGCCTTGTCGTGATGGGCTCCGTTTGGGCGAAAATCAGAGGGCTTCGATTTGGGGCATTTTGGTTTTGATGTGTGTAGCTCGGGATTTTGATTAGATTAATCAAATTGGAGGTGTAGGTGGTCGATTGGTGAGGAATTGGATGGAAATTGATGGAAAATCAAAAAGGGGGAAATTTTCGGTTAAAGGGCAGTTCGGATTTTTGCCATTTTGACCTAGCTAGGATTATTTGTTTTAAAATTCATTTTGGCATGTTAAAATAGGTTATTAGAGGAGTGCGTGGCCGCTAGAATCGTTCGATTCCGATAACCGACGTGAAAGTTATGCACGTTTGAAGTTTCGGGTCGGTTTTTACCGAACCCAAATTAGTGGCCCGTTTAGTTAGGTTTTAGTTGGATTAGGCTAGAAATAGTAGTTTGAGAGTAATTGGTGAATGTAAGTTTGATTTTGATGAAGGTTGAAATTTTTGGTCGTAGGTCGACGCCGTAGGTGGGCAAGAAAACCGAACATCCGCAAGCAAGTTAGGGACGCCAGGTAAGTAGTAGTGTGGTTGTAAATGAATTGACAGTCGCCCAGAAGGCCTACAACCACAGTTGTTTGCTTGTTGTGACGAATTGTGGTGTATGGCCGTGAGTGGGGCTGTATGTATGTGTGTGTGGTGGCATGTGCAGGTTGTGGGCTAGTTGTGGGTAGGTTGTGAGTCCTGTGTAGGTTGTGAGTCCTGTGTAGGTTGTGAGTCCTGTGTAGGTTGTGGGCTAGTTGTGGGTAGGTTGTGAGTCCTGTGTAGGTTGTGGGCTAGCTTTGCATAGGTTGTGAGTCCTGTGTAGGTTGTGAGTCCTGTGTAGGTTGTGAGTCCTGTGTAGGTTGTGAGTCCTGTGTAGGTTGTGAGTCCTGTGTAGGTTGTGAGTCCTGTGTAGGTTGTGGGCTAGCTTTGCATAGGTTGTGAGTCCTGTGTAGGTTGTGGGCTAGCTTTGCATAGGTTGTGAGTCCTGTGTAGGTTGTGAGTCCTGTGTAGGTTGTGGGCTAGCTTTGCATAGGTTGTGAGTCCTGTGTAGGTTGTGAGTCATGTGCAGGTTGTGGGCTAGCTTTGCATAGGTTGTGAGTCCTGTGTAGGTTGTGGGCTAGCTTTGCATAGGTTGTGAGTCCTGTGTAGGTTGTGGGCTAGCTTTGCATAGGTTGTGAGTCCTGTGTAGGTTGTGAGTCCTGTGTAGGTTGTGGGCTAGCTTTGCATAGGTTGTGAGTCATGTGCAGGTTGTGGGCTAGTTGTGGGTAGGTTGTGAGTCATGTGCAGGTTGTGGGCTAGCTTTGCATAGGTTGTGAGTCATGTGCAGGTTGTGGGCTAGCTTTGCATAGGTTGTGAGTCCTGTGTAGGTTGTGGGCTAGTTGTGGGTAGGTTGTGAGTCATGTGCAGGTTGTGGGCTAGCTTTGCATAGGTTGTGAGTCATGTGCAGGTTGTGGGCTAGCTTTGCATAGGTTGTGAGTCCTGTGTAGGTTGTGAGTCCTGTGTAGGTTGTGAGTCATGTGCAGGTTGTGGGCTAGTTGTGGGTAGGTTGTGAGTCCTGTGTAGGTTGTGAGTCCTGTGTAGGTTGTGGGCTAGTTGTGGGTAGGTTGTGAGTCCTGTGTAGGTTGTGGGCTAGTTGTGGGTAGGTTGTGAGTCCTGTGTAGGTTGTGAGTCCTGTGTAGGTTGTGAGTCCTGTGTAGGTTGTGGGCTAGCTTTGCATAGGTTGTGAGTCCTGTGTAGGTTGTGAGTCCTGTGTAGGTTGTGGGCTAGCTTTGCATAGGTTGTGAGTCATGTGCAGGTTGTGGGCTAGTTGTGGGTAGGTTGTGAGTCCTGTGTAGGTTGTGAGTCCTGTGTAGGTTGTGAGTCCTGTGTAGGTTGTGAGTCATGTGCAGGTTGTGGGCTAGCTTTGCATAGGTTGTGAGTCATGTGCAGGTTGTGGGCTAGCTTTGCATAGGTTGTGAGTCCTGTGTAGGTTGTGAGTCCTGTGTAGGTTGTGAGTCCTGTGTAGGTTGTGGGCTAGCTTTGCATAGGTTGTGAGTCCTGTGTAGGTTGTGAGTCATGTGCAGGTTGTGGGCTAGCTTTGCATAGGTTGTGAGTCATGTGCAGGTTGTGGGCTAGTTGTGGGTAGGTTGTGAGTCCTGTGTAGGTTGTGAGTCCTGTGTAGGTTGTGAGTCCTGTGTAGGTTGTGAGTCATGTGCAGGTTGTGGGCTAGTTGTGGGTAGGTTGTGAGTCATGTGCAGGTTGTGGGCTAGCTTTGCATAGGTTGTGAGTCCTGTGTAGGTTGTGGGCTAGTTGTGGGTAGGTTGTGAGTCATGTGCAGGTTGTGGGCTAGCTTTGCATAGGTTGTGAGTCCTGTGTAGGTTGTGGGCTAGTTGTGGGTAGGTTGTGAGTCATGTGCAGGTTGTGGGCTAGCTTTGCATAGGTTGTGAGTCATGTGCAGGTTGTGGGCTAGTTGTGGGTAGGTTGTGAGTCATGTGCAGGTTGTGGGCTAGTTGTGGGTAGGTTGTGAGTCCTGTGTAGGTTGTGAGTCCTGTGTAGGTTGTGAGTCATGTGCAGGTTGTGGGCTAGCTTTGCATAGGTTGTGAGTCCTGTGTAGGTTGTGGGCTAGTTGTGGGTACGGATGTGGACGAGAAGCCGTCGATAGTTGGTCATAGTGTGTAGGATGTGAGTCTTGTGTGTGTTGTGGCCATATGTACGTATGTGTATGTGTAGTCATTGTTAGTTGTATGTTGTGAGTTTTGCATACGTGGCGGGTTGTGGGTACGGATGTGGACGAGAAGCCGTCGATAGTTGGTCATAGTGTGTAGGATGTGAGTCTTGTGTGTGTTGTGGCCATATGTACGTATGTGTATGTGTAGTCATTGTTAGTTGTATGTTGTGAGTTTTGCATACGTGGCGGGTTGTGGGTACGGATGTGGACGAGAAGCCGTCGATAGTTGGTCATAGTGTGTAGGATGTGAGTCTTGTGTGTGTTGTGGCCATATGTACGTATGTGTATGTGTAGTCATTGTTAGTTGTATGTTGTGAGTTTTGCATACGTGGCGGGTTGTGGGTACGGTTGCACTTCGAGTCGAGACAGGGGCTGGGGTGTGACTGTGGGCCCCGTTTCCGGGATGAGCTGGGACGGTGGCGACGTGCCGATGGCAGCGCGGTGTATCGACCGACTGTCTCGGGCGGTTGCACTTCGAGTCGAGACAGGGGCTGGGGTGTGACTGTGGGCCCCGTTTCCGGGATGAGCTGGGACGGTGGCGACGTGCCGATGGCAGCGCGGTGTATCGACCGACTGTCTCGGGCGGTTGCACTTCGAGTCGAGACAGGGGCTGGGGTGTGACTGTGGGCCCCGTTTCCGGGATGAGCTGGGACGGTGGCGACGTGCCGATGGCAGCGCGGTGTATCGACCGACTGTCTCGGGCGGTTGCACTTCGAGTCGAGACAGGGGCTGGGGTGTGACTGTGGGCCCCGTTTCCGGGATGAGCTGGGACGGTGGCGACGTGCCGATGGCAGCGCGGTGTATCGACCGACTGTCTCGGGCGGTTGCACTTCGAGTCGAGACAGGGGCTGGGGTGTGACTGTGGGCCCCGTTTCCGGGATGAGCTGGGACGGTGGCGACGTGCCGATGGCAGCGCGGTGTATCGACCGACTGTCTCGGGCGGTTGCACTTCGAGTCGAGACAGGGGCTGGGGTGTGACTGTGGGCCCCGTTTCCGGGATGAGCTGGGACGGTGGCGACGTGCCGATGGCAGCGCGGTGTATCGACCGACTGTCTCGGGCGGTTGCACTTCGAGTCGAGACAGGGGCTGGGGTGTGACTGTGGGCCCCGTTTCCGGGATGAGCTGGGACGGTGGCGACGTGCCGATGGCAGCGCGGTGTATCGACCGACTGTCTCGGGCGGTTGCACTTCGAGTCGAGACAGGGGCTGGGGTGTGACTGTGGGCCCCGTTTCCGGGATGAGCTGGGACGGTGGCGACGTGCCGATGGCAGCGCGGTGTATCGACCGACTGTCTCGGGCGGTTGCACTTCGAGTCGAGACAGGGGCTGGGGTGTGACTGTGGGCCCCGTTTCCGGGATGAGCTGGGACGGTGGCGACGTGCCGATGGCAGCGCGGTGTATCGACCGACTGTCTCGGGCGGTTGCACTTCGAGTCGAGACAGGGGCTGGGGTGTGACTGTGGGCCCCGTTTCCGGGATGAGCTGGGACGGTGGCGACGTGCCGATGGCAGCGCGGTGTATCGACCGACTGTCTCGGGCGGTTGCACTTCGAGTCGAGACAGGGGCTGGGGTGTGACTGTGGGCCCCGTTTCCGGGATGAGCTGGGACGGTGGCGACGTGCCGATGGCAGCGCGGTGTATCGACCGACTGTCTCGGGCGGTTGCACTTCGAGTCGAGACAGGGGCTGGGGTGTGACTGTGGGCCCCGTTTCCGGGATGAGCTGGGACGGTGGCGACGTGCCGATGGCAGCGCGGTGTATCGACCGACTGTCTCGGGCGGTTGCACTTCGAGTCGAGACAGGGGCTGGGGTGTGACTGTGGGCCCCGTTTCCGGGATGAGCTGGGACGGTGGCGACGTGCCGATGGCAGCGCGGTGTATCGACCGACTGTCTCGGGCGGTTGCACTTCGAGTCGAGACAGGGGCTGGGGTGTGACTGTGGGCCCCGTTTCCGGGATGAGCTGGGACGGTGGCGACGTGCCGATGGCAGCGCGGTGTATCGACCGACTGTCTCGGGCGGTTGCACTTCGAGTCGAGACAGGGGCTGGGGTGTGACTGTGGGCCCCGTTTCCGGGATGAGCTGGGACGGTGGCGACGTGCCGATGGCAGCGCGGTGTATCGACCGACTGTCTCGGGCGGTTGCACTTCGAGTCGAGACAGGGGCTGGGGTGTGACTGTGGGCCCCGTTTCCGGGATGAGCTGGGACGGTGGCGACGTGCCGATGGCAGCGCGGTGTATCGACCGACTGTCTCGGGCGGTTGCACTTCGAGTCGAGACAGGGGCTGGGGTGTGACTGTGGGCCCCGTTTCCGGGATGAGCTGGGACGGTGGCGACGTGCCGATGGCAGCGCGGTGTATCGACCGACTGTCTCGGGCGGTTGCACTTCGAGTCGAGACAGGGGCTGGGGTGTGACTGTGGGCCCCGTTTCCGGGATGAGCTGGGACGGTGGCGACGTGCCGATGGCAGCGCGGTGTATCGACCGACTGTCTCGGGCGGTTGCACTTCGAGTCGAGACAGGGGCTGGGGTGTGACTGTGGGCCCCGTTTCCGGGATGAGCTGGGACGGTGGCGACGTGCCGATGGCAGCGCGGTGTATCGACCGACTGTCTCGGGCGGTTGCACTTCGAGTCGAGACAGGGGCTGGGGTGTGACTGTGGGCCCCGTTTCCGGGATGAGCTGGGACGGTGGCGACGTGCCGATGGCAGCGCGGTGTATCGACCGACTGTCTCGGGCGGTTGCACTTCGAGTCGAGACAGGGGCTGGGGTGTGACTGTGGGCCCCGTTTCCGGGATGAGCTGGGACGGTGGCGACGTGCCGATGGCAGCGCGGTGTATCGACCGACTGTCTCGGGCGGTTGCACTTCGAGTCGAGACAGGGGCTGGGGTGTGACTGTGGGCCCCGTTTCCGGGATGAGCTGGGACGGTGGCGACGTGCCGATGGCAGCGCGGTGTATCGACCGACTGTCTCGGGCGGTTGCACTTCGAGTCGAGACAGGGGCTGGGGTGTGACTGTGGGCCCCGTTTCCGGGATGAGCTGGGACGGTGGCGACGTGCCAATGGCAGCGCGGTGTATCGACCGACTGTCTCGGGCGGCTGCTTTTCAAGTCAGGATAGGGGAGGGGGTTTGGGTGTGACTGTGGGCCCCGTTTCCGGGATGAGCTGGGACGGTGGCGACGTGCCGATGGCAGCGCGGTGTATCGACCGACTGTCTCGGGCGGTTGCACTTCGAGTCGAGACAGGGGCTGGGGTGTGACTGTGGGCCCCGTTTCCGGGATGAGCTGGGACGGTGGCGACGTGCCGATGGCAGCGCGGTGTATCGACCGACTGTCTCGGGCGGTTGCACTTCGAGTCGAGACAGGGGCTGGGGTGTGACTGTGGGCCCCGTTTCCGGGATGAGCTGGGACGGTGGCGACGTGCCGATGGCAGCGCGGTGTATCGACCGACTGTCTCGGGCGGTTGCACTTCGAGTCGAGACAGGGGCTGGGGTGTGACTGTGGGCCCCGTTTCCGGGATGAGCTGGGACGGTGGCGACGTGCCGATGGCAGCGCGGTGTATCGACCGACTGTCTCGGGCGGTTGCACTTCGAGTCGAGACAGGGGCTGGGGTGTGACTGTGGGCCCCGTTTCCGGGATGAGCTGGGACGGTGGCGACGTGCCGATGGCAGCGCGGTGTATCGACCGACTGTCTCGGGCGGTTGCACTTCGAGTCGAGACAGGGGCTGGGGTGTGACTGTGGGCCCCGTTTCCGGGATGAGCTGGGACGGTGGCGACGTGCCGATGGCAGCGCGGTGTATCGACCGACTGTCTCGGGCGGTTGCACTTCGAGTCGAGACAGGGGCTGGGGTGTGACTGTGGGCCCCGTTTCCGGGATGAGCTGGGACGGTGGCGACGTGCCGATGGCAGCGCGGTGTATCGACCGACTGTCTCGGGCGGTTGCACTTCGAGTCGAGACAGGGGCTGGGGTGTGACTGTGGGCCCCGTTTCCGGGATGAGCTGGGACGGTGGCGACGTGCCGATGGCAGCGCGGTGTATCGACCGACTGTCTCGGGCGGTTGCACTTCGAGTCGAGACAGGGGCTGGGGTGTGACTGTGGGCCCCGTTTCCGGGATGAGCTGGGACGGTGGCGACGTGTCGATGGCAGCGCGGTGTATCGACCGACTGTCTCGGGCGGTTGCACTTCGAGTCGAGACAGGGGCTGGGGTGT
This sequence comes from Begonia masoniana, assembly GCA_022432975.1. NCBI lineage: Eukaryota > Viridiplantae > Streptophyta > Magnoliopsida > Cucurbitales > Begoniaceae > Begonia > Begonia masoniana. The sequence goes on from CM039502.1 coordinate 70,733,127, forward strand.
GACTGTGGGCCCCGTTTCCGGGATGAGCTGGGACGGTGGCGACGTGCCGATGGCAGCGCGGTGTATCGACCGACTGTCTCGGGCGGTTGCACTTCGAGTCGAGACAGGGGCTGGGGTGTGATGTGGGCCCCGTTTCCGGGATGAGCTGGGACGGTGGCGACGTTGCCGATGGCAGCGCGGTGTATCGACGACTGTCTCGGGCGGTTGCACTTCGAGTCGAGGCAGGGGCTGGGAATGGACTGTGGGCCTCGTTTCCGGGATGAGCTGGACGGTGGCGACGTGCCGATGGAAGCGCGGTGTATCGACGACTGTCTCGGGCGGTTTGCACTTCGAGTCGAGGCAGGGGATGGAATGCGACTGTGGGCCTCGTTTCCAAGATGAGCTGGGACGGTGGCGACGTGCCGATGGCAGCGCGGTGTATCGACAGACTGTCTCGGGGGTTGCATTTCAAGTCAGGATAGGTGAGGGGGTTTTGGTTGTGGACTTTAGGGCCCGTTCCTGGAGGAATCGGGATGGTGGCAACGTGCCGGTCACAGTGCGGTGTACGGACCGACTGCCTGGTGTGGTTTACATTCCGAACCTCGGTGTGATGCGATGCGATGAGATGATGACAACGTGTGTAGAGACCTGATGTGTTAGGATTGCATAATCGTTTTCATGCTTCACGTTTTATTTCCAGCACTTTACTTGCTAGCTTTGAGCTTACGGTGTGTTCTGGGTGTAGGTACTGCCTGAGCTGGTGGGTGTGTACCGAGAATCTGACTAGGAATGGGGGGAGGCAGTTGGTGCGTGCGACCAGGGCTCCGGTTGATGACAGTGTTAGGGCAACCCGACCCAGGAAGAGCCGTAGCATGGTGTTGATGGGGAGTAGGACTTTTTGTCTTTTGTGGGAGTTTTTGTATTTGTTGTATATAGTCATAGTTAAGGATGATATGTCGCCCTGAACTGTGGACTTTCTTCATTTTGGTCGATAGCATTTTCGTTCTGTTGTGTGATTGTTTGGAGATTTCGTAGACTAGGTAGTTGTGTAGGAGTATTCTGGATTGGTTGGGATTTATTCGTTTGCAGGTACTTAGCATTTTGGGGGCGCCATTTTCAGGCGTTACTTTGCCGAAATTTTTGGGGAGGACGCCGTGGTGCTTAATGGTTAGGATTGAGGAAAATTAGTGAGTCGTTTAGCTCGTAGTAGTCCCTGTAGCGAACCGGGAATCCGGGTGGGTTTTCGGGGCGTTACACAAGCGAACATATAGAAAAAGAAAATATTTTCGGGTCGGAGGAAGTAATTTAAATTAGTATGTTTCAGTTTTTTATCATATTTCATATTTTTATTTCAGTTAAAACCTTGAATAAATTATGTTGACTTTATCGTTAATATAGTTTTATGAATTGTTTTAATTCTGCATTTATTTTCATTTTGACTAAGTTATTTAATGTTTGAACGTTGTTTTAAAAGCTTTCGCGCATTTAATAATTTCATTCAAGGCTTTAAAATATTTTTAAATTAGGGTTATAACGCTTGAATTTAAACCTTATTTGATAAATCAATTTGAAAAAAAAAAATTCAAATAAAGGTTTGAACTTCGAGTCGAGACAGGGGCTGGGGTGTGACTGTGGGACCCGTTTCCGGGATGAGCTGGGACGGTGGCGACGTGCCGATGGCAGCGCGGTGTATCGACCGACTGTCTCGGGCGGTTGCACTTCGAGTCGAGGCAGGGGCTGGAATGCGACTGTGGGCCTCGTTTCCAGGATGAGCTGGGACGGTGGCGACGTGCCGATGGCAGCGCGGTGTATCGACCGACTGTCTCGGGCGGTTGCATTTCAAGTCAGGATAGGGGAGGGGGTTTGGGTGTGACTTTAGGCCCCGTTCCTGGAGGAACCGGGATGGTGGCGACGTGCCGGTTAACAGTGCGGTGTACGGACCAACTGCCTGGTGTGGTTACATTCCGAACCTCGGTGTGATGCGATGCGATGAGATGATGACAACGTGTGTAGAGACCTGCATGTGTTAGGATTGCATAATCAGTTTTCATGCTTCACGTTTATCTTCCAGCACTTTACTTGCTAAGCTTTGAGCTTACGGTGTGTTCTGTGGTGTAGGTACTGCTGAGCTGGTGGGTGTGTACCGAGAATCTGACTAGGAATGGGGGGAGGCAGTTGGTGGCGTGCGACCAGGGCCCCGGTTGATGACAGTGTTAGGGCGACCCGACCCAGGAAGAGCCGTAGCATGGTGTTGATGGGGAGTAGGACTTTTTGTCTTTTGTGGGAGTTTTTGTATTTGTTGTATATAGTCATAGTTAAGGATGATATGTCGCCCTGAACTGTGGACTTTCTTCATTTTGGTCGATAGCATTTTCGTTCTGTTGTGTGATTGTTTGGAGATTTCGTAGACTAGGTAGTTGTGTAGGAGTATTCTGGATTGGTTGGGATTTATTCGTTTGCAGGTACTTAGCATTTTGGGGGCGCCATTTTCAGGCGTTACTCTGCCGAAATTTTTGGGGAGGACGCCGTGGTGCTTAATGGTTAGGATTGAGGAAAATTAGTGAGTCGTTTAGCTCGTAGTAGTCCCTGTAGCGAACCGGGAATCCGGGTGGGTTTTCGGGGCGTTACACAAGCGAACATATAGAAAAAGAAAATATTTTCGGGTCGGAGGAAGTAATTTAAATTAGTATGTTTCAGTTTTTTATCATATTTCATATTTTTATTTCAGTTAAAACCTTGAATAAATTATGTTGACTTTATCGTTAATATAGTTTTATGAATTGTTTTAATTCTGCATTTATTTTCATTTTGACTAAGTTATTTAATGTTTGAACGTTGTTTTAAAAGCTTTCGCGCATTTAATAATTTCATTCAAGGCTTTAAAATATTTTTAAATTAGGGTTATAACGCTTGAATTTAAACCTTATTTGATAAATCAATTTGAAAAAAAAAATTCAAATAAAGGTTTGAAATTGGAAAAAATGAATTTTAAAAATTTAGGACATTACAGTTTGGTATCAGAGCCACCAGGTTTATAAAATGGTTCTGTAGACTTATCTGTATGCTCACGTGCACTCAGAAGATTGTTCATCAGCAAGTAAATATGTAGTAAAATATGATAATTTGGTAGTACACTTTAAAGTAAGGGTATAAGATAGATTTACTTACATTAAGTCTTTGTCATGTAAACTTATGTCCAATCATAGAATAATTAGAAATGAACGGGATGTTGTACTCGATCGAATGATGGACATAATCTAGATGCAAGCAAGGTAAATTGAACAGCTATCGCAGGCAACTAATGTTGCGGCCCAAACGGCTATTGCCACGGCCCAAGCAATTAATCTGCAGGCCCAAATTCCCAATAGGCCTCAACTTGCTGGTATTGATTTTGATAGATTTCGAAGATTGGATCCTTCAATTTTTAATGGCAATCTAGCAAATTTGGCAGCAGCAGATAATTGGATCATGACCATCAATGAGATTTTTGAGCATGCCAAGATTTCAGAGGAAGAGAAGGTAGATTGTGCATCCTCTATGTTTTGAATAGAGGCACATTACTGGTGGGACTCTGTGAAGGTGATGCACCCAGTTACCACCATGACCTGGGAGAAGTTTCAAGAGCTTTTCTTTGAGAAGTATTTTACGGATTCTATGATAGATGCAAAAGCAGACATGAAGTGTAATTGATTATTTGTACAAGTTTGAGCAACTTTCCTGTTATGCCTCTCATATAGCTGGTAATAAGGTTATGAAGGTGAAGCAGTTCGTCTAAGGATTGAGAGCGAAGATATTCATCTTATCACCGCCAAGGACTCTCTGTTTGCATTCATGGCGAAGAAAGCGTTGCGTGCACAGAAAGGAGAGAAGAAAGTCATCAAAGCTCAAGAGTTTAGAAGGAGGTACAATCATGCAACTCAAATCATAAGGAATAACTCCTGCAACAACAATGGGCTGGATTTAAGCGACCGATGATCAGCGGACCTGCTGAAGTACCTTCTAAGTATGTTAAGAGGGAGCCCACGATGATGTCTAGTATGTCCATGTGTCCCTCATGCAAGAAGCCACATGCTGGAGAATGCCACAATCAAACAATAGCTTGTTTTAAGTGTGGTCAACAAGGACATTTTATAAAGGACTATCCAAAGAATGGCAGAAAACAAACCAAGACGACTGCTAGAGTTTTTGCCATGACTAAGGATGAAGCTGAAGGAAATGCATCTGTTGTGACAGGTTCGATTTTTATTTTTGGCAAATGTTCTTGCATATTAATCGATTCTTGAGCTATACACTCTTTTATATCCCTTGAACATGCTTTGAAGTTAGAAAACAAAGTAGAACCCCTAGAGTATAAATTAGGAGTAGCTACACCTTCGGGCAAAGTTATGTTTGTCAACTCTATTATTAGAAAATGCGATGTGTGTATTCAGGAGAACCAATTGGAGGCCGATTTAATTATTTTGGTGATGCATGATTATGATATTATTTGAATGAATTGGCTTACCAAGCACTATGCGACTATTGATTGTCACAAGAATATGGTAAAATTTCAATTGCTTAGAAAAAAGTCATTCTTTTTCTACGGAGACTCTAAAGGTTCGAGAGTTCTGGTGATATCAGCTATGTGAGCACAAAGATTATTGAATTCTTGATGCATTGGAATTATGGCCAGTGCTATATGTTCTGAACTTGAAGGAGCCACAACTTTGGATAAGGTGCTGATAGTTTGTGAATTTTCAGATGTCTTCCCTAATAATTTGATAAAATTACCACCTACGAGAGATGTAGAATTCAACATTGATATGTACCTAGAATAGTTCCAATTTCTAAAGCTCCTTATAGAATGACACCAAGTGAATTAAAGGAGTTAAAAACTCAACTTGATGATTTGCTAGAGAAGGGATTTATTCAACCGAGTTTTTGACCCTGAGGAGCACCGGTATTATTTGTGAAGAAAAAGGCCGAATCTGTGAGGATGTGTATTGACTATCGAGAACTTAACAAAGTCACTATTAAGAACAACTATCCAACGTAAAAAATTGACGATTTATTTGATCAATTAAAGGGAGCGGCAGTTTTCTTGAAAATTAATATGAGATCTTACTATCATCAGCTAAGAATTAAGGAAGAGGATGTGTTCAAAATGGCATTTCGAACAAGATATGGCCATTTTCAATTTCAAGTTATGTCGTTTGGATTAAGTAATGCACCAGCCGTGTTTATGGATTTGATTAATCAGATTTTCAAGACGTTTTTGGATGATTTTGTGATAGTTTTTATCGTCGACATCCTTATTTACTTGAAGAATAAGGAGGAATATAAAGAACACTTAAAGATTATTTTATCAATGTTGAAACGTGAGAAGTTATATGCAAAATTCTCTAAGTGTGAATTTTGGATGGAGAAAGTGTCTTTTCTCAATCACATTGTTTCAAAGGAGAGTGTATAAGTAGATCTAGTGAAGGTTAAAGTTGTTAGTAAATGGCCACAACCAAATAACGTAGTTGAGATAAGGAGTTTTCTTGGTCTTGTGGGTTATTATCAGAGATTTGTAGAAGGATTTTCAAGACTATCCCACCTGCTTACAAAACTAACCAAGAAATATGTCAAGTATTTATGGACTGAAGAGTGCAAAAAAAGCTTTTTGGAGCTAAAGAAAAGATTGATCTCGACACCTATGTTTGCTATACCTTCTGGATCAGAAAAATATGTGGTGTACAGTGATACTTCAAAATATGGACTGAGATGTGTTCTCATGCAAGAAGGAAAATTTGTAGGTTATGGCTCGAGACAATTGAAGGATCATAATAAAAAACTACCCAACTCATGATTTGGAGCTTACAGTGGTGGTTCATGCACTGAAAATTTGGAGATACTATCTTTATAGAGAGAGATGTGAAATTTATATTGATCATAAAAGTCTAAAGTATTTTCTAACTCAAAAGGATCTAAATATGAGGCAACACAGATGGTTAGAATTAGTAAAGGAATATGACTGTGAGATTATTTACCATTCTGGCAAGGCCAATGTTGTAGCTGATGTGTTGAGTAGAAGAGCATCGTCGCAAGTTACATCGTTGCAACAGATTCCTATCTGATATCAAAATTGTACCACTTAGATTATTGAAAAGATTGTCTGCTATGATGCTTCAGCCAAGTTTGCTTGAGCAAATAAATGATAAACAACGTGTCGATACATTTATTTGTAAGGTGAAAGATGAACTAGAGGCTGGAAAAGTGTCTGAATTCTCTATATCGGATGACGGAATTATGCAGTTCAAAAAGAGATGGTGCAAACCTGATGATGCTGGATTAAAGAGGGCTATTTTAGAGGAGGCAGACTCGGTACATCCTGGTTCAACCAAAATGTATCGAGACTTGAAGCAGCATTACTAGTAGCGTGGATTGAAAGTGGATGTAGCTAAATTTGTCGAAAAATGTCTCACTTGTCAGCAATTCAAAGTAGAGCATCAACGACCTGTTCATACATTGCAACCACTCATGGTGCCTGAGTGGAAGTAAGAGCATATCACTATGGACTTTGTGGTAGGACTTCCTAAGACAGTTAAGGGTCACGACTCTATTTGGGTTATGTAACACCCAAAAATTTCTATTACGTGCGTCGCCTATGATTTGACGTGTTAGGAGAGTTAATTATTAAAGATTAAGGTTGTGCTTTGAAGTGTAATAGATGAGAAGAGAAAATAAAAAGGGTTTGACAATTCAACATAAATAGAGTTGAAAAGTCAACAACCAATAGGAATTTTTGTGAATGAAATAATTGAATAAAAAGTGGGGGAATTTAAAAGCATATCACGTTGGAGATTGGGAGAAGATAAGTGTGAAGAGAGTGGGTTTAATTGTAATTTTAAAAAGTAGGGTGGAGGTAAAGAAAAAGAGGAAAAAAACTTTAGGTTAAAATTAGATTTTTCTTCATTTTTCTTCCTCATTTTCGGTTCTCTTCTCCACTAAATTTCCAGCCCCATTTTAGGATTCTCTCCTCCTCCATTTCATCCATTTTGACAAGGATTTAAGGTTAGTTTAAGTGGGTTTTTAATTTTATACATTTAGGTGGTGGTTTTTAAGGTTTTTAGAGGGTTTTGGGTTAATTTGCTTAGGGTTTGGAAAACCCTAAGTGTGACCTCCAAAAATTGAGTTTCAATGTTGGTTTTCTTTCCTATTTTGATCATTTTATTGTTGGATGGATTAGTTTAGGTGGTTAGAGTGATTAGATTATTGATTGGAAGTAAGTTTGGAAAAATCAATTTTTCACCATAGATGGCCGATTCTGTTTTTGGCTTTTTGGTTCAGCCAAGTTGGTTATTTGGTTAAATTGAGTGTTTCAATAGATAGTAGACGAGTAGAGGTTTCCGAATTGGGGTGGCACGTCAAAATCCGTTGAAAAACGAGAGAGTTATGACCGTTTGAAGTTTGAACGTCAAATTTGGGTAAAAAATCGGGTTCAAGTGTTTAAGTGTGAGATTGTATGATTATTGGTTAGTTTTAGGCTAAAAGTTAGGGTTAGTTTAAGTTAGTTGATTTTTTTTAGAATCTCTTAGTTTGTTACTAAGTAAATCTTCCTTAATTGTTAGGTAATCGAGCGGGTAGTTTGGTGGAACGAAGTGACGAAACGTGTTTGGAGCAACCAGGTAAGTAGAGGTTATTATCCTTTCGCCTTCGGGCCACACCATAGTTAAGCAGAAGGTTCCGGGAACGCTTCGATGTAAGCAGAAGGTTCGTGAACGCTTCGATGTAAGCAGAAGGTTCGTGAACGCTTCGATGTTAAGCAGAAGGTTCGTGAACGCTTCGATGTAAGCAGAAGGTTCGTGAACGCTTCGATGTAAGCAGAAGGTTCCGTGAACGCTTCGATGTAAGCAGAAGGTTCCGGGAACGCTTCGATGTAAGCAGAAGGTTCCGGGAACGCTTCGATGTTAGCAGAAGGTTCCGGGAACGCTTCGATGTTAAGCAGAAGGTTCCGGGAACGCTTCGATGTAAGCAGAAGGTTCGTGAACGCTTCGATGTTAAGCAGAAGGTTCGTGAACGCTTCGATGTAAGCAGAAGGTTCGTGAACGCTTCGATGTAAGCAGAAGGTTCCGTGAACGCTTCGATGTTAGCAGAAGGTTCCGGGAACGCTTCGATGTTAAGCAGAAGGTTCGTGAACGCTTCGATGTTAAGCAGAAGGTTCGTGAACGCTTCGATGTTAAGTAGAAGGTTCCGTGAACGCTTCGATGTTAGCAGAAGGTTCCGTGAACGCTTCGATGTTAAGCAGAAGGTTCGTGAACGCTTCGATGTTAGCAGAAGGTTCCGTGAACGCTTCGATGTAAGCAGAAGGTTCCGTGAACGCTTCGATGTTAGCAGAAGGTTCCGGGAACGCTTCGATGTTAGCAGAAGGTTCCGGGAACGCTTCGATGTTAGCAGAAGGTTCCGGGAACGCTTCGATGTAAGCAGAAGGTTCCGTGAACGCTTCGATGTAAGCAGAAGGTTCGTGAACGCTTCGATGTTAGCAGAAGGTTCCGGGAACGCTTCGATGTTAAGTGTAGAAGTCGTGTTGTTGAGTTGCATTGTTGGGTTGTGTTGCATGGTTGCGATGTTAAGCAGAAGGTTCGTGAACGCTTCGATGTTAGCAGAAGGTTCCGGGAACGCTTCGATGTTAGCAGAAGGTTCCGGGAACGCTTCGATGTTAGCAGAAGGTTCCGTGAACGCTTCGATGTAAGCAGAAGGTTCCGTGAACGCTTCGATGTTAGCAGAAGGTTCCGTGAACGCTTCGATGTTAAGCAGAAGGTTCGTGAACGCTTCGATGTTAAGTAGAAGGTTCCGTGAACGCTTCGATGTTAAGTAGAAGGTTCCGTGAACGCTTCGATGTTAGCAGAAGGTTCCGTGAACGCTTCGATGTAAGCAGAAGGTTCCGGGAACGCTTCGATGTAAGCAGAAGGTTCCGTGAACGCTTCGATGTAAGCAGAAGGTTCGTGAACGCTTCGATGTTAGCAGAAGGTTCCGTGAACGCTTCGATGTAAGCAGAAGGTTCCGGGAACGCTTCGATGTTAAGTAGAAGGTTCCGTGAACGCTTCGATGTAAGCAGAAGGTTCCGTGAACGCTTCGATGTTAAGCAGAAGGTTCCGGGAACGCTTCGATGTTAAGCAGAAGGTTCGTGAACGCTTCGATGTTAAGTAGAAGGTTCCGTGAACGCTTCGATGTTAAGTAGAAGGTTCCGTGAACGCTTCGATGTAAGCAGAAGGTTCCGGGAACGCTTCGATGTAAGCAGAAGGTTCGTGAACGCTTCGATGTTAGCAGAAGGTTCCGGGAACGCTTCGATGTTAAGTAGAAGGTTCCGTGAACGCTTCGATGTTAGCAGAAGGTTCCGGGAACGCTTCGATGTAAGCAGAAGGTTCGTGAACGCTTCGATGTAAGCAGAAGGTTCCGTGAACGCTTCGATGTTAAGCAGAAGGTTCGTGAACGCTTCGATGTTAAGTGTAGAAGTCGTGTTGTTGAGTTGCATTGTTGGGTTGTGTTGCATGGTTGCGATGTTAAGTGTAGAAGTCGTGTTGTTGAGTTGCATTGTTGGGTTGTGTTGCATGGTTGCGATGTTAAGTGTAGAAGTCGTGTTGTTGAGTTGCATTGTTGGGTTGTGTTGCATGGTTGCGATGTTAAGTGTAGAAGTCGTGTTGTTGAGTTGCATTGTTGGGTTGTGTTGCATGGTTGCGATGTTAAGTGTAGAAGTCGTGTTGTTGAGTTGCATTGTTGGGTTGTGTTGCATGGTTGCGATGTTAAGTGTAGAAGTCGTGTTGTTGAGTTGCATTGTTGGGTTGTGTTGCATGGTTGCGATGTTAAGCAGAAGGTTCCGTGAACGCTTCGATGTTAGCAGAAGGTTCCGTGAACGCTTCGATGTTAGCAGAAGGTTCCGTGAACGCTTCGATGTTAAGCAGAAGGTTCCGTGAACGCTTCGATGTTAGCAGAAGGTTCCGTGAACGCTTCGATGTTAAGCAGAAGGTTCCGTGAACGCTTCGATGTTAAGCAGAAGGTTCCGGGAACGCTTCGATGTTAAGCAGAAGGTTCCGTGAATGCTTCGATGTTAGCAGAAGGTTCCGGGAACGCTTCGATGTTAAGCAGAAGGTTCCGGGAACGCTTCGATGTTAAGCAGAAGGTTCCGTGAATGCTTCGATGTTAGCAGAAGGTTCCGGGAATGCTTCGATGTTAAGCAGAAGGTTCCGGGAACGCTTCGATGTTAAGCAGAAGGTTCCAGGAACGCTTCGATGTAAGCAGAAGGTTCCGTGAACGCTTCGATGTAAGCAGAAGGTTCGTGAACGCTTCGATGTTAGCAGAAGGTTCCGTGAACGCTTCGATGTTAGCAGAAGGTTCCGTGAACGCTTCGATGTTAAGCAGAAGGTTCCAGGAACGCTTCGATGTTAAGCAGAAGGTTCGTGAACGCTTCGATGTAAGCAGAAGGTTCGGGAACGCTTCGATGTTAAGCAGAAGGTTCCGGGAACGCTTCGATGTTAAGCAGAAGGTTCCGTGAACGCTTCGATGTTAGCAGAAGGTTCCGGGAACGCTTCGATGTAAGCAGAAGGTTCCGGGAATGCTTCGATGTTAGCAGAAGGTTCCGGGAACGCTTCGATGTTAAGCAGAAGGTTCCAGGAACGCTTCGATGTTAAGCAGAAGGTTCCGTGAACGCTTCGATGTTAAGCAGAAGGTTCCGTGAACGCTCGGAGGTTACGCTCGATTTGAAACAAAGGTTCCGTGAACGCTTCGATGTTAAGAGAAGTGCCGTTCTTCGTGTGTGAAGCCGTCTTCGATTTAGTAAAGGTTCTGTGAACGCTTCGATGTTATGTAGAAGGTTCTGCGCGCTTTGTTGTTATGCAGAAGGTTCTGCGAACGCTTCGCGATGTTAAGTGTAGAAGTCGTGTTGTTGAGTTGCATTGTTGGGTTGTGTTGCATGGTTGCGATGTTAAGTGTAGAAGTCGTGTTGTTGAGTTGCATTGTTGGGTTGTGTTGTATGGTTGGCATGGTAGTCAATTAAAGAGTAAGGCATCCTTTTTGGGTGCGGGCAACTAAGGCACCTTTTGGTGCAGGCAACCTAGGCATCTGTCGATGCAGGCAAACTTTATTGAAAAACTGTGTGTGTTAGGGTTGTGTGAGAGTCGTGTAGGCATGTTTATATTTGTTATCCCTTACTTGCTAAGCGTAAGCTTACGTTTGTGTGTGTTCTGTGGTGTAGGTAACGACGCGGTTACAGGTGAGCTAAGCGAGTGAGCTAGGACTTGAGAGCAGTCAGAGACGCACGGGGCATGCCGGTGCAGGCAGTTGTTGGGGCACCTTGACCATGGTCTTCGGGAATGTGGGGCTTTGTATTTTGGTAGTTTATTGTAAATGTCTGTTTGTAGAAATGATGGGAATGTGTGACTCTTTTTGGTTGATGTTTTGACAGTTACGGTATAGCTATTTGGATTTGTTGTATATAGTCATAGTTAAGGGTGATGTGTCGCCCTATACTGTGGACTTTCTTCACTTAGGGATGTTCGTAATTTAGTTTTCCTCTTTACTGCTATTTGGAGATTTCGTATGCTGGATAGTTGGGTAAGAGTATTCTGGATCTGGTTGGGGATTGATTCATTTGCAGGTACTTAGCATTTTGGAGGCGCCATTTTCAGGCGTTACTTTGCCAAAATTTTCAGAAAGAACGCCGTTGTGCTTAACAGTTAGGATGAAGAGAAATTAGTGAGTCTAGTCAGCTAGGTATGACATAGAGAGCTTTGGGAGACTTGGCTTTACATTCAGCTGTGTTAGTTTTATTTTATGTTGAAAATTAGTTTTTTTAAATTATGTTTTAACGTGGGATTGGTTAGCAAAGTAGCGCACCGAGCCAGGGTGGGTTCGGGGGCGTTACAGGTTATAGTGGATCAACTTACCAAATTGACCCATTTTCTCCTTGTAAGACATTTGCTATGGATCAGTATGCTCGGCTTTACGTTCAAGAGACTGTCATACTTCATGGTATGCTCATTTCTATCGCGTTTGATCGAGATACACGTTTTACCTCTAAATTTTGGAAGAGTATGCAAAAAACTATGGGTACTTAGTTAAACTTCAGCATAGCTTTTCACCCTCAGACAGATGGACAATCGAAAAAGACAATTCAAACCCTAAAGGATAGATATGTTATGGGCTGGTCTAATGATTTTAAAAGAAATTGAAATAAAAACCTGCCACTGGTAGAATTTATCTACAATAATAGTTATTAAGGTTCGATTGGAATGACATCTTATGAAGTTTTGTATGGCAAAAAGTGAAGATTTCTAGTGCATTGGGATGAAGTGGGTAAATGAATACTTGTTGGGCTAGATATTTTGAGACAGACTACTGAAATAGTTGCATTAATCCATAAAAAAATTATTACAGCCCCAAGTCGACAGAAAAGTTATGTTGATCGGAGAAGAAGAAAGTTGTAGTTCGTAGTAGGAGATCAAGTTTTCTTGAGAGTCTCGTCAATGAGAGGCGTGATGCGTTTTGAAAAGAAAAGAAAGTTGAGGCCAAGATTTATAGGCTCATTTGAAATGTCAAGAAGAGTGGGAAAAATTGCTTATCAGTTAAATTTGCCGGATTCATTCAAACACGTACACAACGTATTTCATGTTTCGATGTTGAAGAAGTATATTCTAAATTCCTCGCATGTCTTACTAAGGAGATCCCTAGACTTTGCAATCAATCATGTTCTAACCCATAAAAAAAGGATGATTCAAATTCTAGATTCAGAAAAAAGAGAATTAAGGAATAAGAACGTCTCGCTTGTCAGAGTGCTTTGGAGAAATCGAAACATTGAAGAAGCAACATGGGAAAGAGAAGAGGACATGAGAAAAGCCTATCTGTAGCTATTCAGATAATAATTCAAATTTTGACGACGAAATTTCTTTAAAGGATGAGAGATTATAATAGTTTAGGGTTCCAAATTCAAAATTTAAACTTCGAAATTCCTCAAATCAACACAATCAAAACCTGATCTAAAATTTTAGCCCTAAATCTCTCAAAATCAGAGTGAAATCCAATTCAATGCTCACACAATGCCCTCTGTAAATTCGATTGGGGAATCAGATTTGCTATTAGTTGGATAGAAAAATCTGTTTGGATTCAGATAATCAAATCATCAGTAGAAAATCCGAGTGGATCTTGGATTTTGGAGGGGGGGGGGGGATTTTTACGAATCTTCCTTATAAATAGAGAGGGTCGGTGAAGGGGAAGAGCACACGAGAGCTCTCTCTCTCGAGTTCTTATTCAGAGACAAGTTCTTATCTCGCTTCCCTCGGTCTCCGACCACCACTCGGCCTCCAGACGCAGCCAGAGCTCCAAGGAAGCAGCAGCTCCACTTGAGTGGGCGAGCTCTGACGAAACTTCATTCAGTCGAAGCTGTCGCCACATGATTCATCTTTGGTGTTCTGGTGTGCATGACGAAGAGGAAACGCGAAGGAATCGTGAAGAAGAAGGAAGGAGAAAGAAGAAAGTTTCGGGTTTTCTTTAAAACTTAACTCGATTCACTAAAGGGTGGTCCAACCGAACCGGTTCAGCAAACTGAACAGGCTCAACTGCACCAGAATCGATCCAACTGAACCGATCCAGCAAACTGAAGCTGCCCAGCTGAACCAGAATCGGTCCAACCGAACCAAATTTGGTTCAATTGAACTGAACCCAACCCTAATTTCGACCAGAATTGACCCAGACCAAACAAGATTGCTTTTGAACCATCAAATTTGACCAACAACTATCTGAAACGATTTGAATCTGACAGAGTCGATCTAAGAATAAATCAATAAGAAATTTCTGTCTAAATTCTTCTTAAATTGGATTCATCTAAGTGGGAATTTGATACCAATATTTTATTCAGGCAGGATATTATTTGGAATATTGAAAAATCCTGATACCAATATTTTATTCTCATAGTTTGTAATTTTGTGATGTAGGTGAAGTTTTATCTGAGGAAGAAATGAGTTTGATCGAAAACCTCTCAGAGGCAAGCGACCATACAGAAGAAGAAAATATTTTGGATCGAATAAAGGAATTTAAATTAGTATGTTTCAATTTTTGATGATATTTCATATTTTTATTTCAGTTGAAACCTTGAATAAATTATGTTGACTTTATCGTTAATAAAGTTTTATGAATTGTTTTAATTCTGCATTTATTTCTATTTTGACCAAACTATTTAATGTTTGAATGTTGTTTTAAAAGCTTCCGCGCATTTAGTGATTTCATTCAAGGCTTCCAAATATTTTGAAATTAAGGTTATAACGCTCGAATTTAAACCTTATTTGATAAATCAATTTGTAAAAAAAAATTAGGATTTTCAAATTAAGATTTGAAATTGAGAAAAATGAAGCCTAATAAGTGAATATTTATGCTAACTATTTACATGTTTCTTAATTGTTTCCTTCTTACTTTACTATAAGATTTAGTATTTATCATATATATTTCTTTCTTACACATGTCACTTATTTATTTGTTAGTTCTCATATGAGATTGTATCTCTTTACACATTTTATCCAATGTCTACCTTCTAAGGTATTTTATCTAATCAATTATATACAATGTTCTACAAGATTAGTTTTCACAACTTCAATTTCTATAACATGTCAATCAGTCCCCCATGTTCACACAACTTAATGACCTATGTATCAATGATCTCATACACCTCTTCTTTATGTTAGAAGTGTATAACACATGTAATGAATGCATATGCATGCATGTGTGTGTGTGTGTGTGTATATATACACATATATACACACACCCGATCAACATATACATGTGTTATGTTTGAATAACAAGTAATGAATGCTCTAACTTGATGTTCAACCAACCTCATTAATACATATCCCTAAGTGCAACTTATTTTATACACTTAATCTCCAACATCAAGTGCAACTACATTCCTGCTCTTATTTCTTAATTTCACCCCCGTATTTAACTAACTAACCATACACGTGAAACTATATCAAGTGCAATTACTCAATATAATTGCATTGTCTCTTAGGTATAATAATATCATCACTACCAATGTGCATATAATTGTGTCTGTATATTGAATAACTAACATAATGCAGTCATCTCAACCATGATCGCATTAAACCCGATAGATTATAATACACATCCGCTTATGTGCATATACTAATGTTAATGCAATGAACATCTTATGTAGTCATCTCAATCCTCACTTCATTAATCTACGTAGTTTCTAACATCTACCTACCTACCTACATGCATGAAATAAGAACAATGCATACACATAAAATGAATATGTCCAACTAATATTCATGATTATTCTTCATATCAAAATGTTCTAATGTCTAAGTTGATATGAATATATAACCTACGTACTAGTCATGAAGCTAGACTACCGAGTCTCATCACATTGACGCTAACCCACCAAACTTTACTTCACCTCATGAGAATTTACAGAGGACATTAGTTGATCTCCGTTGATAAACCATGATTGTGCACAAGACACAAAGGAAAGATACCACTAACCTCTAACATGACCAATGTACATCCCCCTAGTACAACGACATGCTTTAAACTTGAGTAACAATGCTAGCAGATATGCATCATTCTAATACATAGGTTACCCACACATTGAGAAATAGGGTCAACCAACGTGCATCTACCTAGTATAACAAGCAAATACATTTTCTCACATGTTAGCCAAATTGTTATCTATGTACTTGATATCATGCAAATGAAAATGCATGAATATACCATGTTAAACACATGTCAATGTATATGAAAATTACATTTTATTATCTTTTTTTTGTTAGAATCCTTAAACAGTCTACACATGGTTCAAAAACTAAAATTAAAGCATTTAGACCTAATTATGAAAAAATGAATTTTACCTCTTGCCATTGATGTTTGAAAACTGGGACTATTTTTTTGCCTCTGAGATTAGTCATTTCCAAACCTTTATCAATCTCCAATTTGACGGTGTATTGTTCTTTATGAGATTGCAGGCTTAGCGGACATCTCTATCTTTTCTTTTCAATTTTTCTCTTCTTTTATCAAGAAGTTTTCTTCCCCATAGTCTCTCTATATAGAGAGACTATTCTGCAAGATGAAAAATTTTAAGAAGATCCGTAGATCTTCCTGAAGAGAAGAATGCAAAAGGAAAAAGGGAATGGTGAAGAATGGGCAGGAGTCCTTCAAGGGACCCTACAAACACAAGACAAGCGACAAAGTCTTTTAATAAAATCAAGAATAATCTTCCATGCATTACAATGCATTATGTTCCTTCTGTATTGCCCATAAACTTAATGAACATCAACATTTGTTCTCACAACGAAAAATTACATAAAGAAACCAAATTCCATTTTCTCTACATTATCTTTAAATTTCAAAATATGCATGCCTTTATTTAAAGGATCGACTATCATCAATTCAGTTTTAATGTGTTCGATGACCACTAAAGCATCCTTAACACGTTTCTTATGACTAAATACTTATTGTCAAGTGTTAAACAATTTTAGCCATAAAAAAGTAGCTGAATTGTCATAATATATCTTTAATGGCCTAAAAATAGAATCAACAATTCTAAGCCCTCAAATAAAACTCTTTATCCATATATCATGTGATGTATCCTTAAAACATGATACGAAGTCAGTTTCCATAGTGGATGTAGCAGTCAAGTCCTGTTTTGCACTTCTCCAAGATACAACTCCACCGACAAACATAAAAATGTATCCTGATGTTGATTTACGTGAATCAACACAACCAGCAAGGTCTAATATGAGTAGTCAATCACATCCAAGCTACCAGTTCGTCTGTATATAAGCATGTATTCTTTAGCTCTTTGAAGGTACATCAACACTTTCTATGCAGCAATCCAGTGGTCTTTACTTGGATTACTCAGATATCTTTCTAACATCTCTACAACAAATGAAATGTTGGGTCTTGTGCAGACTTGAGCATACATTAGCCTTCCAACAACCGAAACATAGAAAATGTTCTTCATTTGCTCCCTCTCAAGATCGTTCTTCGAGCACTAGTTCTCATGGAACTTGTCACCCTTCACAATTGGAGTTTTACTAGACGAACAATCTTTCATCTAAAATCTCTCTAAAATTTTATTGATATAAGTTTCTTAAGACAAGTCTAAAGTTCAATGGATCTATTTCCATAAATCTTAAAACCAATGACATAGAATGCATCACCCATGTTCTTCATCTCAAAGTATTCAGAGAGAAGTTATTTCAACTCATGCAATAAACTTTTATTATTAGTTGCAAGTAAAATGTCATTCACATACATAACTAAGAAACAAATTTTACTCACACTGACCTTCTGGCATATACATTGATCTATGATGTTCTCTTCAAAACCGAATGAAGAAATAACTTTATGAAACTTTAAATATCACTGTTGTTTCAATCCATATATGGATTTATTAAATTTGCACACTAAATACTCACCATCACTTGAGGAGAATTCTTCATGTTGTTTCATCTAAACTTCTTCCTCAGTTCTTCTAGCTCTCCATTGAGAAAAGTTATTTTCACATCCATTTTTTGCAACTCAAAATCATAATATTTAACCAATGCCAAAATAATGCGAAGAGAATCTTTCTTAGATACAGAAGAAAAAGTCTTCTTGTAATCGATTCATTCCCTTTTGGTGAACTTTTTAGCAACAAGTCTTGCTTTATACCTTTCGATGTTACCCAATGAGTGTTTCTTAGTTTTAAATATTCATTTACATCCAATGAATTTTACAGCATCAAGCAACTTGACAAGATTCTAGAATCTATTTAAATTCATAGAATTCATTTCTTCTTACATGACATCATATCATAAACTTGACTCACCACAACTTATAGCTTGTGAAACCATCTCAGGATCATTTTCAGCTCCCACATTATAGTCTGATTTTTGTAGATATGTCACATAATCACTAGGATTAGTTGATTTCCTTTCTCTAGTAGATCTCCTTAGTGTTGTTCTAACATTTTCTTGAAAAATTTGTTGTTCAACATGTCGAGCAACAATTTCTAGAACTTCCTCAATAATTTGATCTACTAGATCATGAGTAACTTGTGGAATCTCATTAAATGATTGTTCAACACTCATTTGAACTCAAGAAGTGTTATGAATAACAATCAATCTTTCACTTGAATTAAAAGGTTAAACATTAATGTGATCTCTTTCATAAATAATATCGTGAAATCGAGCACTCCCACTAATCAAGTCATTCTCAAGAAATTTTACATTTCTTGATTCCACAATCCTTGTGTTGTGAGATAGACAGTAGAATCTATACTTCTTAGACATTTCTGCATATCTAACGAAATAGCCACTAATGGTATTTTGGTCTAGTTTATTTTCTTATGGGTTATGAATCCTGACTTTAGATGGGCATCCTCAAATGCGTATTTTTCGCAAACTCAGTTTTCAGCCCTTCCATAACTCAAATGACGTCTTTTTGACATTCTTGGTTGAAACTCAATTCAATATATATGCAACCGTCTTAAAAGCATTTGGCCACAAGAAATCAGGAAGTTTAGAGTTGCTACGCATACTCCTCACCATGTTCAATAATGTTTGATTTCTTCTTTCTGTCAGACCATTCTGATCTAGAGATCCAAACATGGTGTATTAAGCAACAATTTCGTGCTCTTGAAGAAATCTAGCAAACAGACCAGATGTGTAACACCGAGAAAAATTTAACGAATAAATTTTTTTATGCGCAGAATATTTTATAATTTAAGGTTACCAATTATAAAGCGAAGAAATATTATTTGAGAATTTAAAGGTCAAGTTTGCCAAGTTTAATGGGTAATTAAACTAATGAGGCTAACTAAATGGAATAACTATTAGTTAGATTTTATGGGAGGACATTTTTGGAACAAAATAAAGTAGGTGTGAAGCACTAATGGGGTGTTGACACCTCATCAAAGCTTATCCAAGAAGCTTTATTAAAAACACCCTCCTTTTTATTTCATTTCCCCTCCCACGTGCCTTTTTCCTCCCTCACAAACCCTCCTTTCATCAGAAAACTCCCCCTCTACGTAACATTTCTCCATCAAAAGAAAAGAGGGTGAAGCCCTCTTTTCCTTTTCTCTTCTCCCCAGGCCCAAGTCTTTCCTCCCCTGCGCCGAACTCCTTCTCTCACGATCTCCTCCCATAGCTTCTTCTCCATGCAAAACTTTTGTTCTCTCCCTCGCGTTAGTCATCCAAAGGAGAAGCCATGAAAGCTTCATCATCCTATTCCAAAATTTAAAGGTACAGTGAGCTTTTTTTTAGGATTTTATCATGGGTTTGGCAAATCTTTAGGTTTGAACATAAAAGTGGAGTATCTATACTTTGATTTGTGGGTTTGATAAATCATTGGTAAGGATGCACGAAATTTATTTTAGTTGTTGTATTTCTTCTTCTGAATGATGCTTATTCATGAGTTTAAGCATGTATAAGATTTATATGGAAAGAAATTGTTTATTGGTTGAAAGTTATGAAAATTTTGGACTTAGAGATAAAACAGAGGAGGTTCTGTTCTTTTGGAATTTCAGCTATGCTATTTAAGTTGGGTTATTAAATGTACTTTACCATGAAAAACTAGATATCTTAAAGTTTACATAGGATTGTGAATCATCAAATTCGAACATGTATACGATAAGTTATGAAATTTTGAAGTTATAGTACAAAAATTGGAAAATTTCAGAAAGTAGTTCGGTTTGCAAACTTCTGACCCTAAACCTGATCGTTTTTTATAAATGGTTAATTTCATGTTAAACTAGACATTATAAGGTTTCCAAAACATATTGAATCGTTGAAATCGGATAAGAATTGAATAAGTTATGGATTTTTGAAATGAATGTACAAAAACTGGAAAGGTTCAGCAAGCAGTTCGTTTTTTTGGTTTTCTAACTTGACTCTGTTTTGTTTTGGATAAATAGACGATTCCATGTTAAAATAGACATAATGAGGTTTTCAAAACATGTTGAATCATTGAAAACGGATAAGAATTGAGAGAGTTGTTGAGGTTTAAAGTTAAGCCAATTTTAAAGGAAAAATCCGAGAATATTGAAAGAAAATTGTTGAGTTTTGTTAGTTGAATGAACTTCGAGTTATTTAAATGGTTGAATTAAATTGTTGGTGTGAATGTGACTCAAAACTAATTGGCTTGGATTACCAAAGTTCACTTTCTTGGTCACGTGATTTTAGGAGATGGAATATCTGTCGATCCAGCCAAGGTTCAAGCAGTTAAGGAGTGGCCTCAACCGAAGAATGCTACAGATATTCGAAGTTTCCTTGGATTAGCAGGATATTACAGGAAATTTATTGAAGGATTCTCGAAGATTACAACACCTCTCAGTCGGTTAACAAGGAAAAACATGAAGTATGTATGGACTGATGAATGTGAGCATAGTTTTCAGACTTTGAAACAGAGATTGACCAATGCTCCAATATTAATACTTCCTGTTGAGAATGGTAAATTTAGCATTTATTGTGATGCTTCCAAGGTTGGACTTGGCTGTGTGTTGATGTATGATAGAAAAGTAATAGCTTATGCCTCTAGATAGTTGAAAATACATGAGAAGAATTATCCTACACATGATTTGGAATTAGCTACGGTGGTGTTTGCATTGAAAATTTGGAGACATTACTTGTATGGACAATCTTGTGAAATATTCTCGGACCATAAAAGTCTGAAATATATTTTCACACAGAAAGAATTAAATATGAGGCAACGTCGATGGTTGGAATTTGTCAAGGATTATGATTTTGAGATTAAATACCACCCCGGCAAGGCGAATGTAGTGGCTGATGCATTGAGTAGAGTGACGACTTCAGCCTCAGCATTGATTCTCGACATACCGTTAGCCTTAGAGACAGAATTTCAAAGATTTAACTTAGAATCTTTGTCCAGTGTGTCAGCTATGCTTTCTGTCATAACCTTGAAGCCTACTATTTTGGAAAGAATAAAGGAAGCTCAGATGATTGATCCTAAGTGTAACAAGTATAAGTCATGTATGGATGGATTTCAACTATTCTGTTGATGGAATTCTCAAGTGTCGGAATAGATGGTTTGTTCCATTAGATATAGAACTTTGAAAAGAGATCCTTTCAGAAGCTCATTCTTCTAGACTCTCTGTTCATCCTGGTAGTACAAAAATGTACAAAGACCTTAGACAATATTATTGGTGGCCAAATATGAAAAGAAGTGTGGCAGAGTATGTAGGATCGTGTCTAGTTTGCCAACGGATTAAAGCTAAACATCAGAGACCTGCAGGAACATTACAACCATTACCAGTTCCCGAATGGAAATGGGAATAAATAACGATGGACTTTGTTGTGAGATTGCCTAGAACAGTAAGAGGACATGATGCAATTTGGGTGATAGTAGATCTTTTAACCAAATCTACCCATTTCCTGCCAATTAAGATGACATACTCGATGGATCAACTCGCTGAGTTGTATGTGCATGAGATTGTTAGACTGCACGGAGTTCCAAGCACTATAGTTTTAGACCGAGATTCTAGATTTACATCTAAGTTTTGGAAGAGTCTGCACAAGACTATGGGTAGGCAACTCAATTTTAGTACAGCTTTTCACCCTCAAACAGATGGACAATCTGAGAGAACTATTCAGACATTAGAAGATATTCTTCGTGCGTGCATATTATATTTTCAAGGGTCTTGGAGTAAGTATTTATCATTGGTGGAATTTTATTATAATAACATTTATCAGGAAACAATAGGAATGACACCGTATGAAGCATTGTATGGACGAAAATGTAGATCTCCTTTGTATTGGGATTAAATTGGTGAAGCACGTTTGCTTGGTCCTGATATTGTGCAGCAAACAGTGGAGAAAATTACCCTCATCCGATAGAGAATCTTAACAGCTCAAAGCCGACAGAAAAGCTATGCCGATAGGAGGCGTAGAGAATTAGAGTTCGATGTTGGTGATGAAGTCTTTCTTAAGGTTTCACCGTTCAAAGGAGTTATAAGATTCGGGAAGAGAAGTAAGTTGAACCCTAGGTTTATAGGGCCTTTCTCAATTTTGAAAAGGATTGGGAAGACAGCTTATTAGTTACAATTGTCAGCCTCTATGGAAGGAATTCACAATGTGTTCCATATTTCTATGCTAAGAAGTGTATGCGGGATCCAACTCAGGTTGTAAAACAGCATAACATTGAAATTCATCCTACCCTTACCTATGAGGAGAAACCAGTGAAAATTTTGGACTATACAACAAAAGTACTGCGCAAGAAGGAGGTTCAGCTAGTCAAAGTCTTATGGCATAATCAGAATGTTGAGGAGGCAACTTGGGAAAGCCAGCAGGACATGATGAGCCGTTATCTTGAACTGTTTAAGCACTGAATTTTGAGGACAAAATTCTTTTAAGAAGGGTAGATTGTAGCAACCGGTATTGTCCACCTTATTTAATTAATAACGTCATTTTGTAACTTTTATCTTTATGGAATTTAGTGAATTTGATGGTTGGTTAAATAGGTTAAAGTTGGTTAGCCAATGACATTTGAGTAATTGTGAAGCAGTGTTATAAATGAAAGGTTTAATGAAAGTTTAGCCGCCACTGTTTCTCATTTTCCTTTCTCGGCATTCAGCTCAGCTAAGCAGAGTTTCTCTCGGTGATTTTCTCTCCCATTTTCCCCAAGCTAGGTGAGTTCTACTTCGATTTCTTGCTACATTGTAACTATCGATGTTAGAGGGGATTTTAAATGTGAGTTTTGAGAATGCTGTAAGTGAGAGTTAGTTTGGGTTTGGGGCAAATCGGGAATGCACAATGAACAGAGCTCCCAAATTAGTTTCCTTAGATTTCTGGATGGTTAGAATGAAGTTTAGTGAAGATTTAATTAATGCTCGATTTATGGTTTTAGGTTTGAGCAAACTCCCGAGGTAGATTTCAACTAAGTTTTTCAGGAGACCAGGTAAGTAGAGTATGTGTGTGCCTTCGGGTCTACATCACAAAACAGTAGGTTTATGCTTGTTTGAATGTTTTCTGTATGTCATGTATCATGTTTTTGGAAAGAACACGAAAATGAATTTACATGTAAGGACATGGTAAGACATGAACAGATTGTAATAAATCAGCTGTTAAGGGAACTAATCAGCCCCTTAATCGATGAAGAGGATGTATGACTTTGGGAAATTGATCTGCTTCCCAATGGAATATAGGATCAGATCAGCTGTTAAGGAAACTAATCTACCCCTTAATCGATGAAGAGGATGTATGACTTTGGAAAAATTGATTCAACTCCCAATGGAATCGAGGGATCAGATTAGAGAAAGAATGTGAATGCAACTGAGATGTGAAAGTAGAAACTGCATAACTAGGATTTATGTTTCAGCTTATCATTTCATTATTGCTCTACTTATTTAGCATTAGGCTAATAGATGAGTTTTGTGATGTAGGTGCTGATGTAACTACTGGAGAATTCTCTGAATTTACTGAAGACTAGGAGCAGTTGATGGAGCAGACCTATGCCTCGACTTGGCAATCTGATGGGGCAGTTTAACTAATGTCAGTAGGTGTGAAAGTCTAGTTGACAATGGTTCAGTTTTAGTATGCTGAGAATGTTAACGACAGTAGGGGTTTAATGTTTTTAATAATTTTGGAGCTTTTCTGATTATGAAAACACTATTTGGTTTTAGTTGTAGATTGTTATTCTGGATTTATAAAGTTGTGGATTTATGTTGTTTTGAATAACTGCTGTTAAAAATTTACCAGCTCTTTTAGTAGGCAGAGTTATCCGTTTGTTTAGAGTGTTACTGTTTACCGGTGGATGTTGTCTATCGGTGGATGTAGTCTATTGGTGGATGATATGTAGAATGTTACTGTTCACCGGTGGATGTTGTCTATCGGTGGATGTAGTCTATTGGTAGATGTGAGTAATAGATTTTGTCGTTTAGTGATCGGAAGACGTGAGTAATAGCTTTTGTCGTTTAGTGATCGGTAGACGTGAGTAATAGCTTTTGTCGTTTTGTGATCGGTGGATGTAAGTAATAGATTTTGTCGTTTTGTGATCGGTGGATGCTTTTTTGTTTCTGTTTCTATCGCTGGAACTATTCAGCGGTAGAGGTGTTCTGTTTTCTTTTGTTTTCTTTCAACCGATTGACTTTATTATTTTAATTAAATTAATAAATGTTGTTTTATACAAATGAATTTCCGCTGCAAGTTTTAACGTTTTTAAGGGTCAAACTTTGGCCGTTGAGTGAAATTTTGAAATTTTCTCAGAATGTCATAGTATGGTTTAGTATTATGAGTAGCGAACCGGGTTTATATAATTTGGGGCGTTACATTCTATGTTTTGTTTGTGCTTTTCTTTATGTTTATGCTCAAATCCATGTTCATGCATCATGTTTTATGAACCGGCACAAAAAATGAATTTCCGCATATGTTTTCAAGAAAAGAAACACCTAATGAAAAGATATGAAATGCATGTAATCCCGGTCACGTCGGGGTGGGGTTCAGACATGGCTGTCCTGAGAGGAGGAGCATGTTTTTCCCCTGCAGATGGAAATGGCTATCTAACCGCGAGATGTGCCCTCTCTATCTGGTGAGTCAACCCCCGGTGACACCTCCCGCTATGTAAATAAAGAATGAAAAAGAAATGCATGTTTTTACAAACCTCGCACGCATAGCATGCATTTACATTTACGTAGATTTACTGAGCCTTTAGCTCATAGGTTATTTCTATGGTGTAGTTGACTTCGATACAGGTGAGGACGACGTTCCTCCACCTGATGTATAATCAGGTTGATGGAGAATGGCCCGTGGTAGTGCGCTGGGCAGTCGATGCGTATTTTGACCCGTGGGGACATCACGTAGGTATTTTGGGATTTTGATAGTTAGAAACGTCGATAAATGTATAAGGATGTTTAGATGGGCTGACGGGTGAATAGATGGGAGAATTGTAGTTGAACCATTTTAGGATGCTTGGTTTCTAGATAATAGACGTATCAATGTTTTGATGTTTTGGGAAAGCTCGTTTTATGAACTATTTACTGGAACTGCTTGTTATTTTCAAGCTTTATAGGGATTTGTTTAGTTTTCAAATGGATCCATGCAGTTCGTTTTCGTGATAACTTACTTTATTTTAAATACGTCTCGAGTCAATTTTTGAGCGAGATTATGAAGGATGTACGAGTGTCGAGTGACTTTATGATGAAATGCATTGTTGTGATGTATGTAATGTTTAGAGGTATATTGTTGACGAAAAATTGTGAAGAAAGAGTTGTGTATGTGTAGTGTGCAGGGGATTGAAGGGAAAAGGGAGGATCAAAGGAGGCAGCTCTCTAGATAAAAATCCAGAGAGCTTGCCGATCGATCGACAGGGAGGGCGATCGATCGGCCCTCTTTGGCTACGCTCTGAAAGAAATTCCAGAGCGTTTGCCAATCGATCACCTGGTGAGGGCGATTGATCAGTTAAATGTGATCGCCAAGGGGCTATCGATCAGGCGATCGATCACCTGGCGTATAAACGCCACAGCTGATTGATCGGCTGAAATGGCCGATCGATTGGCCATGCAATTTTGGGCACAGTTGCCCTTTTTGCCCTCGGATTGCTTGTTTTGTGATTTTCCTAAGTGTTATATGTTTCTTCAAATAGTTTTCAAATGATTTTCAATGACTTAGACTTTGATTTAAAGTGTAAGAAGATAAAAATATAATTGCGGTCAATAAAATGAAAAAAAATTTATACAGGAATTTCGAGGTATAGTATTAAGGGATGTTACAAGATGTTTGTCCATTTTCAGTGTATCTACCATAATATTCTCTATCTCTATCAATCCTCACGATCTTAATTTGCTTATTTCTCTATTTTTGCCTTGAAAACCTTAAAGGCATCTAATGCTTCATATTTGTTCTGAATCAAGTAGAGATACATGTATATAGAGTAATCATCAATGAAAGAGATGAAGTATTTCAGACCATTTGAGTTCATAACCAGACTGTAAATATCTGAATTTATGATCTTTAATATTTTTGAACTTCTCTTTGCACCTTGCTTAGACTGGTTTACTTTCCCTTAATACAGTTCAAACAATTGTCGAAATCAATAAAATATGAAGTACTAAATACTTTATAATCTACTAATCTCGGATGGAGTCGATAATTAACTTACTAAAATTAAAAAAAAAATCCCTCCCCAAACAATGCTTGCTTTTTTCATTGCACACGGCTTTACCTATGTATAGGTCTAAAACTCAGTTCCTTCCCTAGGCGAGACTCTAAAAGTTGAATATTCAGTTGATCAACTCTTACTCTTACTGAATTAACATTTCATAATAAAAATAAATGATTTTTTTTTTTTTGTTTTAATTCTATGAATGGAGGTGTTGTCATTCTCTAGTGACACAACATAGAGGAATCTTCATTTATAACACATCGTTTCAAACCAGTATAAACATGCATGGCATCATGACTGGTATCGTTTTGTAAATCAATAGAGAAAAAACCATCACACATTGTACCATTTCATAAGATCATATTTATAAAATATACTGAAGTTTGTATATGAAAATTTAAAGAAAAATCTAAAAGTACAAGTCTCGAAATTGAAGTTAAGTTCCTAGAAAAACTAGGAACATAAAAGTCTTTTTCAAAACCAAAACAAAGCCACTGCTACGAATAAAACTACATGTTCCAACAGCTTCCACATATGAACGCATCTTACTTCCAAACAAGTGTCGAAATCAATAAAATATGAAGTACTAAATACTTTATGATCTACTAATCTCGGATGGAGTCGATAATTAACTTATTAAAATTAAAAAAAAATCTCTCCCAAAACAATGCTTGCTTTTTTCATTGCACACGGCTTTACCTATGTATAGGTCCAAAACTCAGTTCCTTCCCCAGGCGAGACTCTGAAAGTTGAATATTCAGTTGATCAACTCTTACTCTTACTGAATTAACATTTCATAATAAAAATGAATGAATTTTTTTTGTTTTAATTCTATGAATGGAGGTGTTGTCATTCTCTAGTGACACAACATAGAGGAATCTTCATTTATAACACATCGTTTCAAACCAGTATGAACATGCATGGCATCATGAGTGGTATCATTTTGTAAATCAATAGAGAAAAGACCATCACACATTGTACCATTTCTAATAAGATCATATTTATAAAATATACTAAAGTTTGTATATGAAAATTTAAAAAAAAATCTAAAAGTACAAGTCTCGAAATTGAAATTAAGTTCCTAGAAAAACTAGGAACATAAAAGGTCTTTTTCAAAACCAAAACAAAGCCACTGCTACGAATAAAACTAAATGTTCCAACAGCTTCCACATATGAACTCATCTTACTTCCTGTATATATCCATTGTTCACTTCCCACTAGTTTCCGAAGGTTCGCATACCTTGCGAGGTATTAAAAATATGGATTGTAGAACCATAATCAATCAACCATGTGTTATAAATAGCATCAATCATATTAGATTCAGAACAAACAAATGAGATTAATGTACTATTCTATTCAAGCCATAACTTAAATTTGGTGAAATCTTTCTTAATATGTCCCTTCTTGTCACAGAAGTAACACTTAGGGTCCTTCTTGATTTCACCACTTTGGATCGTTATTTTACCATTCCTTTTATCTTTCTTTTTGGCTTGATTACTTTTCTTTCCATGAGACATCATGAATGTATTATCACTCATCTACATCGTCAACCTCTCTTCCTCTTGAACAAACATGGCCAATAACTCATTTATCGATCATTTATTTTATATGTGTTATAAGATATTTTAAAAGGACCGTATAGTTGTGGAAGAGTGTTCAGAATATAATACACCATGAAAGAATCAGACATATCAACGTCAAGTGTCTTAAGTTGAGCCGCAATGTTTTTCATCTGCATGATGTTCTCATTCACACCTGCTACTGAAGTAAGCCTTAATGATGAAATTTCATAATGAAGGTATTTGACAAGTGTTTTATTTGAAGTCTCATATTGTTCATCAATAGCCTTCAGTAATGCCACGACATCAATATGATAGTTGACATGACCACGAATACCAGCAGTGATCTTGGTCCACACTAAGGTTATTTGAACATTCTCAACATTCATAAAGAGAAAATTCATTAGGAGTGTTGGTTGGTGTACTAATTGGTTTGTCTTTCCATATAGCATAATCGATATCCATACACTCCAAGTGAAGAAAAATAATCTCATTCCACACTTTAGAATTATCACCCCATAATTCAAGAATATTGCATTTGATATCATAATAACGCAGAGAATGTGTAGCTGCAAAATTAAATAACATGTGCTTAAAATTGAGACTTAAACTATAAATCACGATAAAAATATTATTAATCTTGTGACATAAAACTTGTTTGTGAGCTAAATGTTTAACTCAAAAAGATTCATAAAACTTTATGATAAAACTATCAAATTATTTTATCTCTCTTAATACGTTAGGGTAAATTAAGAAATATAATTTGATATTTTATCTTAATCAATTATACAAATATAATAGAAATTCATTGTGGATAAAATCTATTACATTTATATAATTTATTACAACAAATGTCATAATGCAATTTTAAGCACTTACTATATAATTTTACATAATCAAAGATGTTGTGACTATTCTTTAGTTAAATAAAATTATACTAATAATTAGATATTAATCATCAGACATTTAAATTATCACAAACTTTAATTTCATGTCATTATTTATATTATGTTGCAAACATTAAAAATTAATATATGCATGCAAAACAAAATAAATAATTTTAAACTAAATAAACATGAAATTAAGTTTTAACTTAATAGATTCATATTTATTCTGTACACATAATATATTGAACTATGCATACATAATAAATTATAGGGAAAAGTTCAATTTAGTACCAACGTATGGGGTCAGTGGTCATTTGGTCCCTAATGTTTATTTTTAACCCAATCAAATCCTATCGTATAAAATGTTTACAATTCAAACCCTCCCGTCAAATTTTCAGTTAAATTTGACAGATTCTTTTCAAAATTCCTAAATTACCCTCTGCCTCTCTCTCTCTCTCTCTCTCTCTCTCTCTCTCTCTCTCTCTCTCTCTCTCCCCCCTAATTCGAAAATAAGTCTCATCAAACCCAACACCCAAAAGAAAGCTACGCCCCCCTCTAAATCGAAGGTTTGTTCCCATAAACAATTCTTTGTCGTGAATCTCTTCTCGTTCTTCTTTGTCGCCACTTCGAATAGCCCTGATAGATTCAGCCCTGAAGACATCAAAATTATGTCTAATGCGTTCATCACTGGAACGTTGTTTTCCAGTTTACAATTCAGAAACGATTCGGTGAGAGAATTTTCTTTTTCGTAGTGTTTATGAAGCTTCGATTGGATGGATTTTTTGAACCAAGAGTTTCGCATGAGAGCTTCTATGCTCATCCTGAATTTTGGATTCGGATCGAGGAGCTGAAATATTAGGTGCTTTGCCGGCTTTGAGATCCAGTCCGGAAATTGTTTATGGGAACAAACCTTCGATTTAGTCATTTCAATTCTTATCAAATCGATTTTCACAACTCAACAGAGAGAGAGAGAGAGAGAGAGAGAGAGAGAGAGAGAGAGAGAGAGGGAGAGGGTAATTTAGGAATTTTGAAAAGAATCTCTCAAATTTAACTGAAAAATTGACGGGAGGGTTTAAATTGCAAACATTTTATACGATAGAGTTTGATTGGGTTAAAAATAAACGTTAAGGACCAAATCACCACTGACCCCATATGTTGGGTACTAAATTGAACTTTTCCTTAAATTATAATCTATGTGTCACATTTAATATGCAAATATAATATACATTTAATATGTACAAATAAACACACAAATTGCTTTGGCTGAATAGCTTAGGGGTATATTCATAAACATAGAGGGCTCAGTCTCAAATCACTCAAGGTGCACTTTAACTAATTTATTTTAATATTAAATTATTTTACAGTATTAATATTAGTTAAATGTAAAAACTCAAGTAAGGAAGAATTCTGCCCAATTGGCCACCTACTCTCTTCTCCAACGCGGGTTCGATTCCCTCTAAGCATCATTCTCTAATTTAATTTTATACTGAATATATACATGGCATTAATAACTATTGAATCACGGAATATTTTTGTCCAAGTGGTAACCCACTCGTTATTCGTCGTATGAAGAGCAAGTTCGAGTCCCAACATAGGTTTGAAATTGATAATTTCTTAAATATCCAAAACAACATGTAGTTTCAAAATACCTAAATGAAACTACATGTAGGCTGAGTCGTCTTTATCCTCTAGCCGGGTCTTGTCGACCCGCTTTGACTCGCGCAAATATCCAAATGAAACCAAACAGTTTCTTGCCTAGAAAAGGACTAAACGGAAGATTGCTGTAACACCCGACATTTTTGCCTATGTAATAATTCCCCAAATATGTAAGCGGAATTTCTCCGATATTAATGCAATGATTGTTTTTAATAAAATTGTCGATGTGTTTAATCGAACGAGGGTGATTCGTGAGACCGAATCGATTAACTAAATAATGTTTTAGTTAAAAACTAATGGAAGGGCAAATTAGGAAGAAATTAAGGTTGGTGGGAGAAATCAAATGGATGATTGACACTTGGCAAACTTGTGGAAGAAGACAAGCCATGTATCCCATTTCCTTCTCTTCCTCCTATGTGAGACATTTCCCTCTCTGCTCTCTCTCATTTTCCTCTCTGCTTCTCTCTTTCGGTTAGGGAAAACCAACGCAAGGAGTTTCTTCCTTCTCTGATTTTCCTCCTGCTTTTCGGTCTAAGGTAATCATCTTAGATAGAAAACGATTTTTAGTTTATTTATTTGCTAGTTTCGTGATGTTTAGGGTTAATGTCCGTTTATGCATGCTACAGGTTCGTGAACCACAGTGCTCGTGCGTTCAAGTTTGCTGCATTTCGGACCACAGGTAAGTTCATACGTATAGGTTTGGCCCTTAAGGCCCTACAATACGGAGGTACTAGGTTTATGTTGTCGAGATTTCTGTTGGGTAGTTAAACCATAGGTTATGTTTTAGGTTAAGTGTATTCTGTTTTATATTCTGCTTATTCTGCTTATTATTCTGTTGCCTGTCTATGAATGTTCATGCATACACGTTTTCTCTGAAAGTCATGAAAATGTTTTCTGTACACTGTTTGAAGTTAAGTAAGATAAAACCTGTAATGAAATGTATGGTTAAGTGTGGATGAGGACTGGCATCCTGTCATGTACTCCTGTTATGTCCTGTTGTGGCATGTACTCCTGTTGCGCCAGCTCTTCTTCCCACTTATACCTTCCTGTCCAGTGTAATGTAAGGTAATGTAATGTTCACGTATTTGAAAAAGATTCATGCATAAGACGTTCATCACTCTGCATTGTATGTTCTTGCTGAGCTCTAGGCTCATAGTTGAACTCCCTGTTGTAGGTACGGATCCTCCAGATGAGGAGCTTGAACCTCAAACTGATGAGTTGATGTAGTTGGCGGGGGGAGCTCACGGGATGGTTGCTGCAGTCAGACAAATGTCATTCCTGTGAGAATGTGTTTTATGTAAAGTTATGTCAAGTTTTGTACAAGTTGTTTTGGGGTTTTAAAACGTTTGAAGTGTATGTCAAGTTCTGTAAAACTTTTGTGATCTTCAAAACGAGGTATAAAATCTGTGTTGATGTTTTTTTTAAAAACTCCTGTTTGACAGTTGAATGTATATTTTGAAATATTCTGGAACTGCCTTGAGTTTTCTCTGTTAGTGTGTGCATGGATTGTCTCGAGTTTTAGAGCTATCCATGCAGTTTGTTTTCTCGAATCTCTGTCATGTTGTCTGTCATGTTGTCAAGTATGTTTTTTTTAACTTATGTTTTGAATCGGGTTTTAGTAAATTTTGCCTTAGTCATCCGCCCAGTTATATGCCTTAGTCATCCGCCCAGTTATATGCCTTAGTCATCCGCCCAGTTATATGCCTTAGTCATCCGCCCCAGTCAAAGTCAATTCAGTCATCCGCCCAGTTATATGCCTTAGTCATCCGCCCAGTTATATGCCTTAGTCATCCGCCCAGTTATATGCCTTAGTCATCCGCCCCAGTCAAAGTCAATTCAGTCATCCGCCCAGTTATATGCCTTAGTCATCCGCCCCAGTCAAAGTCAATTCAGTCATCCGCCCAGTTATATGCCTTAGTCATCCGCCCAGTTATATGCCTTAGTCATCCGCCCCAGTCAAAGTCAATTCAGTCATCCGCCCAGTTATATGCCTTAGTCATCCGCCCCAGTCAAAGTCAATTCAGTCATCCGCCCAGTTATATGCCTTAGTCATCCGCCCCAGTCAAAGTCAATTCAGTCATCCGCCCAGTTATATGCCTTAGTCATCCGCCCCAGTCAAAGTCAATTTCTGGTAAACACTTTTGTGATCTTCAAACGAGGTATAAAATCTGTGTTGATGTTTTTTTAAAAACTCCTGTTTGACAGTTGAATGTCTATTTTGAATATTTCTGGAACTGCCTTGAGTTTTCTCTGTTAGCTGTGTGCATGGAGTGTCTCGAGCTTTTAGAGACTATCCATGCAGTTTGTTTTTCTCGGAATCTCTGTCATGTTGTCTG
This sequence comes from Begonia masoniana, assembly GCA_022432975.1. Lineage (NCBI taxonomy): Eukaryota > Viridiplantae > Streptophyta > Magnoliopsida > Cucurbitales > Begoniaceae > Begonia > Begonia masoniana. The sequence continues at coordinate 70,765,662 of CM039502.1, forward strand.
TCATGTTGTCCAGTATGTTTTTTTTTAACTTATGTTTTGAATCGGGTTTTTAGTACAATTTGTTTAGTAAAATTTGAAGTTTCATGCCTTCTGTTCTTATGTTTTCCTGTATATTATCGTCCTCCTGCTTAAATCAGTCAATTCTGTCATCCGCCCCAGTCAAAGTCAATTCAGTCATCCGCCCAGTTATATGCCTTAGTCATCCGCTCAGTTATATGCCTTAGTCATCCACCCCATTCAATTCTGTCATCCGCCCCAGTCAAAGTCAATTCAGTCATCCGCCCAGTGTATTTATGTCTTCTGGCTGATGTCAGCATAAGTCTTCCGCCCAATTTAAAACTCCGTCTTCCGGCTGACGTCACCCAAGTCTTCCGCCAGTATAAATATGTCTTCCGGCTGGCGTCATCTCCTCATCCAATCTCAGTTACTGTCTGTGTCTTCCGCCTGACGTCACCCATCTTCCGACTGATGTCACCACCTCTTCTGTCCAGTTTTACTCAGCCTCTTCCTCTGAATACTGTTCATCTTTTGTCGTATCCGAATCAACCGATAGCTCTAGTCTCCCGGTTGACGTCATCTTCGCTTCTGTCTTTGCATTTACATCTTCCGGCTGACGTCATTCAAGCCTTCTGCCCAGTTTTATCTAGTCTCTTCCGCTGAACCCTGTTCACTTCTGTCTTATTTGAATTCACCGCTGCCCCTTTTAAACTAAGTCTTCCGCCAGCTTATTTATTTCTGCTTCCTGCTTTATCCTGTAATTCCGCCATTTATTTCTGAAGCCCGTCTTTCCCTTCCTCTGAAAAGATTACGAGTCTACTTTAAAAGCTCATTCTGTTTATGTTCAAAAAAAAAAATAATAGTCCCCGTTTCCTGTTATCTGTCCCGGAGTGATGGCTCCAATCTCGGACCCCGATCGAGTTCCGGTTTCGAGCTGTCACAATTGCAAAATCAAAATTTTTCAAATTTAAATTTTCCAAAAATACCAAAACAGAGGCCTTGTTTTGCTCTGATACCAAATTTTAGAATCTTTAAATGATCTAAATATGCTTTAGAAATTGAAATTAAAGCATTTAAATCTAATTGCGAAAAAAAAAATTTATCTCTCATCATTGATGTCTGAAAACAAATATTACTATTTTTTTTTCTGAGATTAGTCATTTCTAAACCTTTATCAATCTCCAATTTGATTATCTATTGTTCTATATGATATTGTTGGCTTAGAAGATCTCTCTATCTTTGATTCTCAATTTTCTCTTCTTTTATCAAGAAGCTTTGCCTTCTTCACCATAATCTCTCTATATTGGGAGACTCTTCTGCAAAGTGACAAACTTTGGCAAGTTCTAGATCTTGCTTGAGAGAAGAATATAAAATGAAAATAAAATAGTGAAGTATGTGTTCTTAGGATGTGCATTATGACTATTCATCATCTCCTTTCGTCGTATTAAGAAATAACTAAAGAATTTCAAATTTATACTAACGTCATTCCATACCCCATGCCATGCCTTGACATCAGTTAAATGAAAGGACACCTAGGTGTTCTAACTACACATGTCAAGCCATCCAACCTCGCCTAGACATTTGTTATTCGAATGTTGAACTATTCCTTCAATTATTTTTATATTATTATATACTTTTTAAACATTGTTTTATTCATGAAAGTGTAGGAGCACCGATGCATAAATTGCGTGACATCATGGCATCAAAAAGATAAAATTTAGTGAGCAGAAATATCGTTTGAGCACCTAGGTTGCTGTAACACCCGGTTCTATCGAACCAGCTCTTTTATTATTAATGGTATACACTTTAGTAGTCAATAATTCAAGTAGAGTTATTGAATGATTAGACTAGACAAGGGCATTAGAGTAAATTATATTTTAAAAAAAAAGTGGATAACGTATTTAAGGAAAGAGGGATTGGGTTTAATGCACTGTAGCCGCCACCATTTCATACCTTTCTCTTCGGGTTTTTCAGCTCAAGCAGCCGAGCTCTCTAGTCGATTCTCCTTGCCCGATTCTCCTTCGACTTGGGTAAGTTTTCCCCATTTCTCTTATGATATAGTGGTTAAATACCAAAAGGGGGTACAATGTGAGGATTTTGAGGATACTGAGATTGAGCGTAGATTCGGGTTTTAGCAATAAAGGGGGAATGCTCGGGTAGTAGAGTTTCTAACTGGATTCCTCAAACCACTGTTTGATTCTTGGTGAGGTTTAGTGGAGTTTTGATTTATATTCCGTTATGAACTTAGGTGAGCAGATTTCCGAAGTAGCTAGCGACCAGACAATTTCTAGAAGCCAGGTAAGTAAAGTATGCATGTGCCTTTGGGCCTACATCACAAAACAGTAGGGTTATGTATCTTGTGAATGATTTTTGTATGTCATGCATCATGTTTTTGAAAGATTACGAAAATGAATTTCCATGTAAGGAAGGTAAGGCATGAACTGAATGTGACAGACAAATTATTAAGGGAACTAATCCACCCCTTAACTTATGAAGGGATTTATAACATTGGGAGGATTGATCCCACTCCCAAGGAAACTTAGGGATCAGATCAGCTATTAAGGGAATTCATCCGCCCCTTAATCGAGTAGAGGATGTATAACATTGGGAAAATTGATCCACTTCCCAAGGGAACCGAGGGATTAGATCAGCTTATGAATGAATGTGAATGCAACTGAGATGAGAAAGTAGAAATTGCATGTTTAGGAAATTATGTTTCAGCATTTCATTTCATTACTGATTTACTTACTTAGCATTAGGCTAAGAGATGAGTTTTGTGATGTAGGTGTTGAGGACACTGCAAGTGAATTCTCTGAGTTAGTTAAGGACTAGGCAGGTTGGAGGGGTGCATTCAGGCATCGATCTGGCATCTGATGGGGCGGTTTAACTGGTGTCAGTGGTTGTGAAGGTTTAGTGGACAATGAATTCAATTTGAGTATGTTAAACTTTCTGATGATAGAAGTTGTTTGATGTTTTCAAAAAGTACTTTGAGACTTTTCTGATAATAGTATTCCGTTGGTTTTTAACACTGGATTATACTGGACTTGAGTAATGCAATGATTTGAATTGTTTTTGAATGCTTGTGGTGAAATAAATAAATTCTTTTCTGTACTTAGAGTTGTGCTTGCATAGCAAGAAATGGTTGAAATGTCGCTCTGTTATTCTATCGGAAGATGTCTTCAGAAAAGCCATCGGATGATGTAGGTTTAATTCTATCGGAAGATGTAGATTTTGCACTACCGGTATGAGTGAGTATTATGCCTTGTCGTTTAGTGATCGGTATATGCAGTTTATCCTATTGGAAGAAGGGAATGAGAGATTTGGTCATTTTGCCATCGGTAGATACGAGTCGCAAAACTTGTCGTCTTGCGATCGGTGGATGTTGGATAATTGATTTATCCGGCTGACGTCATCGGTAGATGCAGTCCACTGAGAGATGTCTTTTGTTTCCAACTCTTCTGGTCCACGTCATCGGTAGAAGCCTTCTATTTGCTGTTTCTGCTTCTTCCGTTGACTTTATCCATCGGCAGATGCGTTTGACTTCTGCGACTTCCCAAGTATTTCACGATTTAAACCTTTATTTCTTTTTAGCCGTTTATTTCTTACATTTCAAATAATGTTCATAGTTTTGTTTAACTCTATTGTTGTCCAAATGATTTCCGCTGCAAGTTTTAAATGTTTTGAGAATTTAGCTTATGTCAAATGTTGAATGTTGAGCAAAGTTTAAAAAAAATAATAATACAGTTGAGATTTCTTAGTCATGTACGAACTTTTTTGTAACGAACCGGGTTCAGATAACTCGGGGCGTTACAGTATGGTATCAGAGACATTCAGTTAAACCGTTCAAAAGATTACTCATCAGTGCCAATCGTTGCATGGAAGTACTCCAACAACTGTAAGTGTTTATCTTAACTTTAGCTATTAGATATTTAAGAGTGTAATTAACCTTGTACAGGAATATAGCAAATGTCTAGACGACCAGGAAGACCAAGATTACCAAGAGAGATACCAAGTCCGAGACGGGAGGAGGACTCTAGTGTAATTAGGCAGCTGATAGAATTGATGCGTCAGCAGACTGATATAGTGCGTCAACAGTCTGACCAATTAGGGGTGCTATTGAGCCGGGAGACACAAGGAAGTGCTAACTCGGGTTCTAGCAGTGAACATTCTGGAGATAGATTCCGGAGACTAAGACCACCCACGTTTGATGGACAGTCATCTGATCCAGTTATTGCTGAAGGATGGCTTAGAAAGATTGAGAGTATGTTTAGGTGTGCCAACATAGGAAAATGAGACAAGGTCACGTTGGCAACATTTCATTTAGCTGGGGAAGCTCAACTCTGGTGGGAAACAATAGAGACCACCACAGATGTTTTAGTGATGCCTTGGTTACAATTCAAGGACCTTTTCTATTGGAAGTATTTTAACAGCACTGTCCAGACCGCGAAGAAGTTGGAGTTTCTGAACTTGAAGCAGACAGGATCTGTGGCTGATTACAGTAGGCAATTCGAGTCCCTGTCCAGGTTTGCTGGACATTTTGCTCATAAGGAAGAGGATAAGGTGTTCAAATTTGTGCATAGACTGAAGCCGGAGATTTACCGAGGAGTCAAATTCTGTGGCATTAAGGGCTTGACATTTAGTGAAGTTGTGTCCACTGCTCTAGAAGTGGAAGAAGCTGAAAAGAAGTGTGCTAGACCAAAGGAGGTTCCACAAAAGTTTATCCAGCCACACCATCAGAGAGGAATGAAGAGGCCTATTGAGGGCCAGAGTGGCCAAGGATCTGGAAAGAAGGTGCCGAATACCCAGAAGTTCCCTCAGTGCCCGAAATGTTCGAAGAATCACTCGGGAGAGTGTAGATTTGGAACGGGTAAGTGCTTCAACTGTGAAGAGGTTGGACACTTGTACAAGGATTGTCCAAAGCCCCGGGTCATTCGATGTTTCCATTGCAACAAGGTTGGCCATGTCAACAGAGACTGCCCAGCTTTGAAGGGTGGCCCTATCAAGATTAAGCCAAGAATATTCTCCATGATGGAGTCATGTGGTGAGGACCAGCCTGCTGTAGTGTCAGGTACAATACTGATTAACTCTATACCTGCTTTTACTTTGATAGATTCGGGTGCAACACATTCTTTTATAGCCTCTGCATTTGCTGATAAGTTAGATGTACAGTTTACTTCTTTTGAACATGTATTCAAAGTTGCCTTACCCTCTGGTGAACGCATGCACTCTAACCAAATGATGTCTGATAGTGTTGTATTAGTAGGAAACATGAATTTGCCTGCCGATTTCATTGTTATTGACATAATGGGATTTGATGTAATCCTGGGAATGGATTGGTTATTTAAACATTATGCCACAATAGATTGTGGGACTGGAGTTGTTAGTTTTCAACCCCCTGGTGGTTTAAACCAAACCTTCCAAGCTATGAAGAAGAGTAAGGAAATGACTGTAATGACTTCTGTCAATTGTAGACCCTCCCCATGCAGAGAGTATTTGTGCTTTTTGGCCAGTGTTTTAGACACACAGCTAGTAGAAAAAGCGAGCCCCGAAAATGTTTTAGTTGTCTAAGATTTTCTGGAAGTATTTCTAGATAACCTTCCTGGTTTGCCACCATATAGGGAAATTAAGTTTGTTGTGGATGTTTACCCCGGCGCTGAGCCTGTATCTAAGAATCCATATAGATTAGCCCCAACAGAACTTAAGGAATTGAAGAAACAGTTGGAGGATCTGTTGGAGAAAGGGTTTATACACCCTAGCTTTTCACCGTGGGGTGCACCTGTCCTTTTTGTCAAAAAGAAAGATGGATCAATGCGTATGTGCATTGATTATAGAGAATTGAATAAGTTAACAGTCAAGAACAAGTATCATCTGCCGAGGATTGATGACTTATTTGACCAGCTTAAGGGTGCAAGAGTTTTCTCTAAGATTGACCTTAGATCCGGTTATTACCAGCTGAAGGTTAAATCTGAAGATATTCCAAAGACTGCCTTTCGCACAAGGTATGGACATTATGAGTTTTTGGTTATGTCTTTTGGTTTGACAAATGCACCAGCAGCCTTCATGGATCTTATGAATAGGGTGTTTCACGAGTATTTGGACAAGTTTGTCATTGTATTCATTGATGACATTCTAATCTATTCTAGAACTAAGGATGAGCATGCAAGGCATTTGGGTTTGGTGTTAAGATTACTAAGGCAGCACCAACTGTATGCTAAGTTTTCCAAGTGTGAGTTTTGGTTGGACAGAGTTCACTTTCTTGGTCACGTGATTTCTGGAGATGGAATATCTGTCGATCCAGCCAAGGTTCAAGCAGTCAAGGAGTGGCCCCAACCGAATAATGCCACTGATATTCGAAGTTTCCTTGGATTAGCAGGATATTATAGAAAATTTATCGAGGGATTTTCAAAGATTACCACACCCCTTACTAGGTTAACAAGGAAAAATGTGAAGTATATGTGGACAGAAGAATGTGAGCGTAGCTTTCAGACCTTGAAACAGAAACTGACCAATGCTCCAATCTTAACCCTTCCAGTTGAAGATGGTAAATTTAGTATTTATTGTGATGCTTCCAAAATTGGACTAGGTTGTGTGTTGATGCAAGATGGAAAGGTTATAGCTTATACTTCTAGGTAGTTAAAATTACATGAAAAGAATTACCCTACACATGACTTAGAATTAGTTGTTGTGGTCTTCGCATTAAAGATTTGGAGGCACTATCTGTATGAACAGACTTGTGAGATATTTTCGGATCATAAAAGTCTGAAATACATTTTCACGCAAAAGGAACTGAATATGAGGCAACGTAAGTGGTTAGAGTTTGTCAAAGATTATGATTTTGAGATTAAGTACCACCCTGGCAAGGCGAATGTAGTGGCTGATGCTTTGAGTAGAGTGACTCCTTCGGTCTCTACATTGACTTTAGACATGCCGATAGCTTTAGAGACAGAATTCCAAAGATTCAACCTGGAAGCTGTGTCTAGTATGACAGCCATACTTTCGAACATATCCTTGAGGCCCACTATTTTGGAGAGAATAAAGGAAGTTCAAATGAATGACACTGAATGCAATAGGTATAAATTGTGCATGGATTCTACTGACAAGTCGGATTTCAACTGCTCAATTGATGGAATTCTCAAGTTTCGAAATAGATGGTTTATTCCGGCTGATACTGAACTTAGAAGGGAAATCCTATCTGAGGCACATTCCTCTAGACTCTCTGTTCATCCTGGGGGTACGAAAATGTACAGAGATCTCAAGCAGCATTATTGGTGGCCAAGTATGAAAAGAATTGTGGCGGAGTATGTGGAGTCCTGTCTGATCTGCCAGCAAGTCAAAGCTGAACATCAGAGGCCTGCTGGAACATTACAACCCTTACCAGTTCTCGAATGGAAATGGGAACAAATAACGATGGATTTTGTTATAGGATTACCTAGAACAGAAAAAGGTCACGATGCAATTTGGATAATAGTTGATCGTTTAACCAAATCTGCTCACTTTCTGCCAATGAAGATAACATACTCGATGGATCAACTGGCTGAGTTGTATGTGCATGAAGTTGTTAGACTGCATGGAGTTCCAAGCATTATAGTTTCAGACCGAGACTCTAGATTTACATTTAAGTTTTGGAAAAGTTTGCACAAGGCTATGGAAACACAGCTTAGTTTTAGCACAGCTTTCCACCCTCAAATAGATGGACAATTCGAAAGAACCATTCAAACATTAGAGGATATGCTCCGTGCATGTGTCTTAGACTTTCAAGGTTCATGGAGCAAACACTTGTCCTTGATTGAATTTTCTTATAACAACAGTTTTCAGGCAACAATAGGCATGGCGCCATACGAGGCATTGTATGGACGAAAGTGTAGATCTCCATTGTATTGGGATGAAGTTGGAGAAGCACGATTGATTGGTCCTGACATCGTACAGCAAATAGTGGAGAAAATTGCTCTTATCTGACAAAGAATCTTGACAGCTCAAAGCCGGCAGAAAAGCTATGCAGACAAAAGGCGAAGAGAACTGGAATTTGAAGTAGGTAATGAAGTTTTCCTTAAGGTGTCACCTTTCAAAGGAGTAGTGAGATTTGGAAAGAGAGGAAAGTTGAACCCCAGATTTATTGGACCATTTACTATTCTGAAGAGAGTTGGGAGAGCAGCCTATCAGTTGCAGCTACCGGCGTCTATAGATGGGATACACAGTGTGTTCCATGTTTCTATGTTGAAGAAATGCATAAGGGATCCATATCAGATCGTGGAACAGCAAGACCTTGAGATTCATCCTACCCTTGCCTACGAAGAGAAACCAGTAAAGATCTTAGATTATGCGGTGAAGGTATTGCGCAACAAAGAGATTCCCCTAGTGAAAGTCTTGTGGCACAACCAGAATATTGAGGAAACAACTTGGGAACGCCAGCAAGACATGATGGACCAACATCCAGAGTTATTCAGGTACTGAATTTTGAGGACAAAATTCTTTTAAGGAGGGTAGATTGTAACACCCGGTTCTATCGAACCAGCTCTTTTATTATTAATGGTATACATTTTAGTAGTCAATAATTCAAGTAGGGTTATTGAATGATTAGACTAGACAAGGGCATTAGAGTAAATTACATTTTAAAAAAAAAATGGATAACATATTTAAGGAAAGAGGGATTGGGTTTAATGCACTGTAGCCGCCACCATTTCATACCTTTCTCTTCAGGTTTTTCAGCTTAAGCAGCCGAGCTCTCTAGGTGATTTTCCTCGCCCGATTCTCCTTCGACTTAGGTAAGTTTTCCCCATTTCTCTTATGATATAGTGGTTAAATACCAGAAGGAGGTACAATGTGAGGATTTTGAGGATACTGAGATTGAGCGTAGATTCGAGTTTTAGCAATAAAGGGGGAATGTTCGGGTAGTAGAGTTTCTAACTGGATTCCTCAAACCACTGTTTGATTCTTGGTGAGGTTTAGTGGAGTTTTGATTTATATTCTGTTATGAACTTAGGTGAGCAGATTTCCGAAGTAGCTAGCGACCAGACAATTTCCAGAAGCCAGGTAAGTAAAGTATGCATGTACCTTCGGGCCTACATCACAAAACAGTAGGGTTATGTATCTTGTAATTGATTTTTGTATGTCATGCATCATGTTTTTGAAAGATTACGAAAATGAATTTCCATGTAAGGAAGGTAAGGCATGAACTGAATGTGACAGACAAACTATTAAGGGAACTAATCCACCCCTTAACTTATGAAGGGATTTATAACATTGGGAGGATTGATCCCACTCCCAAGGGAACTGAGGGATCAGATCAGCTATTAAGAGAATTCATCCGCCCCTTAATCGAGTAGAGGATGTATAACATTGGGAAAATTGATCCACTTCCCAAGGGAACCGAGGGATCAGATCAGCTTATGAATGAATGTGAATGCAACTGAGATGAGAAAGTAGAAATTGTATGTTTAGGAATTTATGTTTCAGCATTTCATTTCATTACTACTTTACTTACTTAGCATTAGGCTAATAGATGAGTTTTGTGATGTCGGTGTTGAGGACACTGCAGGTGAATTCTCTGAGTTGGTTAAGGACTAGGCAGGTTGGAGGGGCGCATTCAGGCATCGATCTGGCATCTGATGAGGCGGTTTAACTGGTGTCAGTGGTTGTGAAGGTTTAGTGGACAATGAATTCAATTTGAGTATGTTAAACTTTCTGATGATAGAAGTTGCTTGATGTTTTCAAAAAGTACTTTGAGACTTTTCTGTCCGTTGGTTTTTAACACTGGATTATACTGGACTTGAGTAATGGAATGATTTGAATTGTTTTTGAATGGTTGTGGTGAAATAAGTAAATTCTTTTCTGTACTTAGAGTTGTGCTTGCATAGCAAGAAATAGTTGAAATGTCGCTCTGTTATTCTATCGGAAGATGTCTTCGAAGATGTAGATTTTGCACTACCGGTATGAGTGAGTATTATGCCTTGTCGTTTAGTGATCGGTATATGCAGTTTATCCTATCGGAAGAAGGGAATGAGAGATTTGGTCATTTTTGCCGTCGGTAGATACGAGTCGCAAAACTTGTCGTCTTGCATCGGAAGATGTCTTTAGAAAAGCCATCAGATGATGTAGGTTTAATTCTATCGGAAGATGTAGATTTTGCACTACCGGTATGAGTGAGTATTATGCCTTGTCGTTTAGTGATCGGTATATGCAGTTTATCCTATCGGAAGAAGGGAATGAGAGATTTGGTCATTTTGCCGTCGGTAGATACGAGTCGCAAAACTTGTCGTCTTGCGATCGGTGGATGTTGGATAATTGATTTATCCGGCTGACGTCATCGGTAGATGCAGTCCACCGAGAGATGTCTTTTGTTTCCAACTCTTCGGGTCCACGTCATCGGTAGAAGCCTTCTATTTGCTGTTTCTGCTTCTTCCGTTGACTTTATCCATCGGCAGATGCGTTTGACTTCTGCGACTTCCCAAGTATTTCACGATTTAAACCTTTATTTCTTTTTAGCCGTTTATTTCTTACATTTCAAATAATGTTCATAGTTTTGTTTAACTCTATTGTTGTCCAAATGATATCCGCTGCAAGTTTTAAATGTTTTGAGAATTTAGCTTATGTCAAATGTTGAATGTTGAGCAAAGTTTAAAAAAAAAATAATACAGTTGAGATTTCTTAGTCATGTACGAACTTTTGTGTAACGAACTGGGTTCAGATAACTCGGGGCGTTACGGTTGCTTTGTCCAGGATGCCTAGACATTCACCTGGATGCGTACGCCCTCTCGCCATAAATTTCACTTGTATCCAAACAATCTAACATGTATATTTCATCGTAAGAAATGTTTATAAAGCATTAATTTCATGAACTATATCGAATTCAATAAGTTTTACGTAGACAACCATAAATCGATAGATTAAGGAGAGAAACTTACCAAAAAAATATCATTTTTGCTTCAATATTTTTATGTCATCGTGTTTCAATTGATGCCTGGAACACTTTTTGTTTAAATTTTTTTTGTTGAATTACAACTTTACTCATCTCTTCTTCTTTCCTCTATGATAACTCTTAAATTAGAGTTATTTTATACTATATTTAATTGATAAAACTTGTATGATTTGAGTGAATGCAAGAATAAATTGGTAGAAATTTACTATAAGTGCTATATAATGTTGCAGCATCGATGCCTAAATTTAATTTAGTATATCTCATGCAAATTATCTATTAAAAGCAAATTTTTCTCTTTAATTTGAATTTTATATTTTTGTATTTGAATACAATTTTATTAGATGGAAAATCAAATTCAAAAGCTGAAGATTATGGAGAGAGAGGAATCAAATCAAGAAAACACGAGAAATTCGTTGCTTTGAATATGGAGAAAAAGAAATGGGTATTATTTGGCTGCAGATTTATTGAGGAAAAGCTGGCTAAAATCTAGTGAACAAATTAAATGATGATGGATAAAGAAGGAAAAGGCACTGTGCAGCGGTAGAAGCTGAAAGAAAAGCAGCGGTTGATGCTGAAGGAAATAAAAGACAGACAAAAGCAGTGGTCGATGTTGAAAGAAGAAAAAAAAAAAGAAAATAAACGCCAACAGTTGTAGCACCCGGTTTCATTGAGCCAATTTATATAGTCAACTAGTAGTGAATGTTTAATAGATGAAATTGGGGGAAATTAGTGATAAGGCTAATGAGTGTCTAGGCGAGGGCATAATGGTAAATTGAGATATAAAGTGGATAACCTATTTATGGGAAGAGGTTCTGCGTTTAATGCACAGTAGCCGCCATCCTATTTCCATTTCCCTTCGTTTTCAGCTCAGCTCAGCAGACTTCCTTCCGATATTTCCCTCTCTGATTTTCTCCATTCTATGTGAGTTTTGTTTCATTTTTACTCGCTGTTTTAGTGATTAGATAACAGAGAGATTGTAGGGGAGTGTTCGTGAATGCTGTGAGTAAGAGTTAGTTCCGGGTTTTGGGGTGAACCAGGAATGCTCGACGAACAGGACTTCCAGCTGGTTTCCCTAAGATTTCTAAATAGTTTAGAATGAAGTTTAGTAATGCGGTGCTCTGTTTACGATTCTAGGTGAGCAGACTCCCGAAGTAGCTAACAACCAGACAATCTCTAGGAGATCAAGTAAGTGAAGTATGTTTGTGCCTTCGGGCCTACATCACAAAACAATAGGATTATGTATGCTTGAATGTGTTTGTATGTCATGCATCATATTTTGAAAGTATGCGAAAATGAATTTACATGAAATGGCATGGTAAGGAATAAACAGACTGTAACAGTTATTAAGGGAACTAATTCGCCCCTTAATCGAGAGAGAGGATGTATGACTTCGGCAGAAGTGATCCAACTCCCAATTTCACAGGGGGATCTGAACAGTTATTAAGGGAACTAATTCGTCCCTTAATCGAGAGAGAGGATGTATGACTTTGGGAGAAGTGATCCAACTCCCAATTTCACAGGGGGATCTGAACAGTTATTAAGGGAACTAATCCGTCCCTTAATCGAGAGAGAGGATGTATGACTTTGGGAAAAGTGATCCAACTCCCAATTTCACAGGGGGATCAGATCAGAAACGATTGCATATGCAACTGAGATGAGAAAGTAGAAACTGCATGTTTAAGAATTTATGTTTCAGCATTCCATTTCATTACTGCTTTACTTACTTAGCATTAGGCTAATAGATGAGTTTTGTGATTTAGGCGAAGAAGTGATAACAGGTGTGTTCTCTGAATTTGCTGAGAACTAGGCAGGTTGGAAGAGTGCATTCATGCATCGATCTGGCAACTGATGGGGCGGTTTAACTGGTGGCAGTAGATGAGAAGGTTTAGTGAACCATGATCCAATTTAAGTATGTTGAGAGTTTTATGATAATGGTAGTTTTAATGTTTTTTTAATACAATTTGAGACTCTTCTGATAATGATACTCTGTTGGTTTAGGTAGTGGTTTTACCAAATTCTGGAGTAATGCACCGATTTGAGTAGTTTGAACGATTTGTAGTAAAGAAGTCGAGAATTTTGTCTATCGGTGGATGTAGTCCATCGGTAGAAGTCGAGAATTTTGTCTATCGGTGGATGTAGTCCATCGGTAGAAGTCGAGAATTTTGTCTATCGGTGGATGTAGTCCATCGGTAGAAGTCGAGAATTTTGTCTATCGGTGGATGTAGTCCATCGGTAGAAGTCGAGAATTTTGTCTATCGGTGGATGTAGTCCATCGGTAGAAGTCGAGAATTTTGTCTATCGGTGGATGTAGTCCATCGGTAGAAGTCGAGAATTTTGTCTATCGGTGGATGTAGTCCATCGGTAGAAGTCGAGAATTTTGTCTATCGGTGGATGTAGTCCATCGGTAGAAGTCGAGAATTTTGTCTATCGGTGGATGTAGTCCATCGGTAGAAGTCGAGAATTTTGTCTATCGGTGGATGTAGTCCATCGGTAGAAGTCGAGAATTTTGTCTATCGGTGGATGTAGTCCATCGGTAGAAGTCGAGAATTTTGTCTATCGGTGGATGTAGTCCATCGGTAGAAGTCGAGAATTTTGTCTATCGGTGGATGTAGTCCATCGGTAGAAGTCGAGAATTTTGTCTATCGGTGGATGTAGTCCATCGGTAGAAGTCGAGAATTTTGTCTATCGGTGGATGTAGTCCATCGGTAGAAGTCGAGAATTTTGTCTATCGGTGGATGTAGTCCATCGGTAGAAGTCGAGAATTTTGTCTATCGGTGGATGTAGTCCATCGGTAGAAGTCGAGAATTTTTTCTATCGGTGGATGTAGTCCATCGGTAGAAGTCGAGAATTTTGTCTATCGGTGGATGTAGTCCATCGGTAGAAGTCGAGAATTTTGTCTATCGGTGGATGTAGTCCATCGGTAGAAGTCGAGAATTTTGTCTATCGGTGGATGTAGTCCATCGGTAGAAGTCGAGAATTTTGTCTATCGGTGGATGTAGTCCATCGGTAGAAGTCGAGAATTTTGTCTATCGGTGGATGTAGTCCATCGGTAGAAGTCGAGAATTTTTTCTATCGGTGGATGTAGTCCATCGGTAGAAGTCGAGAATTTTGTCTATCGGTGGATGTAGTCCATCGGTAGAAGTCGAGAATTTTGTCTATCGGTGGATGTAGTCCATCGGTAGAAGTCGAGAATTTTGTCTATCGGTGGATGTAGTCCATCGGTAGAAGTCGAGAATTTTTTCTATCGGTGGATGTAGTCCATCGGTAGAAGTCGAGAATTTTGTCTATCGGTGGATGTAGTCCATCGGTAGAAGTCGAGAATTTTGTCTATCGGTGGATGTAGTCCATCGGTAGAAGTCGAGAATTTTGTCTATCGGTGGATGTAGTCCATCGGTAGAAGTCGAGAATTTTGTCTATCGATGGATGTAGTCCATCGGTAGAAGTCGAGAGTTTTGTCTATCAGTGGATTTAGTCCATCGGTGGATGTGAGTATGAGAAACTTGTCGTTTTGTGATCGGTAGCTGTGAATTGAGGATTTTTGTCATCTAGTGATTGGAAGACGCAGCTTGTCTATCGGTAGATGTGAATTGAGGATTTTTGTCGTCTAGTGATCGAAAGACGCAGCTTGTTCTATCGGTAGATGTGAGCTGAGAATGTTTGTCGTTTTGTGAGCGGTGGATGCGAGTGTAAAACGTTGTTGTTTTGTGTGTGAAAGATGTAATTCGTACGCCTTCTACCGCCGAGACTCTTTTGTCTCTATTTCTACCGCTGGAACTATTCAGCGGTAGATGTGTTCTGTTTTCTTTTCTTTTTCAACCAACTGTCTTCAATATTTTAACTATTTAATAAATGTCGTTCATACAAATGTTTTTCTGCTGTAAGTTTTAATGTTTTAAGGGTCAAGTCTTGATCATTGAATGAAATTTTAAAATTTTCTCAGAAAGTTATAGTTTGGTTTAGTATTATGTGTGGCGAACCGGGTTCAGATAACTCGGGGCGTTACAACAGTGCAAGCGGTGGATGTGAAAAAGGGCAGCGGGCAGCGGTAAAAGACAAAAACAGCGGTAGATGTTGAAAGGAAGAAATAAAAGATAGGCGTTGGGCAGCGGTCGACGTAAAAAGGGGCAGCACTAAAAGACAAAGAAGTATGGACGACAGAAAGAAATAGGCATCTGGCATGCAGAAGATGACAAAAAAAAAAAGAAGAAAAAGCTAATTTGAAGAAAGAGAGTTGGAAATGAGTGAAACACATGAAACGAGAAAAGAAGCCATTCTGGAAATAGGCACTAAAAAGGTGGAACAATAAAAGAAATTGGAGAGAGAAAATGGGTATGATTTGTAGAGCATAAAAAGAGAGAGATTTTTCCAGAAGAGGGATCAGAGAATTCGGGCGGAGTACTCTGGATCTGAAAAAGACAACTGACGACGATTCTTGATCTTTTCTTCTTCTCTTATTTTTTTTCACTGTTTATGAACAATATTATTTCTGAGTTTTATTTAGTTATGTCTAGTAGCTAAACTTTTCTACTTGGTTAGGATGATAGTACTCGTTACGGTTTTTGCTACGATCTTGGTTTTGTTTTGCAATTGTTTATTGAACAATTATTTGTAATATTCCTCGCTAAGTCAGATCATATCGATAGATAGGTTGACGATCCATGTTTATATTGTATCGATAGATAGATATAAATTGTTAGAAGCACGAATAATTAATTGGATTAAATTGTTACAACGTCGTTAGCAATAATTCGATTGGCAATAAGAATGGAGCAATTAGGAAATTCAATATTAGTTACATTCATTCAAGGTTGAAAGAAATTCTTAATTGAATTTACCTAAGCAATTTGAAAGAATCCTAGAATTATTTAATTCTTGCTGTTCATAGACAATGTTGCAGAGCATTACTAGAGCATCAGTAGTAAAATTATCGTAATGAAGAAATCGCTCTAGCCAAGGCTTCCTTATATTGATTTTATCTCATTTATCCTGTTTTTATTTTGTTACATCATTATTCAGATTTAATTCTAATTATTTTCATCCATCATTTTAATATTTTTATAAGATCTTTATAGCAATTAATTCAATTGAGAATATCCTCGTGGGATCGATACTTTACTTACTCATTACTTCGTTAGCGACACGTGCACTTGCGTGTAAGTGTGTAAATTCACTAACAAGTTTTTGGCGCCGTTGCCGGGGATATTGTTTAGTTGTGATTATTTTGCTATAATTATTTTATTTTATTTTACGTTATTTTATTTTATTTTGTTTCCCTATTTTAAGATATTCTTGATTTATGTCGGACGACGAAAACGCACAGAATCTTGTACCCATAGATCCCGAAATCGAAAGAACATTTAGAACTACAAGAAGACAACAGCAGCAATAGTTTATTGAAGGAGAAAATATGGCGAATGCACAGGGAGAAAGAAACAATGCCGGGCATGTTATTGATGACAGAGACAGACCTATTCAAGACTTTGCTGTACCAACACTCAATGATCTGAATCCTGGTATCTTGAGACCAGACCTGCATGCTATTCGATTTGAGCTTAAACCGATTATGTTCCAGATGCTTCAAACAGTCGGACAATTCACTGGAGCAGTTATAGATAATCCTCATCGCTATTTGAAAGTGTTTGGTGAAGTTAGTGATTCTTTCAACTTCCCTGGAGTATCTGCAGAAGTATTGAGATTAAAACTCTTTCCATATTCTTTGAGAGATCGAGCCAGGGATTGGTTAAATAGCATTCTTTCAGACACCATCACTACTTGGGGGGATCTAGCTAAGAAATTCATTATGAAATATCATCCACCAGTGAAGAATGCAAGGATGAGAAATGACATCACCAGCTTCCAGCAAAGGGATGGAGAATCACTCTACGAAACGTGGGATAGATTTAAAGAACTACTGAGACAGTGCCCAAATCATGGGATTCCTCGTTGGATTCAGTTAGAAACATTTTACAACAGATTGAATAGACAAACCCGATCGATCATCGACGCAACAGCTAACGGAACGCTGCTGTCAAAATCTTTTAATGAGGCATATGACTTACTGGAAAGAATGGCAGTGAACAGTTATCAATGGCCATCAGACAGGAAAACAACAGCAAGGAGAACACCTGGAGTTTATGAAGTAGATGAAGTAGCTGCTCTTAATGCAAAGGTAGATTCACTTGAAAATATCATTAAAGTTATGAACAAACAGCAACATCCACAAATACGGGAGATTTCATGCATTTTCTGTGGAGAGAACCATGATAATAGTTCATGCCCGATGAATCCTGAATCAGCAAATTATGTGCGATATAATCGAAACAATAATCCATTCTCACATACGTACAATCCTGGAGGGAGACAACATCCGAACTTCCAATAGAATCCACAGCAACAGAACAATGCAATGCCTGCAAGATCTGCTGATAACTATGCCCAGAATTACACCCAGCAAGCTCAGAAACCTGCAACTCAAGAGAAACCAGATAATTTTTCAAGGGAATATGCTTCCAAGACAGACATAATATTGCAGAATTTAGCAGCATCGATAAAGAATATTGAAACCCAACTGGGGCAGCTAGCGCAATCTGTAAATTCTAGAAACATTGGACAATTACCTAGCGACACTGAAATTTCACAAAGACCGGGAAAGGAACATTACAAGGCAATTATATTAAGGAATGGAAGGGAAGTGGAGATTCCAGAGCAGCCACAGAGGGTGGAGAAACCAAAGAAAAATAGCTAAGAAAAAAAAGCAGAACAGCAACCCAATACTGAGGGTTTACAGGAAAGAGAAATGATGATTGAGAAAGAAAGAACTCAGGAGGCCAAAGAGAATAATTCTGAATCTGGAGAAACTAATATCAATGCCGCAGTTCCGCTCGCAGCATCGCAATAGCATCGACCTACAGAAATACAACTCCAGAAACCACCCCCACCATTTCCACAAAGGCTACAAAAACAAAACCAGGAAAAGCAATTTAAAAAGTTTCTCGACGTTTTGAAGCAACTCCATATCAATGTACCTCTAGTGGAAGCCCTTGAACAGATGTCAAATTACATTAAATTAATGAAAGACATCTTATCCGAAAAGAGGAGGTTGAGAGAATATGAGATGGTGGCTATGACTGAGGAAACCAGCTACATATTACAGAATAAGATTCCACCAAAGTTGAAGGACCCTGGTAGCTTCACTATCCCTTGCACAATCGGCAATAAATATTTCGGAAAAGCTCTATGTGATCTTGGAGCTAGCATAAATTTGATGCCCATGTCAATCTTTAAGAAGTTGGGAATTGGAGAAGCTCGGCCAACAACAGTAACTCTGCAGCTTGCTGACCGATCACTAACCCACCCTCAAGGAAAGATCGAAGATGTACTAGTAAAGGTGGACAAGTTCATATTCCTTGCAGACTTCATCATTCTTGACTATGAAGCAGATCGGGAGGTACCAATAATTTTGGGGCGGCCATTTTTGGCCACTGGCAGAACTCTTATTGATGTCCAGAGAGGAGAACTCACAATGAGAGTTAACAACCAGCAAGTTACTTTAAACGTTTTAAAGGCCATGAAATGTCCATATGATGAAGAAGAGTGTTTTAATATTTCCGATGAAATTAAAGCAACAGAAATAAAACAATACTCAGGAGGGTATAGAAGGCAGTTCGAAGCATTAATCTGATTCGAAGAAAGCAAAGAAGATTGGCAGCATTCAAGTGAAGAAGCACAAATAGTGGAACTCAAACAGCTGCCACCTCACTTGAAGTATGTATTTTTTGGACTCAAAGAGACATTCCCTGCTATTATTTCTACTACTTTATCTAACATACAGGAGCAAGAGTTAATAGATGTGCTGAAAAGATACAAGCCCGCTTTAGCATGGACAGTAAAAGACATCAAGGGGATAAGCCCAAGCATTTGTATACACAAAATTAGATTGGAGGAAGGAGTCACTGCCACAATAGATTCGCAGAGAAGACTAAACCCAATTATGAAAGAAGTTGTAAAGAAGGAGATACTCAAATGGTTGGATGCAGGAATAATTTATCCTATTTCTGATAGTTCTTGGATTAGTCCAATTCATTGTGTTCCAAAGAAAGGAGGGACGACTGTTACAACCAATGACAAAAATGAATTAATTCCAACAAGAACGGTTATAGGGTGGAGGATTTGCATGGACTACAGGAAGCTTAATAAAGCCACCCGAAAAGATCAAATGTTGGACAAATTAGCAGGTCGAAAATTCTACTGCTTTTTGGATGGATATTCGGGGTATAACCAGATTACAATAGCCCCAGAGGATCAAGAGAAAACAACATTCACTTGCCCATATGGAACTTTTGCGTTTAGAAGGATGCCTTTCGGGTTATGCAATGCTCTTGCTACATTCCAGCGTTGCATGATGGCCATTTTCTCAGACATGATTGAAGAATGTTTGGAAATATTTATGGATGATTTCTCCATTGTTGGATATTCTTTCGAGAATTGTCTAGAAAATTTAGAAAGGGTGTAACGCCCCGAAAACCCACCCGGATTCACGATTCGCTACAGAGACTACTCTAAGCTAAACGACTCACTAATTTTCCTTAATCCTAACCAATAAGCACCACGGCGTCCTCCCTGAAAATTTCGGCAGAGTAACGCCTGAAAATGGCGCCCCCAAAATGCTAAGTACCTGCAAACGAATAAATCCCAACCAATCCAGAATACTCCTACGCAACTATCTAGTCTACGAAATCTCCAACAATCATCATAACAGAACGAAAATGCTATCGACTAAAATGAAGAAAGTCCACAGTATAGGGTGACATATCACCCTTAACTATGACTATATACAACAAATACAAATACCCCCACAAAAAACAAAAAGTCCTACTCCCATCAACACCATGCTACGGCTCATCCTGGGTCGGGTCGCCCTAACACTGTCATCAACCGGGGCCCTGGTCGCACGCCACCAACAGCCACCTACTCCTAGTCAGATTCTTTGTACACACCCACCAGCTCAGTAGTACCTATAACACAGAACACACCGTAATCTCAAAGCTAAAGTAAGCAAGTACAAGGCTCACCACATACGTACGACTGTCCCACAACCCTCACAAGGCTCACCACATACGTACGACTGTCCCACAACCCTCACAAGGCTCACCACATACGTACGACTGTCCCACAACCCTCACAAGGCTCACCACATACGTACGACTGTCCCACAACCCTCACAAGGCTCACCACATACGTACGACTGTCCCACAACCCTCACAAGGCTCACCACATACGTACGACTGTCCCACAACCCTCACAAGGCTCACCACATACGTACGACTGTCCCACAACCCTCACAAGGCTCACCACATACGTACGACTGTCCCACAACCCTCACAAGGCTCACCACATACGTACGACTGTCCCACAACCCTCACAAGGCTCACCACATACGTACGACTGTCCCACAACCCTCACAAGGCTCACCACATACGTACGACTGTCCCACAACCCTCACAAGGCTCACCACATACGTACGACTGTCCCACAACCCTCACAAGGCTCACCACATACGTACGACTGTCCCACAACCCTCACAAGGCTCACCACATACGTACGACTGTCCCACAACCCTCACAAGGCTCACCACATACGTACGACTGTCCCACAACCCTCACAAGGCTCACCACATACGTACGACTGTCCCACAACCCTCACAAGGCTCACCACATACGTACGACTGTCCCACAACCCTCACAAAGCTCACTGCCTACATACAACCGTCCCACAACCCTCACAAGGCTCACCACATACGTACGACTGTCCCACAACCCTCACAAGGCTCACCACATACGTACGACTGTCCCACAACCCTCACAAGGCTCACCACATACGTACGACTGTCCCACAACCCTCACAAGGCTCACCACATACGTACGACTGTCCCACAACCCTCACAAGGCTCACCACATACGTACGACTGTCCCACAACCCTCACAAGGCTCACCACATACGTACGACTGTCCCACAACCCTCACAAGGCTCACCACATACGTACGACTGTCCCACAACCCTCACAAGGCTCACCACATACGTACGACTGTCCCACAACCCTCACAAGGCTCACCACATACGTACGACTGTCCCACAACCCTCACAAGGCTCACCACATACGTACGACTGTCCCACAACCCTCACAAGGCTCACCACATACGTACGACTGTCCCACAACCCTCACAAGGCTCACTACCTACTCCCACAACCCTCACAAGGCTCACCACATACGTACGACTGTCCCACAACCCTCACAAGGCTCACCACATACGTACGACTGTCCCACAACCCTCACAAGGCTCACCACATACGTACGACTGTCCCACAACCCTCACAAGGCTCACCACATACGTACGACTGTCCCACAACCCTCACAAGGCTCACCACATACGTACGACTGTCCCACAACCCTCACAAGGCTCACTACCTACTCCCACAACCCTCACAAGGCTCACCACATACGTACGACTGTCCCACAACCCTCACAAGGCTCACCACATACGTACGACTGTCCCACAACCCTCACAAGGCTCACCACATACGTACGACTGTCCCACAACCCTCACAAGGCTCACCACATACGTACGACTGTCCCACAACCCTCACAAGGCTCACCACATACGTACGACTGTCCCACAACCCTCACAAGGCTCACCACATACGTACGACTGTCCCACAACCCTCACAAGGCTCACCACATACGTACGACTGTCCCACAACCCTCACAAGGCTCACCACATACGTACGACTGTCCCACAACCCTCACAAGGCTCACCACATACGTACGACTGTCCCACAACCCTCACAAGGCTCACCACATACGTACGACTGTCCCACAACCCTCACAAAGCTCACTGCCTACATACAACCGTCCCACAACCCTCACAAGGCTCACCACATACGTACGACTGTCCCACAACCCTCACAAGGCTCACCACATACGTACGACTGTCCCACAACCCTCACAAGGCTCACCACATACGTACGACTGTCCCACAACCCTCACAAGGCTCACCACATACGTACGACTGTCCCACAACCCTCACAAGGCTCACCACATACGTACGACTGTCCCACAACCCTCACAAGGCTCACTACCTACTCCCACAACCCTCACAAGGCTCACTACCTACTCCCACAACCCTCACAAGGCTCACCACATACGTACGACTGTCCCACAACCCTCACAAGGCTCACCACATACGTACGACTGTCCCACAACCCTCACAAGGCTCACCACATACGTACGACTGTCCCACAACCCTCACAAGGCTCACCACATACGTACGACTGTCCCACAACCCTCA
The DNA here is from genome assembly GCA_022432975.1 of Begonia masoniana. Classification (NCBI taxonomy): domain Eukaryota; kingdom Viridiplantae; phylum Streptophyta; class Magnoliopsida; order Cucurbitales; family Begoniaceae; genus Begonia; species Begonia masoniana. Next base: position 70,787,919 of record CM039502.1, read on the forward strand.
CAAGGCTCACCACATACGTACGACTGTCCCACAACCCTCACAAGGCTCACCACATACGTACGACTGTCCCACAACCCTCACAAGGCTCACTACCTACGTACAACCGTCCCACAACCCTCACAAGGCTCACCACATACGTACGACTGTCCCACAACCCTCACAAGGCTCACCACATACGTACGACTGTCCCACAACCCTCACAAAGCTCACTGCCTACATACAACCGTCCCACAACCCTCACAAGGCTCACCACATACGTACGACTGTCCCACAACCCTCACAAGGCTCACTACCTACTCCCACAACCCTCACAAAGCTCACTGCCTACATACAACCGTCCCACAACCCTCACAAGGCTCACCACATACGTACGACTGTCCCACAACCCTCACAAGGCTCACCACATACGTACGACTGTCCCACTCAGAATTCGCGGAGCACATCACCTCCGGCCCGAGTCTCACTCAGAATTCGCGGAGCACATCACCTCCGGCCCGAGTCTCACTCAGAATTCGCGGAGCACATCACCTCCGGCCCGAGTCTCACTCAGAATTCGCGGAGCACATCACCTCCGGCCCGAGTCTCACTCAGAATTCGCGGAGCACATCACCTCCGGCCCGAGTCTCACTCAGAATTCGCGGAGCACATCACCTCCGGCCCGAGTCTCACTCAGAATTCGCGGAGCACATCACCTCCGGCCCGAGTCTCACTCAGAATTCGCGGAGCACATCACCTCCGGCCCGAGTCTCACTCAGAATTCGCGGAGCACATCACCTCCGGCCCGAGTCTCACTCAGAATTCGCGGAGCACATCACCTCCGGCCCGAGTCTCACTCAGAATTCGCGGAGCACATCACCTCCGGCCCGAGTCTCACTCAGAATTCGCGGAGCACATCACCTCCGGCCCGAGTCTCACTCAGAATTCGCGGAGCACATCACCTCCGGCCCGAGTCTCACTCAGAATTCGCGGAGCACATCACCTCCGGCCCGAGTCTCACTCAGAATTCGCGGAGCACATCACCTCCGGCCCGAGTCTCACTCAGAATTCGCGGAGCACATCACCTCCGGCCCGAGTCTCACTCAGAATTCGCGGAGCACATCACCTCCGGCCCGAGTCTCACTCAGAATTCGCGGAGCACATCACCTCCGGCCCGAGTCTCACTCAGAATTCGCGGAGCACATCACCTCCGGCCCGAGTCTCACTCAGAATTCGCGGAGCACATCACCTCCGGCCCGAGTCTCACTCAGAATTCGCGGAGCACATCACCTCCGGCCCGAGTCTCACTCAGAATTCGCGGAGCACATCACCTCCGGCCCGAGTCTCACTCAGAATTCGCGGAGCACATCACCTCCGGCCCGAGTCTCACTCAGAATTCGCGGAGCACATCACCTCCGGCCCGAGTCTCACTCAGAATTCGCGGAGCACATCACCTCCGGCCCGAGTCTCACTCAGAATTCGCGGAGCACATCACCTCCGGCCCGAGTCTCACTCAGAATTCGCGGAGCACATCACCTCCGGCCCGAGTCTCACTCAGAATTCGCGGAGCACATCACCTCCGGCCCGAGTCTCACTCAGAATTCGCGGAGCACATCACCTCCGGCCCGAGTCTCACTCAGAATTCGCGGAGCACATCACCTCCGGCCCGAGTCTCACTCAGAATTCGCGGAGCACATCACCTCCGGCCCGAGTCTCACTCAGAATTCGCGGAGCACATCACCTCCGGCCCGAGTCTCACTCAGAATTCGCGGAGCACATCACCTCCGGCCCGAGTCTCACTCAGAATTCGCGGAGCACATCACCTCCGGCCCGAGTCTCACTCAGAATTCGCGGAGCACATCACCTCCGGCCCGAGTCTCACTCAGAATTCGCGGAGCACATCACCTCCGGCCCGAGTCTCACTCAGAATTCGCGGAGCACATCACCTCCGGCCCGAGTCTCACTCAGAATTCGCGGAGCACATCACCTCCGGCCCGAGTCTCACTCAGAATTCGCGGAGCACATCACCTCCGGCCCGAGTCTCACTCAGAATTCGCGGAGCACATCACCTCCGGCCCGAGTCTCACTCAGAATTCGCGGAGCACATCACCTCCGGCCCGAGTCTCACTCAGAATTCGCGGAGCACATCACCTCCGGCCCGAGTCTCACTCAGAATTCGCGGAGCACATCACCTCCGGCCCGAGTCTCACTCAGAATTCGCGGAGCACCTCACCTCCATTTCGAGTCCCACTCAGAATTCGCGGAGCACATCACCTCCGGCCCGAGTCTCACTCAGAATTCGCGGAGCACATCACCTCCGGCCCGAGTCTCACTCAGAATTCGCGGAGCACATCACCTCCGGCCCGAGTCTCACTCAGAATTCGCGGAGCACATCACCTCCGGCCCGAGTCTCACTCAGAATTCGCGGAGCACATCACCTCCGGCCCGAGTCTCACTCAGAATTCGCGGAGCACATCACCTCCGGCCCGAGTCTCACTCAGAATTCGCGGAGCACATCACCTCCGGCCCGAGTCTCACTCAGAATTCGCGGAGCACATCACCTCCGGCCCGAGTCTCACTCAGAATTCGCGGAGCACATCACCTCCGGCCCGAGTCTCACTCAGAATTCGCGGAGCACATCACCTCCGGCCCGAGTCTCACTCAGAATTCGCGGAGCACATCACCTCCGGCCCGAGTCTCACTCAGAATTCGCGGAGCACATCACCTCCGGCCCGAGTCTCACTCAGAATTCGCGGAGCACATCACCTCCGGCCCGAGTCTCACTCAGAATTCGCGGAGCACATCACCTCCGGCCCGAGTCTCACTCAGAATTCGCGGAGCACATCACCTCCGGCCCGAGTCTCACTCAGAATTCGCGGAGCACATCACCTCCGGCCCGAGTCTCACTCAGAATTCGCGGAGCACATCACCTCCGGCCCGAGTCTCACTCAGAATTCGCGGAGCACATCACCTCCGGCCCGAGTCTCACTCAGAATTCGCGGAGCACATCACCTCCGGCCCGAGTCTCACTCAGAATTCGCGGAGCACATCACCTCCGGCCCGAGTCTCACTCGAAATTCGCGGAGCACATCACCTCCGGCCCGAGTCTCACTCGAAATTTGCGGAGCACCTCACCTCCATTTCGAGTCCCACTCAGAATTCGCGGAGCACATCACCTCCGGCCCGAGTCTCACTCAGAATTCGCGGAGCACATCACCTTCGGCCCGAGTCCCACTCGTAATTCGCAGAGCACATCACCTCCGGCCCGAGTCTCACTCAGAATTCGCGGAGCACCACACCTCCGGTCAGAGTCCCACTCGGAATTCGCGGAGCACATAACCTCCGGCCTGAGTCCCACTCGGAATTCACGGAGCACATCACCTCTGGCCCGAGTCTCACTCAAAATTTGCAGACCACATCACCTCTGTCCCGAGTCTCAGTCGGAATTCACGGAGCACCTCACCTCCGGCTCGAGTCCCACTCAGAATTCGCGGAGCACATCACCTCCGGCTCGAGTCTCACTCAAAATTTGCGGAGCACATCACATCCGGCCCGAGTCTCACTCGGAATTCGCGGAGCACCTCACCTCTGGCCAGAGTCCCACTCGGAATTCGCAGAGCATATCACCTACAGACTACTCAAAACGTGTTTACGACTCACAACATGCAACCAACTGTGATATAGACCCTTTTGGGCGACTCTCAAGCATTACACCCACACTACTATTTACCTGGCATCCTAGCTTGCTGAGGATGTTCGATTTCTTGCCCACCTACGGCTCGACCTACGACAAAATTCAAACTTCATCAAAATCAAACTTACATTCACCAATTATTCTCAAACTACTATTTCTAGCCTAATCCAACTAAAATCTAACTAAACGGGCCACTAATTTGGGTTCGGTAAAAACCGACCCTAAACTTCAAACGTGCATAACTTTCGCGTCGGTTATCGGAATCAAACGATTCTAGCGGCCACGTACTCCTCTAATAACCTATTTTGACTGCCAAAAGAAATTTTAAAACAAACGATCGTAGCTAGGTCAAATATCAGAAAACCCGATTCTACCCCTTAACCGAAAAATTTCCTTCTTCTGGTTTTTCATCAAAACTCTCTCATTTCCTCACCAATCAACCACCCATACCCTCAATTAGCATAAACTAACAAAAATCCCGAGCTACACACACCAAAAACTTAAATGCCCAAACAGGGCTTGCTGTTTTTGCCCTAACAGTGCACATCACGGCCAGACGACCATAGCCGGACCAAGGGTCGGCAAACCCACGCCGGAGGTGACCAAAATTGGCCGGTGATCGGAGCCAAATCTGGCTCTTCACTCACGGCCTCAAACCGAACCGAAACAGGGCACAAAAGGAGACTTACAGTTCAGTTTGTGCGCAGAGACGGGAAGGAAATGCTAGCCCTAATTTCGTCGACGTCGTCTGACCAGAAAACGCTGCAAATCGGCGGTGGTTTGATCGGCGATCGACGCCTCCCGTCACTCTCCCCTCTCCCCTGCCTTCGGCGTCGAACGACAGAATGGCTTCGGCCATTCTGTTGTTCTATTTTTATTTATTTATTTATTTTTGTTAACTAATTTACTAAATTGCCCTCACGTGTTTAAACTTCCATATTCTCGTTAAATTCTCGTCCACTCGGCCCGTTAAATCTTTTTGAAATCTTTTTTTTTCAAATAAAATCTCAAATTTTAATAAGCTAATTAACCCGTTAAAATCTCTCACGAAATCCTAACAAAACTTTTAATTTTATTCAATAAAATTTCCGGGTTATTACAAAGGGTATTGAAAAGATGCATGGAAACTAATTTAGTTTTAAACTGGAAAAAATGTCATTTTATGGTTCCAAAAGGAACAGTCCTCAGGCATAAGGTTTCAGAAAAAGGTTTGGAGGTAGATCAAGCGAAGATCAAAATTATTGAGAAGCTACCTACACCAAAAATAGTGAAAGGAATCAGAAGCTTTCTTGGGCATGCAGGATTTTACAAGCGTTTCATTAAAGATTTCTCGAAAATATTGAAGCTCTTATGTATGTTACTGGAGCAGATCACTACATTTAATTTCGACAGGAACTGTCTGGAAGCTTTTAACCTGTTGAAGCAAAAATTGATTACTGCACCGGTGATAGCTGCACCCGACTGGAGTTTACCTTTTATTTTAATGTGTGATGCAAGTGATTATGCAGTAGAAGTGGTTCTTGGGCAGAAGAAAGAGAAAATTTTTCATTCTATTTACTACGCAAGCAAAACCTTGAATGAATCTCCAAAGAACTACACAATCACAGAGAAAGAGCTACTAGCGGTGGTATTTGCATTTGACAAATTCAGAGCGTATTTAATTGGCGCCAAGGTTATCATCTATACTGATCATGCAGCAATAAAATATTTGGTTACTAAGAAGCATGCTAAACCTAGGCTTATTCGATAGGTGCTGTTACTTCAAGAGTTTGATATGGAGATTCGAGACAGAAAGGGGTGCGAAAACCAGGTGGCTGATCATTTATCTCGTATTGAAAATATGGTTGAACAGCAAGATGAAGGGATTATAAGAGAATTCTTCCCTGATGAACAGATACTGAAGCTGGAAGTTTCTTCGACTCCCTGGTATGCAGATTTTGTTAATTTTATTGTAAGTAACATAATACCTTTTGATTTAGATTATTAGCAGAGAAGGAAGTTTCTGAAAGATGTTAAGCAATACTTCTGGGACAAGCCATTTCTTTTCAAACAATGTGTTGACCAACTGTTAAGAATGTGTCTTCCTAAACAAGAAATGCAATCAGTGCTGCAGCAATACCACGCAGCATCATATGGCGGTCATTATGGAGGAACCAGAACAGTTGCAAAAGTTCTACAGTCAGGTTTGTACTGGCCCTTTCTTTTTAAGGATCCTAACGAGTTTGTTCAAAAATGTGACAGATGTCAAAGAACAAGGAACATATCAAGAAAACACGAGTTGCCCTTGACCAACATCTTAGAGATTGAAGTCTTTGACGTCTGGGGAATTGACTTCATGGGACCTTTCCCAGCATCTAGTGGAAACCAATACATATTGTTGGCTGTTGATTATGCTTCTAAATGGATAGAAGCTGTGACATTGCCAAACAATGAAGGGAAAAGTGTTCTGAGATTTTTATAGAAAAATATTTTCACGAGGTTTGGCACTCCCAGAGCAATTATCAGTGATGAAGGATCTCATTTCTGTAATAGAGTCTTCGCTGCGTTACTAAGTAAATATGGAGTTAGACATAAGGTAACTACATCATACCACCCTCAGAGTAATGGACAAGCAGAAGTATCTAAAAGGGAAGTAAAACGGATTCTGGAGAAGATGGTGAATCCGAACAGAAAAGATTGGTCATTAAAATTAGACGATGCATTATGGGCATACAGAACAGTATTTAAGACTTCTCTGGGCACTACTCCATTCAAATGATTTATGAAAAAGTTTGCCATCTTCCTGTAGAATTAGAACACAAGGCATTCTGGGCAATAAAAGCTGTGAATTTGGATTTACAGCAAGCAGGAAGGAACAGACTGGTGCAATTACAAGAATTAGAAGAGTTGAGGATGACAGCCTACGAAAATGCAAAACTTTACAAGGAAAAGGTTAAAAAATGGCATGATAAAAAATTGCAGGCCAGGACATTTGAAAAAGGAGAAAAAGTTTTGTTATTTAATTCGAGGATGAAGATTTTCCCAAGAAAGTTAAAATCAAAGTGGTCTAGACCTTTTGAAATTGTAGAGGTATTTCTATATGGAACAGTTGAATTGCATGATGAAAAAAGTGGAAAAAATTTTAAGGTTAATGGCCAACGAATCAAATATTATTTTGGAGAACAATTGACAAAAATTATGTCAATTTCTCTAAAGGATTTGGAAGAATAATGAGCAAATGGAAGTCTGGCTGAAGACTTAAACAAAAACTTAGCGTTATTCGGGAGGCAACCCTAAATTATATCCTTTTATTATATCCTTTAATTTTTATTTTTATTTACAATTTCCTTGTGTTAAGTTTAAATACATTTATTTAGAATTTCAACTTTACTTCTCTGATTTTCCTCACCGCAGTTCTCTCTAAGCAGTTGTTAGGGTTTTTACTGCTTGCGATTCTCCGCTGCTGCTATAAACTCTCGAGCGTCTGCAGATAAGTTAAATCGACATTTTCCATCGCCAATTTTTGATTACGAAGATGAAGCGAAAACAGAAGGGAAGGAAGAACGTTAAGAAAATGAATAGAATGGCTTTCATCTCCGAGGAGGCAAAGCTGCGATACGAGAAAGCTTTACAACAGCAGTCTTTTGCTCAAGAAAAAGGTCTCCTAGTCGAAGCAGAACACATGCAAAGGTACCCGAGTTATATTAGCACTATTATTAAAGAAAGATGCTGGGAAAAACTTTGTGCTGTTCCAGAACCAGCAGTGAAAAATTTAGTGCGCGAGTTTTATGCAAACTTCGAAGGTGATTTGCCCGAAAAGATTCAGGTTCGAACAATTGATGTGGGAATTGGACCCTCTGAAATCAATGATTTTTACAATTTGGAGCAAGTTGAAGATGAGTTTTATAAGTTTGAAGATAATCTATCTCCGGGCTTACTGAATACGGCTTTGAAGGAAATAGCCGTGCCTGGCATAGAATGGGTGCAATTGAAAACCGATTTTCTTTCCATTCCTCAGCTTGCCCTGCTTCCCAAGGCCAAGGTTTGGTATCATTTTCTCAAACTCCGGATATTCCCCTCTTCCCATGGTCGACATGTGACCAGAGATCGCGCTATTTTGCTTTATTGCATTCTAACAAATAAGAAGATAAATATTGGTTTGGTTATCTACCGGAATCTATGTGCAAATGCCCTGAAACCAAAAGGGCAACTATTATTTCCATCCTTAATTTCTGGGCTTTGTGAAATGGCGGGGGTCTCGTATGACGCAGATGAAGAACATCTTTCACCAGGCCCAGCGATGACACCAACTATTGTTAAGAGGATTGCTGCAGAAGGTTTTGAGGTCCATGAAACAGAGGTTGAAGGTGGCGCAAATGCTGCAAGCAACGCAAAAGCATCATCCGGCAGTAGCAGCATCCAGCAGCAAATACTTGATCGCCTGGAATATTTGCATGCTAAGTTCGAATGAAACAGAAATGACATTTCGACTTTGAAGTAAAAACTTCAACTTCAAGAGCATCTACAATACAAGATAACAAAGACCATGAAGAGCTTAAAACATAAAAATAGAATATTCTGGCAGTATACCAAGCTGTGTGATACAGCATTGGCAGCTAACTTTGCCAAGAAACCAAAGGATCCATCTCTTGTTATCCCACATTTCCCAACAACACTATTAAGAGACTCTGATGATGAATCAGAGAATGACGCATAAGACCAGGAAAGTCCTAAACCCCCTGGTTTTATTTTAATCTACCTTTCTGGATCTCATTTTGTTTGGCAGTGGGGACACTGCCAATTTTTAAGTGTGGGCTGCATGCATGTTTAATGTTAACTGCTTAATTTGGATTTCTGGAAGTTTAGTGTGGATTGTTTAACGTGGATGTTTAGTTTCTATTTAATTTGAGTGTTTGAAAATTGTTTAGAATATTTATTTGTTCTGTTTAGTTTTGTACCCAATGTTGTTTAGTTCGTTGCTTTATTTTCTTTGTTCTGGTGGTTTGTTTTCAACACTATGATGAAATGAAGAACAATGAAATTTCTTAATATCTTCTAATTTAGTGTAACACTCGGTTCTATTAAGCCACATTTAAATTATCCCATAGGATGTATTAGCTGTTGTGTAAATTTTGGAAAGAAAGTGATAGGGTTAATTAATAACTATGCAAGGACAAAAGAGTAATTAGCAATTTGGAAGAAATGGATAACGTATTTAAGGGAAGTGTTAATGAAGTAGCCGCCACTGTTTCATTTCATTTCCTCTTCCACCCTCAGCCCCTCAGCTTAGCAGAGCGCGATAGGAGATCCTCTTCGATTCTTCCAGCGATTTCCTCTGAACTAGGTTTGAGTAATATCCGAAATAGCTTGCAACCAAGTTTTTCCAGGAGGCCAGGTAAGTGAAGTTTGCTTGTGCCTTCGGGCCTACATCACAAAACGTTAGGATTATGATTATTTGTGTGTATTTGTATTCTATGCATCATGTTTTTTTTTTAAAAAACATACGAAAATGAATATGAAAGCATGATTGGCATGGTAAGGATTGAACATATTGAAACAGTCATGAGAATCAGTTTCACTGTTAAGGGAACTAATCCGCCCCTTAATGAGACAGGGATGTATGCACTTTGGGAGAGTTGATCCAACTCCCAATTTCACAGGGGGATCTGAACAGAGGAATCAGTTTCACTGTTAAGGGAATTAATCCGCCCCTTAATGAGACAGGGATGTATGCACTTTGGGAGAGTTGATCCAACTCCCAATTTCACAGGGGGATCTGAACAGAAACGAAGCATGAACAACTGAGTTGAGAAAGTAGAAATTACATATTAGGAATTTATATTTTGTTGTTTCATTTCTTGATTGCTTTACTTACTTAGCATTAGGCTAATAGATGAGTTTTGTGATGTAGGTGAAGAAGTGATAGCAGGTGTGTTTACTGAGTCTGCCGAGGACTAGGCTGGTTGTGGAGTGCATCTTTGTAACAATTTGGCAGCTGATGGGGCGTCTTAACTGATGTCTGTTGGTGAGAAGGTTTAGTTGACAGTGTTTAAACTTAGAAATGTTAAGTCTCCATAACAGTAGTGGTTTCAATACTTTGAACACGTTTTGAGATTTTTCTTCGGTTAACTGTAATCTGTTTAGTTTTAAATGTTTATTACTGGATTTTGGTAAATGCCATGGTTGAGCTATTTCTGAATGGTCTCGGAAAAGCAAACGAATTCCTTTCTGTAACTAGTGTTGTGTGAGTACATTGAGGAGTAGTTGAAATGTATTCTGATTTCTACCGGTAGACGATGTCTATCGGTGGATGTTGTTGTTGTCTATCGGAAGATGCCGTAGGAATAGTCATCGGAAGATGTAGGATTTGCCCTACCGATATGAGTGGGTACAACGTTGACGTTTAGTGATCGGCAGATGCGAGCTGACGTCATCGGAAGATGTAGAGTCTAAGTCCATCGGATGATGTCTCGGTATACTCATCGACAGATGCGTGCTGACGTCATCGGAAGATGTTGAGTGCGTTTTGTCGTTTAGTCACCGGTAGATGCAGTCTACCGAGAGATGTCCTTTGTTTCTCATTCGACTGACGCCATCGGCAGGAGTCTCCTATTTTGGTTGTTTTCTGCTTCTTTCGTTGACTTTATCAATCGGCAGATGTGTTTGACTACTACGACTTCTCTGGTACTTCACTGTTTAAACTAGAATTTTCAAATTGCCGATTGTTTCTTAACCATTCAACAGCATTTCGTAGTTTTGTATAACTTCGTTGTGATTCAAATAATTTCCGCTGCAAATATTTAAGTGTTTTTAAAGTTTATTTTTTAAAAAAATATATATATATATATAGTAGAAATCTTAGTCATATATGGGCATTGTGTGACGAGCCGGGTTCAGATAACTCGGGGCGTTACAGTATGGTATCAGAGACATTCAGTTAAACCGTTTAAAAGATTACTCATCAGTGCCGATCGTTGCATGGAAGTACTTCAATAACTGTAAGTGTTTATGTTACCCTTAGTTCATAGATATTTAAGAGTATAAATAACCCTGTGCAGGAATTTAGTAAAATGGCCAGACGCCCAGGGAGACCTAGAGTGCCTAGAGAAATACCAAATGTGAGAAACGAAGAGGAGCCTAGTGTGATCAGACTGCTGACTGAATTGATGCGTCAGCAGACTGATATAGTGCGTCAACAGTCTGACCAGCTAGGAGTGTTATTGAACCGGGAAGCACAAGGAAGTGCCAACTCAGGTTCTAGTAGTGAACATTCTGGAGATAGATTCCGGAGGCTAAGGCCACCCACGTTTGATGGACAGTCATCTGATCCGGTTATTACTGAAGGATGGCTTAGAAAGATTGAAAGTATGTTTAGGTGTGCCAACATAGGAGAAGGAGACAAGGTCACGTTGGCAACCTTTCATTTAGCTGGTGAAGCTCAACTCTGGTGGGAAACAGTAGAGACCACCACTGATGTTTTGGCGATGCCTTGGTCGCAATTCAAAGACATTTTCTACGGGAAGTATTTCAGCAGCACAGTCCAGACAGCAAAGAAATTGGAATTCCTGAACTTGAAGCAGACAGGGTCAGTGGCTGAATACAGTAGGCAATTTGAATCTCTGTCTAGGTTTGCTGGACATTTTGCTCACAAAGACGAGGATAAAGTGTTCAAATTTATTCATGGATTGAAGCCAGAAATTCACTGGGGTGTTAAATTCTGTGGTATTAAAGGCTTGACATTCAGCGAGGTTGTGTCCACTGCTCTGGAAGTGGAAGAAGCTGAGAGGTTGTGTGCTAGGCCAAGAGAGGTCCCACAAAGGTTTAACCAGCCACACCAACAGAGAGGAACGAAGAGGCCAAGTGAAGGCCAAAATAGCCAGGGATCAGGAGGGAAGGTACAGAATGTCAGGAAATTTCCCCAGTGTCCTAAATGTTTGAAGAACCACCCAGGTGAATGCAGACTGGGCTTTGGGAAGTGTTTCAACTGTGAGGAGGTTGGACACACATACAAAGAGTGCTCGAAGCCTAAAGTCACCAGATGCTACAGCTGTAACAAGGTTGGTCACATTAGTAGAGACTGTCCAGTTCCTAAGAGTGGCCCTGCTATGATTAAACCAAGAATTTTCTCCATGGTGGAGTCGGGGGATGAAGAACAGCCTGCTGTGGTGTCAGGTACAATATTGATCAACTCTGTGCCTGCTTTTACTTTAATAGATTCTGGTGCAACACATTCATTTATAGCATCTGCTTTTGCCATTAAGTTAGATGTACAGTTTGCCCCTTCCATGCATGTGTTTAATGTTGCATTGCCTTCTGGTGAACGCATGCACTCTAACCAAGTGATGCTTGGCAGTAATGTGTTAGTAGGGAATGTAAGTCTACCTGCTGATCTTATAATTATGGATATAATAGGATTTGATGTGATCCTAGGAATGGACTGGTTGTTTAAACATCATGCCACAATAGATTGTAGGACTGGAATAGTTAGCTTCCAACCCCCTGGTAGTTTGAAGCATACCTTTCAAGCTTCAAAGAATAGTAAGGAAATGCCTGTGATGACTTCTATTAACACAAGGCCTCCCCTGTGTGGAGAGTATTTGTGTTTCCTAGCTAGCGTTTTAGACACACAGCTTGTAGGAAAAGTAAATACTCAGAATGTCCTAATTGTCCAAGACTTCCCCGAAGTATTCTTAGATGACCTCCCTGGTTTGCCACCAGATAGAGAAATTGAATTTGTTGTAGATGTTTACCCCGGAGCCGAGCCTGTGTCTAAGAGTCCATATAGACTAGCACCAACAGAACTTAATGAATTAAAGAAACAGTTGGAGGAATTGTTGGATAAAGGGTTCATACGCCCTAGCTTTTCACCATGGGGTGCACCAGTCCTTTTTGTCAAAAAGAAAGATGGATCAATGCGTATGTGCATCGATTATAGAGAGTTGAATAAGTTAACTGTCAAGAACAAGTACCCTTTGCCGAGGATTGATGACTTATTTGACCAGCTTATGGGTGCAAGAGTTTTCTCTAAGATTGACCTTAGATCCGGTTATTACCAACTGAAGGTAAGATCTGAAGATATCCCAAAGACTGCCTTCCGCACAAGGTATGGACATTATGAGTTTTTGGTTATGTCTTTTGGTTTGACAAATGCACCAGCAGCCTTCATGGATCTTATGAATAGAGTGTTTCATGAATACTTGGATAAGTTTGTCATAGTGTTTATCGATGATATTCTAATCTATTCTAGAACTAAGGATGAGCATGCAAGGCATTTGAGCTTGGTATTAGGATTACTAAGGCAGCACCAACTTTATGCCAAGTTTTCTAAGTGTGAGTTCTGGTTGGACCAAGTCCACTTTTTAGGACATGTCATCTCTGGGGACAGCATATCTGTTGATCCAGCAAAAGTTCAAGCAGTTAAGGAGTGGCCCCAACCGAAGAGTGCTACTGATATTCGAAGTTTTCTTGGACTAGCAGGGTATTACAGAAAGTTCATCGAAGGATTTTCTAAGATTGCTACACCCCTTACTAAGTTAACCAGGAAAAATATGAAGTATATATGGACGGATGAATGTGAACATAGTTTCACGACCTTGAAACAGAAACTAACCAATGCTCCAATTTTAACCCTTCCAACTGAGGATGGTAAATTTAGTATTTACTGTGATGCTTCCAAGATTGGTCTTGGATGTGTGTTAATGCAAGATGGTAAGGTCATAGCTTATGTCTCTAGACAGTTGAAAACTCATGAGAAGAATTACCCTACCCATGATTTAGAATTAGCTGTTGTAGTATTTGCACTTAAGATTTGGAGGCACTACTTATACGGACAGCCTTGTGAAATATTTTCAGATCATAAAAGTCTGAAGTATATTTTCACACAAAAGGAGCTAAACATGAGGCAACGACGATGGTTGGAATTTGTCAAGGACTACGATTTCGAGATTAAATATCATCCTGGCAAGGCAAATGTAGTGGCTGATGCCTTGAGTAGAGTAACAACATCAACCCCAGCTATAAATTTCAGTATGCCATTAGCTTTAGAGTCAGAATTCCAAAAGTTTGATCTTGAAGCAGTATCTAGTGTGTCAGCTATACTTTCAGCCATAACCTTAAAGCCTACCATTCTTGAAAAAATAAAGGAAGCTCAGACGAATGATGTTGAGTGTAACAAGTACAAGTCAAGCATGAATTCTACAGACAAATCGAATTTAACTATTCTGCTGATGGGATCCTTAAGTTTAGAAGTAGATGGTTTATTCCTGCCATTAAGGAACTTCGGGATGAGATTCTTTCTGAAGCGCATTCTTCCAGATTTTCTGTCCACCCTGGGAGTACAAAGATGTATAAGGATCTTAAACAACATTATTGGTGGCCAGGCATGAAGAGAAGTGTGGCAGAATATGTAGGATCGTGTTTGTGCTGTCAGCAGATTAAGGCCGAGCATCAGAGACCCTCAGGAGCATTGCAACCCTTACCAGTCCCTGAATGGAAATGGGAGCAAATAACAATGGATTTTATTGTTGGATTACCTAGAACAACAAAGGGACACGATGCAATTTGGGTTATAGTTGACCGTCTAACCAAATCTACTCATTTTCTGCCAATCAAGACAACTTACTCAATGGATCAGCTTGCCGAATTGTACATGCAAGAGATTGTCAGATTGCATGGAGTTCCAAGTTCTATAGTTTCAGACCGAGACTCCAGGTTCACATCTAAGTTTTGGAAAAGTTTGCACAAGGCTATGGGAACACAACTTAGTTTTAGCACAGCTTTCCACCCACAAACAGACGGACAATCGGAAAGGACTATTCAAACATTGGAAGATATGCTCTGTGCACGTGTATTGGATTTTCAAGGCTCTTGGAGCATGTACCTATCCCTAGTAGAATTCTCTTATAATAACAGTTTCCAGGCAACAATAGGAATGGCACCATATGAAGCATTGTATGGGCGAAAGTGCAGATCACCTTTGTACTGGGATGAAGTTGGAGAAGCACAGTTGCTTGGTCCTGATATTGTGCAACAAACTGTTGAGAAGGTTACCCTCATCCGACAGAGAATTTTGGTAGCTCAGAGTCGGCAGAAGAGTTATGCAGATTGCAGGCGTAGAGAATTAGAATTTGTGATTGGTGATGAAGTCTTTCTCAAGGTGTCACCATTCAAAGGAGTTGTGAGATTTGGAAAGAGAGGAAAGTTGAACCCCAGATTCATTAGACCATTCGCTATTCAAAAGAGAGTTGGGAGAGCAGCTTACCAGTTGCAACTACCAACTTCTATGGAAGGAATCCACAATGTGTTCCATGTTTCTATGTTAAAGAAGTGTGTAAGAGATCCATATCAGATTGTGGAACAGCAGGACATCGAGGTTCTTCCTACTCTTGCATATGAGGAGAAACCTGTAAGGATCTTGGACTATGCAGTGAAGGTATTGCGCAACAAGGAAGTTCCACTAGTGAAAGTCTTATGGCACAACCAGAACATGGAGGAGACAACCTGGAAGCGCCAGCAAGACATGATGGACCAGTATCCAGAATTATTCAGGTACTAAATTTTGAGGACAAAATTTTTTTAAGGAGGGTAGATTGTAACACTCGGTTCTATTAAGCCACATTTAAATTATCCCATAGGATGTATTAGCTGTTGTGTAAATTTTGGAAAGAAAGTGATAGGGTTAATTAATAACTATGCAAGGACAAAAGAGTAATTAGCAATTTGGAAGAAATGGATAACGTATTTAAGGGAAGTGTTAATGAAGTAGCCGCCACTGTTTCATTTCATTTCCTCTTCCACCCTCAGCCCCTCAGCTTAGCAGAGCGCGATAGGAGATCCTCTTCGATCTTCCAGCGATTTCCTCTGAACTAGGTTTGAGTAATATCCGAAGTAGCTTGCAACCAAGTTTTTCCAGGAGGCCAGGTAAGTGAAGTTTGCTTGTGCCTTCGGGCCTACATCACAAAACGTTAGGATTATGATTATTTGTGTGTATTTGTATTCTATGCATCATGTTTTTTTTTAAAACATACGAAAATGAATCTGAAAGAATGATTGGCATGGTAAGAATTGAACATATTGAAACAGTCATGAGAATCAGTTTCACTGTTAAGGGAACTAATCCGCCCCTTAATGAGACAGGGATGTATGCACTTTGGGAGAGTTGATCCAACTCCCAATTTCACAGGGGGATCTGAACAGAGGAATCAGTTTCACTGTTAAGGGAATTAATCCGCCCCTTAATGAGACAGGGATGTATGCACTTTGGGAGAGTTGATCCAACTCCCAATTTCACAGGGGGATCTGAACAGAAACGAAGCATGAACAACTGAGTTGAGAAAGTAGAAATTGCATATTAGGAATTTATATTTTGTTGTTTCATTTCTTAATTGCTTTACTTACTTAGCATTAGGCTAATAGATGAGTTTTGTGATGTAGGTGAAGAAGTGATAGCAGGTGTGTTTACTGAGTCTGCCGAGGACTAGGCTGGTTGTGGAGTGCATCTTTGTAACAATTTGGCAGCTGATGGGGCGGCTTAACTGATGTCTGTTGGTGAGAAGGTTTAGTTGACAGTGTTTAAACTTAGAAATGTTAAGTCTCCATAACAGTAGTGGTTTCAATACTTTGAACACGTTTTGAGATTTTTCTTCGGTTAACTGTAATCTGTTGAGTTTTAAATGTTTATTACTGGATTTTGGTAAATGCCATGGTTGAGCTATTTCTGAATGGTCTCGGAAAAGCAAACGAATTCCTTTCTGTAACTAGTGTTGTGTGAGTACAGTGAGGAGTAGTTGAAATGTATTCTGTTTTCTACCGGTAGACGATGTCTATCGGTGGATGTTGTGTTGTCTATCGGAAGATGCCGTAGGAATAGTCATCGGAAGATGTAGGATTTGCCCTACCGGTATGAGTGGGTACAACGTTGACGTTTAGTGATCGGCAGATGCGAGCTGACGTCATCGGAAGATGTAGAGTCTAAGTCCATCGGATGATGTCTCGGTATACTCATCGGCAGATGCGTGCTGACGTCATCGGAAGATGTTGAGTGCGTTTTGTCGTTTAGTCACCGGTAGATGCAGTCTACCGAGAGATGTCCTTTGTTTCTCATTCGACTGACGCCATCGGCAAGAGTCTCCTATTTTGGTTGTTTTCTGCTTCTTCCGTTGACTTTATCAATCAGCAGATGTGTTTGACTACTACGACTTCTCTAGTACTTCACTGTTTAAACTAGAATTTTCAAATTGCCGATTGTTTCTTAACCATTCAACAGCATTTCGTAGTTTTGTATAACTTCGTTGTGATTCAAATAATTTCCGCTGCAAATATTTAAGTGTTTTTAAAGTTTATTTTTTAAAAAATATATATATATATATATAGTAGAAATCTTAGTCATATATGGGCATTGTGTGACGAGCCGGGTTCAGATAACTCGGGGCGTTACATTTAGTAAGTTATTGAACAAGGTCATTGTCACATATTATTATAAATGAATTAAGATTTATTCTCATAAGCTTAGTTGTTCCTAACACACAAACTCCTTTTGGTTGCTTAGGAATATCATCTTTTCTAGACATTACAATTTTATCTAGATGTCAATAATTTAGTGCTTGATGAAAGAAATTAGCGATTAAAGACTTCTTCTAAAAAATATATATAATAAATAATAAGTTTGGGGGTTAGTAAAAAAAACAAAAATAAAACAACAAACAAAACAAAAAAAATTACAATTTCTTAATCTACTTTCAATTTCGAGTGAGCCTTTTGGAGACTCGATGGGTAGAAATAAATTAGAGGAACTTTGGGAGGAACTCCGTTGCATATTTATTGGCTATACTCCTCTATTCTATATGAGTATATATCTTGAGGTGACATTACCGAGTAACCGGAAGACTTCATCACCAATGTTGTCAATCGCGTAAAAAAGTAGTGTGACTAAAAGATAAAGTCAATATAAAAATCATTATTGTGTATCCCCTTGACTTATGATATATAAAAAAAAAAAGAGAAGAATCTTTTAAAGCTAATGGATTTAGGAAGGACATTAATAAATTGACATCTTATGATATGAATTGTGATGTTTAGTTTTGATTTTTGGACTTAGCAATTCAAATGGAGTTTGAGCACACACACTTTGAAAAGTAGTTTATTGAGAATTAAATCTAGATTGATTGCTTTTAATTGTAATAATGAAATTTTTCAATAATTTACAAGTTACTAGATATTTTGAAATTATACAAAATTTCTTAATGTTAATTTGGGAATTTATTTTTTGATTTGCATCACTCGAGGACGAGTAATGGTTCAAGTTTGGGGGTATTTGATAACTCTTAAATTAGAGTTATTTTATACTATATTTAATTGATAAAACTTGTATGATTTGAGTGAATGCAAGAATAAATTGGTAGAAATTTACTATAAGTGCTATATAATGTTGCAGCATCGATGCCTAGATTTAATTTAGTATATCTCATGCAAATTATCTATTAAAAGCAGATTTTTCTCTTTAATTTGAATTTTATATTTTCGTATTTGAATGCAATTTTATTAGAGGGAAAATCAAATTCAAAAGCTGAAGATTATGGAGAGAGAGGAATCAAATCAAGAAAAATCGAGAAATTCGTTGCTTTGAATATGGAGAAAAAGAAATGGGTATTATTTGGCTGCAGATTTATGGAGAAAAAGCTGGCTAAAATCTAGTGAACAAATTAAATGACGATGGATAAAGAAGGAAAAGGCACTGTGCAGCGGTAGATGCTGAAAGAAAAGCAGCGGTTGATGCTGAAGGAAATAAAAGACAGAAGCAGCAGTCGATGTTGAAAGAAGAAAAAATAAAAAAATAAACGCCAACAGTGCATGCAGTGGATGTGAAAAAGGGCAGCGGGTAGCGGGCAGCAGTAAAAGACAAAAACAGCGGTAGATGTTGAAAGGAAGAAATAAAAGATAGGCGCTGGGCAGAAGTCGACGTAAAAAGGGGCAGCACTAAAAGACAAAGAAGTGTGGACGACAGAAAGAAATAGACATCTGGCATGCAGAAGATGACAAAAAAAAGAAGAAAAAGCTAATTTGAAGAAAGAGAATTGAAAATGAGTGAAACACGTGGAACGAGAAAAGAAGCCATTCTGGAAATAGCCACTAAAAAAGTGGAACAATAAAAGAAATTGGAGAGAGAAAATGGGTATGACTTGTAGAGCATAAAAAGAGAGAGATTTTTCCAGAAAAGGGATCAGAGAATCCGGGCAGAGAACTCTGGATCTGAAAAAGACGACTGACGACGATTCTTGATCTTTTTCTTCTTCTCTTATTTTTTTTACTGTTTATAAACAATATTATTTCTGAGTTTTATTTAGTTATGTCTAGTAGCTAAACTTTTCTACTTGGTTAAGACAATAGTACTCGTTACGGTTTTTGCTAAGATCTCGGCTTTGTATATGCAATTGTTTATTGAACAATTATTTGTGATATTTCTTGCTAAGTCAGATTATATCGATAGATAGGTTGACGATCCATATTTATATTGTATCGATAGATAGATATAAATTGTTAGATGCACGAATAATTAATTGGATTAAATTGTTACGATGTGGTTAACATTAATTCTATTGGCAATAAGAATATGGTACTTAAGAAATTCAATATTAGTTACATTCATTCAAGGTTAAAAGAAATTCTAAATTGAATTTACATAGGCAATTCGAAAGAATCCTATAATTATTTAATTCTTGCTGTTCATAGACAATGCTGCAGAGCATTACCAGAGCATCAGTAGTATAATTATCGTAACGAAGAAATGATCCTAGTCAAGGCCTTCTTTTATCGTTTTTACCTCATTTATTCTGATTTACTTTGTTTCATCATCATTCTGATTTTATTTCTATTCATTTTTATTTATTATATTAATATTTTTATAAGATTTTTATAGCAATTAATTCATTAAGAATATCCTCGTGGGATCGATATTTTACTTACTTATTACTTCGTTAGCGACACGTGCACTTGCGTGTAAGTGTGTAAAATCACTAACACTCTACCTCTCTCTTTTACTCTTTTGGTCTTTTTTATTTCTATTTTTTTTCCTCTTCGATTGAATGAGATAATTCTCTTATTTAATCTATTTTTATTTAATTTAGAATTGTAAGTTTACTATTTTATTTTATCTTGTTTAATTGTCATTTTTACGCTTAAATAAGTGAACATCTAAAATGGTAGTCATTTTATTTTTATCTTTCCATACATTACCGAAGAACGGAAAAGATTCTTCAAGGGATTTTAGTTCCAAAAGTGCATGAGAAATATCTCCAAAACCAATACTCTAGAAGAAATTAAGTGAAGTACTCCAGATACAAAGTATAGAAATATATATACCAAATAGGGAGGATCATTTGAAAAGAAGAAAATGAAGAAGAAAAACACACTTGGATTTATTAAACAACAAACAAACAATAATTACAAAGAAAGGGGAAGAAACTTACAAGTGCAGGGAGCAAATGTGTTTATACTCTTATTCAAGCTATTGCTCTTCACTTTGTTGGTGCAATAGAACAACGTCACGGTGGTAAAGAATTATTACAAAATTTAAGATTTTTTCTCCTTAACTCATTTTAGATGGTATAAGGATGTATTTATTACCAAAGTTATGCAAAGAAAAGATGTCAATTCTGAATATTGAAAAGCTAAATTTATAGACGATTTACCTACTTTATTTGCAAAAAGAGTTAAACAAAAATTATTAGATTTAAATTAAGGACAATCAATACCTTGGACTACATGTATGTGATGACCCGACTTGACACGTATGTGGTGGAACCACCCAGTGCTTCGCAAATCCTCAGAGGCTGCCTTTGTGGCCCGGTTGAGGCCGGAGGATGACGTGCTAGGGTTAAAACTCCGCGGATCCCAGAGGGTTGGGCCGGAGGGATCGGTCGTAGAAAGGGGGGGTCATCACAATCCCACATCGCTTGGGGTGGTATGTGGAAATGAAACATATGTAAAGAGACCCTCCCAAGATAGCAAGACGCGTTTTGGAGCATAATTGACAACGGATCCCATAAGAACTCCGAAGTTAAAAGTGCTTCAGCGAGAGCAATTCCAGGTTGGGTGACCTACTGGGAAGTTCTCGTCAAACAAAGCCATGAGGGGAGATATTGGGCTGCAGCCCAATCCCTAGAGCGGACAATATCTTGCTGAGAAAGGGGGTCGTTACAAATGGTATCAGAACCTGTACCCAACCAGAAATATGGCCAACGAGGACGTTGGGCCCCCGAGGGGGGGTGATTGTGATGACCCGACTTGACACGTATGTGGTGTAACCACTCAGTGCTTCGCGAATCCTCAGACGCTGCCTTTGCGGCCCGGTTGGGGCCGGAGGATGACGTGCTGGGTTAAAAATCCGCGGATCCCAGAGGGTTGGGCCGGAGGGTTCGGTCGTAGAAAGGGGGGTCGTCACAATCCCACATCGCTTGGGGTGGTATGTGGAAATAAAACATATGTAAAGAGACCCTCTCAAGATAGCAAGACGCGTTTTGGAGTACAATTGACAACGGATCCCATAAGAACTTCGAAGTTAAAAGTGCTTCGGCGAGAGCAATTCCAGGTTGGGTGACCTTCTGGGAAGTTCTCGCCAAACAAAGCTGTGAGGGGATGATATTGGGCTGCGGCCCAATCCCCAGAGCGGACAATATCTTACTAGGAAAGGGGGTCGTTACAATGTACATATGGTCACCTTATAAGTATTTGTGTCCAAGAAGGATTATCTCTCTGTAATGATATGAAATTACAATATCAACTAAAAAAGTAAAATTTAACAGGAAAGAAAGAGATAGGAGAATTTTGTGAACAATTTGCTTACAACGTTCCAATTCACTATCCTGAAAAATATAAAAAGGAACGAAAAAAATTATAAAAAGAAAAAGACATGATTGATGCAAACCTCAACAAACTTGTTGTGAGACCCAACGTCAATAGATAGAATCAACTTCAGGATCGCCCAATAGTAGTTTCAAAGTTTAGTGACTAATGACCCCGTAGTTATGTGACAACTAGAAACCAATATTATCAAGAAAGGAATATTGACTCCGTTGCTATGGAAGAACAAGAAACCAATATTATAAGGGTTGGAAATCAAGTGGTTGCACTTGAAATTTCTGCAAGTTCTACAGTAGAACAGTTTGGAGGAAATTCTCACAAGATAATTCTCATTCTAGTGTC
Source organism: Begonia masoniana (assembly GCA_022432975.1). NCBI lineage: Eukaryota > Viridiplantae > Streptophyta > Magnoliopsida > Cucurbitales > Begoniaceae > Begonia > Begonia masoniana. Next base: position 70,809,766 of record CM039502.1, read on the forward strand.
TTACAATGAAGAACTCTCAAGTATTTATAGGCTTACAAGAATAGTCTCGAATAGGCATTAAATAGCCTTGAAAACATAAGAAAGAACTTTGCTGCTAATATGGTCTAGGTTCAGCCTTCTTTGGAAACCATCAAAACACCTTTTGGCCTTCTCTATGACAATATTAAATGCCTAGTGGATGTCACTTCGAAATTACTCTTTCTAGAGCCTTCTTTGCTGAATTTGTGATCATTTGGGTCTAATCAAACTCCATTTGTATTTGTAACACATTAATAACTTTAAAGCTCATTTCTTCTAGTGGTCTAGGTTCTTGAAATAAGTTATTTTGGACTTCTTCTTGAAGCTTCTTTGCCCGAGCTCTAGTGATAGGTCCATTTGGTATTTTCAATTCCATTAAGTATTCTTCTTAGCCCAATTCTTCTTCAACGCCATCCTTGCCCACATCATTCGCCCTCTCTTGAAAAGGATTCGTCCTCGAATCTAGACCTACATAAAAAGGAGAGAGGTCAGTTACATTAAAAGTAGCGCTCACTTGATAATCAGCTAGTAGATCAATGATATAAGCATTATCATTAATCTTTTCCAAAACTTGGAATGGTCTGTCACCACGACGATTGAGTTTACACTTTCTTTGTTGGGGAAAACGTTCTTTACGAAAATGAACCCAAACCAAATCTCCTTGTTGAAAAGTGATGTGCTTTCTTCCTTTTTTTGCATGGGCAGCAGCTTGCTCATTCTGTTTAAGGATATGCTGACGTGCGTTTTCAGGAAGTTTCTTTACCAATTCTGCCTTCTTCTTCCCATCTAGGCTAATGGTCTCATTAATAGGCAATGAAAGTAAATCCAATGGAGTTAACAGATTAAAACCATAAACAATTTCGAAAGGAGAATAAGAAGTTGAAGAATGCATTGTTCTATTCTAAGCAAACTCAATAAAAGGAATACAATCTTCCCATGATTTTAAATGGTTCTTTATTACTGCTCGTAAAAGAGTTCCCAGGGTCCTATTTACAACCTCGGTTTGTCCATCGGTTTATGGGTGACAAGTAGTAGAAAATAGCAAAGTTGTCCCTAACTTACCCCACAGAACTCGCCAAAAATGGATAAAAAACTTAGCATCTCGATCACTAACTATTTTTTTTGGAACACCATGAAGACGAACTACTTCCTTAAAGAATAACTGAGCTATATGAGTGGCATCATGTGTTTTATTACATGGGATAAAATGTGCCATCTTTGAAAATCTATCCACCACAACAAAAATTGAATCTTTTCCATTTTTAGTTCTTGGTAACCCTAACACAAAATCCCTAGAAACATCAATCCAAGGATGACAAGGAACAGGTAAAGCCTGGTACAATCCATGAGGTTTTACTCTAGATTTGGCCTTTCTACAAGTTATGCATCTATTACAAATTCTTTCTACATCCTTCTTCATATGTGGCCAAAAGAAATGTTCTTTCAAAATTTCTAAGGTCTTAAGAATCCCAAAATGTCCCATAAGACCCCCCCTCCCCCCCAAATGTGACTCTCGAACAAGAAATTCACGCAAAGAACATTGTGGAATGCAAAGTCTATTTTCCTGAAACAAATATCCTTCTTGTTTGTAAAATTTTTTAAAAGGTTTTGTTTCTGTGGCTTCAAACCAAGTTTAAAAATCAAGATCTTTTGGATATAATTCTTTGATGTGCTCAAAACCCAAAAAATTTAGTGGAAAGGGTAGAAAGAAGCACATACCTTCGAGATAAAGCATCAGCTACAATATTGTCTTTACCTTGTTTGTATCGGATGGTATATGGAAACATTTCAACAAATTCAATCCAGCGAGCATGTCTTCGATTCAACTTACCTTGACCTTTTAAGTGCTTCAATGATTCATGGTCGGTATGAATGACAAATTCCTTAGACCACAAGTAATGTTGCCAAGTTTCTAGAGCTCTCACCAATGCATAAAGTTATTTGTCATAGGTGGAGTAATTCAAAGCAGCTCCATTAAGTTTCACACTGAAATAGGCAATGGGTCTCTTGTCTTGCATGAGTACGACACCTATACCAATACTGGAAGCATCACATTCGATTTCAAAGGTTTTAGAAAAATCTGGTAAGAGCAATAAAGGAGCAGTACTTAACTTTTCTTTTAAAGTGTTGAAAGCCTTCTCTTGTGAATCACCCCATTTGAACCCAACACTTTTCTTGATAATTTCCGTCAATGGAGCAGTAATGGTGCTGAAGTTTGGAACAAACCTTCGATAGAATCCAGCCAAACCATGGAAACTTCTAACTTCGGTGATGTTAGTGGGCGTGGACCAATCTTTGATAGCCTTAACTTTCTCTTCATCTACTTCTACACCTTTGGAACTTACAACAAAACTAATAAACTCAACCTTGTCTTTACAAAAGCTGCACTTTTTAAAGTTAGCAAACAACTTTTCATATTTTAAAACATTAAGCACACATCTCAGGTGTTCAATATGTTCATTCAAGTGTTTGTTGTAAACTAGAATATCATCAAAATAAATAACAACAAATTTTCCAATGTAAGCCCGCAAAACATGATTCATCAAACGCATAAAAGTACTTGGTGCGTTAGTCAACACGAAAGGCATTACTAGCCACTCATACAAACCATGTTTTGTTTTGAAAGCAGTTTTTCATTCATCACCTTCTTGCATACGAATTTGATGATAACCACTTTTTAAATCAATCTTTGAAAAGATAATGGAACCATTCAATTCATCTAACATGTCATCTAATCGAGGTATGGGATGTCGATATTTTACCGTAATTTTATTGATTGCTCGGTAATCGACGCACATTCTCCAAGTTCCATCTTTCGTGGGGACCAACAAGACAGGAACCGCACATGGACTTATGCTTTCTCGAACATGTCCTTTGGCTAGCATCTCTTCAACTTGCCTTTGAAGTTCCTTTGTTTCTTCTGGATTACTTCGATAGGCGGGTTGATTAGGAATGGTAGCTCCTGGAATGAAGTCAATTCGATGCTCAATGCCTCTTATTGGCAGCAATCCTGGTGGCGTTTCCTCAGGAAAGACATCTTCAAATTCCTGCAAGAGAGCAACTACTACAGTAGGCAAAGAATTATCAGGATTAGTTGTTAAGAAATAAGCCTCTTTGTACAAGATTAACATTATTGTTTTTTTTATTTGAAGGCACTCTTAATCTCTCTCTCTTTTGCAAGGAAATTCACTGCCTTTTTTTCTTTTTCAAGTTGCACCTGACTCTTTTCCCTCTTCTTTTCACATTTTCTCTCTTCTCTCTCACTTTCTTTTGAACTCTCATGCTCACTCTCACATTGTTTTGTATTAGTTGTGACAGATTTTTTTAATTTGGCATTGCTCTTCGAAAACTTGATGAGGTGGTAGCGGAGCTAGAGTAATACTTCGTCCATCCTTGGTAAAGCTGTACCAATTCTTGTATCCATCATGGGTGGTGTGTCTGTCAAATTGCCATAGTCTTCCAAGCAATATATGACTTGCTTGCATAGGAACAACATCAAAAAGAACTTCATCTGAATATTTGCCAATTGAAAATGAGACAAGAACCTATTTTGTTACCTTCATTTCTCCACTTTCATTGAGCCATTGGAGACGATATGGTCGAAGGTGTTTTAGAGTCTTTAATCCAAGCCTGTCAACCATCATCTTACTTGCAACATTCACACAACTTCCTCCATCTATGATTAAACCACAAACCTTTTCTTTAACATGACAGCGCGTATAGAAAATATTTTCACGTTGTTGACGATCATCATCTTCTATAGTTTGAACATGGAGGGTTCGAAGAACTACTAAGGCTTGGCCAACAACTGCATGTTCGGTATCACTCGCTTCTTCAAGTGGTGGCATAACTTCATTGTCACTTTCTTCTTCAGAAACAATATCCCCATTATTTAACAAGATCATAGTTCTTTTATTTGGACATTGTGAAGAAATATGACCAATTCCATGACATTTAAAACACTTAATATCTCGATTTCTCTGGGTTGGGGTATAATTAGTACCTTTTTCAACATGCTTGGCCATCACTTTTTTATCTTTTGGCTTGGAAGTCGACTGCTCTTCTTGCCTTAGAGTAGAGTTCCATTTTGACTTCCCACTCAAAGAAGTAACAATTTCGTGCTTAGAGGTTGATCTTCCTCCTCTTTTGAGCTGCCTTTCAACCTTCATGGCCATGTGGACAACCTCTTCAAGTTCCACGTAGTGCTGCAATTCTACAATATTTGCAATTTCACGTTTGAGACAACAAATGAATCGAGCCATGGTTGCTTCTCGATCTTCCTCAACATTGGTACGAATCATGGATATTTCCATCTCCTTATGGTACTCCTCAACAGATTTTGATCCCTATTTAAGGCCTTGCAATTTTAAGTGTAAATCTCTATAATAATGTGAAGGAACAAACCTTCGTCTCATGACAGCTTTCATGTCTTCCCAATTGTCGATTGGAATTTCTCTATTTCTTCATTTGGTTAGGAGCACTTGGTCCCACCAAGCAATTGCGTAATCAGTGAAAGAAACAGCTGCGAGTTTAACTTATTTTTCCTCCGAATAGTTATGACAATCAAAAACAAGTTCAACCTTTCGTTCCCATTCAATGTAAACGTCTGGGTCATTTTTACCTTGAAATGATGGGATAGAGAGTTTGATCACACCTGTGTTGTTGTAGGTAAAATTTCTTTCTCGGTATTGACGTCTTTGTCTTGGCCTATGATCTCTTTCTCTTCTTATGGAGGCTACTTCGTCAAAATCCTCATACTCTTCAGCATAATCGCCCATGGGATTAACTGCAGTAAAGAAGGGCCGTCTAGTTGGCCGTCTTTCTTGGGGCATGGCACCTTGTTGAATTTGATTAATTCGTTCATCACTACGATCCAATCGATCTCGAATCTCTTCAAATTGGACGTTCATCCTTTAGAATTGTTGCTGCATGGCTTGGATTACCAAATTGCTATCCATTGGCGTTGCTTCACCTTCTCTTTCAGACATGCTGTAAAAATCTGTGTAAAAGTGTAAAGAAAAGGACCTCACCTCTCCCTCACGTGTATACACTCAAATATGGTTCTTGAGCACTCGTGTTTACTCACATGGATTTCGGTTTTTTTCCTCTAATAAGCTCACCAACTCTTGCCTTTTACCACTCACTTTCCTCTCCAAAGTTCTTGAGAAAACTAAGCAAGGTAAATATCAAAGCAAAACAAATGAAAACCGACACACTTAAAATATAGATTTCTTAGTGAAGACGAAGCAATGGGGCGCAAAATAAAGGAATGAATGGAAGAATATGGTCACGATAAGATTGATACCACGGAGTTTGAAACAAAAAAAAAAAGGTATTTGATAACAGAATAAAGAAAATTCTTTTTTTTCTCTTTTTTTTTTTTTTTTTGATAACTATCAATGGGAGCGAGAACAAAGATATGAAATTATAGATCAACAACAAAGAGGAAATTGAAATAAACGAATGGAAGCACTAGAGTATAAACAAAACCTCAATTGGATGTCTAGGCTTTTATACCAAATGATGCAAACCTCAACAAACTTGTTGTGAGACCCAACGTCAATAGATAGAATCAACTTCAGGATCGCCCAATAGTAGTTTCAAAGTTTAGTTACTAATGACCCCTTAGTTATGTGACAACCATAAACCAATAGTATCAAGAAAGGAATATTGACCCCGTTGCTGTGGAAGAGCAAGAAACCAATATTATAAGGGTTGGAAATCAAGTGGTTGCACTTGAAATTTTTGCAAGTTCTACAGTAGAATAATTTGGAGGAAATTCTCACAAGATAATTCTCATTCTAGTGTCTTACAATGAAGAACTCCCAAGTATTTATCGGCTTACAAGAATAGTCTAGAATAGGCATTAAATAGCCTTGAAAACATAAGAAAGAACTTTGCTGCTAATATGGTCTAGATTCAGCCTTCTTTGGAAACCATCAAAACACCATTTGGCCTTCTCTATGACAATATTAAATGCCTAGTGGATGTCACTTCAAAATTACTCTTTCTAGAGCCTTCTTTGCTGAATTTGTGATACCAATGATGTGATACCACATCTGTAACACCCCCGAACCCGCCCCGGCTCGGTGCGCTAGTTTGCTAGGTTATCCCGACACCCAAAACTTCATAACTTGTAAAAATCTCAGAAAACCGACTTAAAATAGTCATCGAAAACATATAGCAAAACAACCCGACGTTATTGACTTTAAAATAAAAAACCGACAATATAACGGCTAAAAGTTTATAATCCAAAAACCTGAAAAACAAACACATTTCAAACCACAATTCAACCCCAATTCTCCAGAATCAAACACTCCTTCAAACCATCCATTTCTTTTTATAATTTAATCTATTTCAAGCATTTCTATTGGTTGGTAAAACTTTGAATTTTCAACCTAACTCTTTTTTACTTTTCCACCATTATTTCTTCTACTTGGTATCTTTGTATTATCCTTTCTTATTCATTATCTCTTAACACTAAACTCACATACAACCTAGCACGTTATTAGAATTTTCCGGATGTTACAACATCAGAAACAGAGAGTTGCCTAGACTAGTATATATATTGGGTCCAAACCTCCACTCTTAAGTGCGCTTTTGGGAGGAGTAAGGGACCCGATATCATATTATTTGGTATCAGAGCCTCACATCTGTGGGCTGGTTAGGCAGCACATCAGGCAGACCGCCGATTGAGGCAGCCATCCTACTGGGTGTCCCGATCAGATCGCCGACAGAGGCAGTTGCCCTTAAAGGGTGAAGGGATGAAGTGATACCACATCCGAAACAGAGAGTTGTCTGAACTAGTATATATATTGGGTCTAAACCTCCACTCTTAAGTACGCTTTTGGGAGGAGTAAGGGACCCGATATCATATCATTGCTTCTTGACCCGAGCTCTAGTGATAGGTCCATTTGGTATTTTCAATTCCATTACGTATTCTTCTTGGCCCAATTCTTCTTCAACGCCATCCTTGCCCACATCAATGATGATAAAAAAGACAAACAACATTATGAATGAAAAAATATTAAAAAATCTAAACAAAAGAAAAATTATTCAAAACCTTTTAAAAATCAAAATCTGAAATTAAATGTTTTAAATGTGGAAAATTAGGTCATTATGCCTTTAACTGTTCCACAAAAAAAATTAAATGGATTAATTATGGATTAAGGACTATGTCTTCAATTATCAAAAATACTTTTAAACTCTACAGATGAGGAATGTGAATCTTCAACTAGTGATTATGAGGATTTATCTTCTGATTCTTCTAACGATAATTGTATAAATGATTGTTGTAATCAATTAAAAAATTTATCCTTAAATGTTTTATCTAAATCATAACAAGAAATTATTGAAGTTATTGATAAAATTTCAGATCCAACAATGAGAGTAAAAATTGTCGAAATGATGATTCAAAACACTATTAATTCTCAGGAAAAAGATATTAAATACCAAAATAAATCTGAAAAAATGATTAATTCTAAGTATTATAGTATTAATAAAGTATTTGATCGTCTTGAGAAAAATAAAACTTCAAAACCTGTAACAATTTAAGATTTAAATCATGAAGTTAATTATTTAAAATTTGAATTAAAACAACTTCAATATAATTATGATCAATATCAAGTTATGATAAATGAAATACTTTCAAAAATTGAGTCAAATAATGTATCAACTTCAAAACAGGAAAATATTCTAGAAGACTCTTCTATTACAAAAAATTTATTTACTGAAAATGAAACTTTGAATACTATTAATCGAATTACTTTTCAAAAATAGTTTATTAAGATTACATTAATAATCAATCAAGATTATGAAATTCCTAATATCATCGCCTTGGTAGACAGTTGTACTGATATTAATTGTATTCAAGAAGGATTAGTCCTTGTTATATTTAGGCGAGATTTATATGATCACATTAAAACAAATCTTTAACAATAATAAAAAGAAAATAAATGCAGAATGCATAAAAGAAAAAGAGACAACCGATTTACGTGGTTCAGTTGTCGATAACGACAACCTACATCCACGGCAGCTCGATGCGAGCTCGAAATGCACTATCAATCTCAAATGTACAGCAATAATCCTCGGATCTCACAAATACATCATCAAGAATTCTCAAAGAATACACAATCGCATCACTCGTTCCTCAACCAGGAAAGGAAATAGACAAAACCTAAATCCTGATGATCAAGATGATCACCACGCACAACGATTGATCACACTTTTGGAGAGATTGACATCAACATAGAAGAGATCGCCATAAAAGAAGAAGAAAACCCTCGGGAGAACTGCTGCAACTTCTCAGATAATGCTCTCTCTGGAAAAAACAGATTAGAATAGTAACTTACTTTAAGTGAAGCGGGTAGGGTTAAGCAACCGGGTTGTGGGCCGGGTCAGATCCACCTCCAGCAATTTGTGGGTTGGGGTGAGGATCAAGCCTACAGCAACACAACACCTTGCTTCACGTTCCAACAGTCCCTACAAGATATTTTGAAAAGACTATTCAGTCTTTAACTATAGCTTGTTGTAGTAAACTTAAAGTTAATTATAAACTTTCAAAAGTTGTAATATGTAATGAATCAACATGTTTAAATACAACCTTTAGTTAAAAATCTACAATATAAGGTGATTTTAGAAACACCATTTTTAAATAAAATCATGCATATTACTATAATTGATAAAAATGGAATTCATTCAATTGTAAATAATCAGAAGATTATTTATCATTTTGTTTCTGATCCCGAGAATCAAATCATAAATGAATTAAAAGCTTTTTATGATATAAAAGCAAAACAAATAAGCTTCCTTAAAATAGAAATTTGTTATCTAAAAATTGAAGACCAACTTAAAACTCCAAAAATTATTGAGAAGATTAAAGATCTTGAAAATCAATTCCAAACCGAAGTCTGTAATACTATTCCAAATGCTTTTTGGGATAGGAAGAAACATATTGTTTCTTTACCATATATTTTTTATTATGACGAAAAATTAATTCCAACAAAAGCTAGACCAAGTCAAATGAAACAGGAATATTTAGAACTATGCAAAAAAGATATTGAAACTCTTTTAGAGAAAAAACTTATTTGAAAAAGTTATTCTCCTTGGAGTTGTACTGCTTTCTATGTTTATAATAGCAATGAAAAATAGCGAGGAGTTCCACGTTTGGTTATAAATTATAAACCATTAAATGATGTTTTGAAATGGATAAGGTATCCAATTTCAAATAAAAAAAAATTATTAGACAGATTACAATCTGCATTGATATTTTCAAATTTTGATTTAAAATCTGGATATTGGCAGATTCAAATATCTGAAAAAGACGGATATAAAACTGCATTTGTTGTTCCTTTTGAACATTACGAATGGAATGTAATGCCATTCGGATTAAAAAATACTCCATCAGAATTTCAACATATTATGAATGATATTTTTTCACAATATTCTGAATTTTGTATTGTTTATATCGATGATATCCTTGTTTTTTCTATATCCATTTATCAACATTTTAAACATCTTAGAATTTTAAAATATGTTATCAAAAGGAATGGATTAGTTATTTCTGCCCCGAAAATGCAATTGTTTAAAACTACAATTCGTTTTCTAGGTCATAATATTAATCAAGGAACAATTATTCTAATTAACCGAAGTATTGAGTTTGCTTCTAAATTTCCTGATGAAATTAAAGACAAAACTTAATTACAAAGATTTCTAGGAAGCCTAAATTATTTAGGTGATTTTTATCAAAATCTAGCTCATGATACATTTTTGTTATATCAATGTCTTAGGTAAAATCCTGAACCATGGTCTTCAAAACATACTGAAGCTGTAAAGAGAATAAAAATAAAAGCAAAAACTTTACCTTGTCTTTCATTATCAAATTCAAGTTGGGAAAAAATTGTCGAAACTGATGCTTCTGATATTGGTTTCGGTGTTATTGTAAAACAGCTAAATCCAAATAATTTGAAAGAAGAACTTATTCGGTTTACTTCTGGAATTTGGAAACCTGCTCAAAAGAATTATTCAACAGTCAAAAAAGATTTATCTATTGTCAAATGTATTTTAAAATTTCAAGATGATTTATTAAATCAACAATTTATTCTTAGAATAGATTGCTCTTCAGCAAAAAATATTTTATCAAAGGATATTAAAAATCTCGTTTCAAAACAGATTTTTGCCCGTTGGCAATCTGAACTTTCTATTTTTGACTTTTCTATTGAACATATTAAGGGTATTAATAACTCTTTACTAGATTTTCTAACCCGCAAGTTTTTACAGGATGGACACCCTATCCAGGGGTAGAGGCCGAGGCTGTGGCCGAGGTGGAAAATTCGCAGCTTATCAAACAAATTTTCCCACTTTAGGGGAAACTTCTAAATCCACAGAAAAACCGTAGAAAACTGCTAAAGAGGTCCTCGAGCAAGGATAGCAGTTAATCAAAAAGAAAGTTGTTGAATCTTTATTAACCCTTTCTGAAAAAGATATGCTTTTAAATCAAAAAGACGTCTGGTTCTTTAAATAACGTTATATAGATACTCAACATTATTTGGTTCCAGAAGGAAAACTTCGCTATTTTTATGAAGCAATCCTTTCTAAGACACAATCAGTACAAATATTTCATCATTATCTTGATGAAGGAAATTTCAAATCCCCAATAACACATTCCAAGTGTTATTTATTCAAATTATTCATCCGCAGGAATGGTGACTATACCCCCCAACCTAGAGTACTTGGGGAAGTAAAACTAATTGTTGTTCATACATGAGTTTCTCTAGTATAAAAGAGCCACTTCAAACAGGTTCATTGCTCCTGTGCAGAATATGATTAATCCAGCATGAGCTCCTAGTAGTTTACTAGATAAATTGATAAGTTGGCTATTCCTAGCCCACAAAGCGATTTAGTTATTGAGCCATATGTCGTCATCTAATTTACCAAAAATTTGTTGGGATATCCCACATCGGTTGTGGAAGGGGTTGATGATTAGTTTGTAAGTGTGAAGGAAAGACTCATCTCTTGAACTAGATTTTGGGATTGAGAAGGCCCAAGATCACCTAACATTGGTATCAAAGCCCAGGTTTACAACAAATCTCAGTCCACCGGGAGAAACTGGGTTGTCATCTCAAGGCCCGATGTGTGCAGGGAGAGATTGTTGGGTTATCCCATATCAGTTGTGGAAGGGGTTGGTGATCAATTTATAAGTGTGAGAAAAAACTTCATCTCTTAAGCTAGCTTTTGGGATTGAGAAGGTCCAAAATCACCTAATAAAATTTTCATCGTACCAATAGTGAAACCACTTCAACATGAGACACCGACCTGCTTTACGCTCGTCAATTTGGTCCAACACCTACTTTCGACTTTCCAAAAGTCGAAGTCAATATGTAACTATTTCAAGGTTAAATGTTACTTTCCTAACTTTGCCATTTTAATTTCAATTGCTTCTTTGTATTGTCAAATTTTTAGGATATCTATTGCAATTCCCCAAATTGGTTTGTGCTCGTGACCTTGTTTGGTTAATCAATTTCATTTATAAAGTTATTTCACATGAAAGATTTTTCAATGAAATGTCTTGTTTCTCATTTTTGATGATGTACAATGTGTTATCATTCGAATCACATTTTATTATTGTAATTGTGATTGATATAATTAATTTTAATTCAGACCATTATATTAGTTCTCGTATTATCATTACCACCAGCTTGGTGGTTCCGACTTTCAGAGATCTACCAAACACTCGCAAAGTTCTGCATCTAAACTCACTTCTACAGATTTTTCTAGTCAAGTTGTTGATTCAAGACCTTACACTTTTAGAGGAGGTAACAACAAAAAAAGAGAAAGAAAAAGTCACTAGTTAGGCTTATGTAGTTAAATCTTCTGAGGCTTATGAACAGATCAGCTAGGATGTAGTTAATAATATGATTTCCTTGTTTAATACTATTGCATATATGTTGTCTGACATGGCGACATAGTCCTTGCTTCTAAACTCTTGCACACTTTTTGGGTATTAAAATTAAGAAGTTTTCACCGGTGTTGGGGATGAAGACGCCTTTAAATGTTAATAGTGAAATGTCTTATGTCTATCATTCTTCGCCTGTATTTATTGATTGTCACGAGTGCTAGTGGAGTTGATAATTCTAAAAATGGATCAGATTGATGTGATATTAAGAATGGACTAATGAGGGATACAAAGCAATCGTTAATTGTTATATGACGAGTGTGTCCGTTCAATTGAAAATGGGGAAAGTTGTTTACCATAGTGATTTAAGAATGATCCCCACTATTCCCACCTTACGAGCTTGTATGGGTTGACGTAAGAAATAGAAGCTTTATAAGAGTGTGTTTGTGATCAACAACGACTATGAGATAGTTGGGCAAAATCCAATTTGTTAGTCATGATTAAGTATATTGACGTCTTTCCTAAGCATCTACTAAGATTTCCACCTAACTATGAGATAGATTTTTGCATCGCTTTAGTTCCAAACACTACTCTAATATTTATGGCTCCATATAAAATGTCTCTGTAGGATCGGTATTGTCTAAGAGGGGGGTGAATTAGACCCTTTTCAATTTTAATTTCTAATCTAACCAATTTCTCTCTTGATTAAACTTATAGATTTAACACAAGTAATCAATATAATGAAAAGAGAGAGAGAGAAATTTGACACCAGTATTTTTACGTGGTTCGGCCAAACTGCCTACGTCCACGCTCCAAGGCACCTCCTTGAAGATTCCTTACTTCTCCTCAACGAGAAAAACCTGATCGAACTTGCGGGCTTCGATCCACAGCCTTACACAATCCTGGATTGATCTTTACGGGCGTCAATCCACTGCCTTACAAGTTTTTCAGAATTGAAACACAGATTAGTAATCTACAACCTCTCAAAACAGAATCTCAAGTTTTGGAATAGAGAGAGAGATGTAGGTAGCAGATTTTTCAGAGTATGATCTTCGCAGATTAGGGCTCAGGATTCAAATTGGCAAAAGTTGTTTCTTCAAGCTCTAACTTTAGCTTAAATACTCTGTCTGCAAAATTGGCTTGGCTTAAATGCTCCTTATCCAATAATAGAAACTTTGTTACCGTTGGAGCAGTTCGTACATTTTCAGGTGGCCGTTGCCGTTTGTAGTTGCAAGTCGTCGTTGCCATTAATGTTCTGGAGTTATGGCTGAAAACGACGTCACTGTAGTTTCGCGGCTAATTTGAATTCTGGCGGAAGACGAAGTTGATTTAGTCTTGAACCGCTATCGAATGATGAAGCTGTAAAACGCTTGAACCGGCACTGGAAGATGAAGCTTTAAAACGCTGACAGTTTGATTAGGTCAAAGATATCTTCCGCCTTTGTCGTTTTGTGACCGGTAGAGTAGCTTGGTTGACACATCCGCCTTTGTCGTTTAGCGGCCGGAAGAGCAATTCCATTTACTCATCCGCCTTGTCGTTTAGTGAGCGGTGGAGTAGTTCGTTTTAGCTCATCCGCCTTGTCGTCTAGCAAGCGGTGGACTTCTTCATTTTAGCTTATCCGCCTTGTCGTCTAGCGAGCGGTGGAGTAATTCCACTTACTCATCCGCCTTTGTCGTTTAGTGAGCGGTGGAGTGTATTCTTGTAAACGACTCCGCTCTTGTCGTTTTGTGGCCGGAAGTCTGATTTAAATTATTTAATATATTTCAGCCCTGTACGCTTGATCACACGCATTAGATACTAAAATACCCTTATCAAGAGTATTTCCAACAGATTAAAACACAAATGCAAAATTCATACTTCTCATTTAATAAACATAATCAAATTATATTATCATAAACACACATTATCAAAAACATAAACATATTTAGACTTAAATATCAATTAAGTCAACAGTCTCTACTTTATAAAGTGGAGAATGCAACTCAATGATTTACTATGTAATGGATTTATTCTTAAGTGTGCCGCTGTGGAGAGTACTAGTGTTGTTTACCAAGAATTAGGATGATTAACTACGGCTCTATGTTGACTATAAGAAGTTGAATTAGATGACCATTAAGAACAAATATCCATTGTCGAGAATTGATGAATTATTTGATTAGTTAAGAGGATTAAAATACTTTTTATGATATTGCCTTTAGGTCAGATTATCATTAGTTGAAGATATGTGAAGAGGATATTTTAAAGATAGCTTTACTGATATGTTATGGGTGTTTTGAGTTTATGATTTTTTCGTTTGAACTGGCCAACACCCCAACTGCCTTTATAAATATGATATACTGGGTTTTCAAACCTTACATTGATTGGTTTGTTGAATTTGAAGCAACAAGGAATGTCACTGAAGTCCATAATTTGGTAGAGAACTTTTCTTTTATTGCCTTATTTTTGACACATCCCACCAAAAAAGCGTGAAGTTTGTGTTGGATAGAAAGTGCAAGTCAATTTTTAAGGAGTTAAAGAATAGGTTGAATACAGCACCTGATGTATGAATGGTTACTTTAAAGGAAAATCTAAAATTTAGGATAAATTCAGGTGTTATTTTTAGGAAGCAATATCTCTCTTTTTGAATGAAAGTTTAACAGAAGCACCACCTAGGTGTAGATTAAAACTCTCCAAAAATCTCGTCCTAATTCGTTGTGATGAAGGAGTTATGACCAAAACAATTCTGGTCGATGGAGGCAGAATCACACAATTTGGACGAGTTTCTAACATAATTTGAGAAAGCGATATCTCGGTTGATTCAAGGCCTTTTAAAGTGAAATTTTGATATGATTTTCCTCTAGAAAAGAAGTTAAATGCCTCCAAATTTCGTGACCAAATTAGTTCAGATCAGATAGATACACACAAATGACTATCATAGACTCAAAATAATCTCAACTGCAAATCTTCCTATGAAAACTCTTTCTCATTCTTCAATTGTCTTGCAATCCATGAGTTTTGCACAACACTTCACGTTACCTATTTTTAGAAAGTAGGAGGACACAACTGCACAATAAGAGAAATCACTCAAACTCACAAAACAATTTCAATGTAGTATCACACCACAACTCTTCGGATAAACACACCAAAGTTGAAAAGGAAATCACTCCCAATTCTACTGTTGAAAACAAAGTTGTCAAACTTCTCAAAACCAAGTTCTTCGTTTACAACAACATAATGGGTGGTATTTAAACCCTAAAAATAGGGCAAGAGCCCTTAGAAAAGAAAATACTAAAATAGCTCCAAGAAGGAACAAACAAAACACACTCACTTGACCATTTAAGTTAAACCAGGTGAGACTTACAACAAAATAGTACAATCATTAAATCCAATAAGGAAATAACAAACAATAATAAGGATAGAAAAAGAGTCCCAAAAGAAAAGTCTTCAAATCTCCAATGAGATGGAAATTCTGCCAACAATGGTTAGATGGTCACGGCTTCAAGTGTTTCGGTCTCTTCCTCCTTTGACACCCAAACTAGCATAAACTTGGGCTTCTATTAGTCACAAGATGAGTGCGTCTCTTCCAAGTCTTCTTTGTAAGCTAATTTTTTTTTTGTGGTCCATCTCCAAGTGGACTTAGCTTCAAACCCGAGTGGAGAGAAATGACTTCATTATTAGAGACGAAATTAGGACAGTTCAGAGTCGACAAAATAATTATGAAAATATCTAGAGGTAAGAAGTTCAGTTTGAAGTTGAAGACTTAATTTTTTTTAAAGTCCAACAGAGACAAGGTGTTAGTCGATTTGTGTAAAGGGCAAGTTGGTCCTGAAATATATATCATTTTGGCACGTTGATTCAATGGCTTACAAGTTGGATTTTCAATTGCCGTTAGGCTATGGCACACGAACACAATCACTCCCTCTCTGCCTCCCGAACTTCCATCTTTGAGAAACAGGTTTTTTTTTAAGCTTAAATATTTGATCTTTTCTAAAGTTTCATTCTATGAGAAACCATACTTCCTCTTTTACTTCTTCTATCCAATTATCCACTACCAAAATTTTTAATCCTATTCATCCATTGAAAAAACTTCTCTTCAAAAAAAGCCTCGTTACGGTGTCTTGAAGGAATTGAAGGGAAACTCTAAAAAGAGAACAAAGAGAATCATCTGTAGATCATAGAGGAGATGAACCCATTAATGGCCCAACACACCAAATCCATCTATTGAACTTCCTAGACCCTAACTGGATTTGAGTCATTGAAGTTTCAAGACACCTACAATGGCAGGGACAATGAGGGAACATAAAGCCTGACTTTTCTACAAATGAATAGGATAGAAAAGTGTACTCAGACTGAAGAAGAAATGAAAAAGAAAACCAAAGTTACTCAAAAATCGAAACTTCAAAGAAGTTCAAATGTTGAAGCTTCAGTGAAGGTCAAAGATGTAAGCTTGAAGCTAAGGTTTCTCACTGATAAAAACTTCCGACCAGAGAGAGAGAGGGCTTGTAATTGAATTACAAGTGGCAACTTAAACTCATTGATTTAAGTCCATGAAAATTAAGATATGGAAGCTAAAATAGACTTTTGGCTCTGGGTGGATGCATTGTACGTTTAGGCAACTATCAGGCTTGGCATTCAACTTTTTTAAACATTAAGTATTATTTATACAATAACTAAAAAGGATTTAACATTATAGCATTTCCTTCACAATGGGATAACTCCAATTTCCTCAGTTTGAGAATTTATGCCCAAATATATTTACAAGAATGAGATGATAAAGAGTGAACTACCAATTTCCGTTATTTTCCCATCATTTTATCAGTCAGCGCAGCAGCTTTGCAGATTGGGCACAAGTTCTTCATCGATAGCCATTTCTTGATACACTGGACATGGTAATCATGACCGCACGACCTAAGTGATCCAACCCCGTCCATGTCCTTGTATCCTTCCTGCCAATTTCACAGGTTGACAACACCAAATCAATACCCTTTTCAATCACTCTTAAATTACCAAAAAAAACAAATTTTTCTAAGTTGTTGCAAGACAAGGCGAAGTGCAAATATAATAAAAACTTTGAGAGAAGTTTGATAAATATGACAACAGACCTGCGCTTCAGGAAGATCTAATAGTACAGTAATTGAGAGACGAATTGAATTACTTTCAACTGAATCGTGATAGTGCCTTACCAAGCAGATTACACAAGTTCCTTCTTCGTGGGTCTGATCGGAGCAGTATATTAGTTCCATCAGACACTTCGATATCAAATCTTCAGACAAGCCAGTGCTAACGTTCCCTATTCTTTCACCAAGTGCCAAAAGTTCCTGCTCAGACAAATGATGTTTAGAGCCTTGGGATGCACCAATGAGAGAATAAGTACACATTAACTAATCAAGTAATTTCAAACCTCATAGCTCATGTTGTCGACGTCAAGTCTCATTTCTCTATGCTGGTCAATCATGTTTCTTGACCCATAATAAGGAGAATGATCCACAATCATGAAACCCTGAAATTATGTAGACAAATGCCTTTCTTTCACATGCATTATTGTCATGAACAAATAAAACAGTTTTTGACCAACTCTTTTCTAGAACACACTCTTACTCGTTGGATAAAATGGAACGACTTAATGTTTCTCAAGTAGGTACCTCAGATGAAAATCGGTCATGTAGAGCCCCATGGTCAGAGATTGATCGATATCTTCCGGTTACTAGCCTCGATCTCCCGTTCCGCTCACTACTGTGCCACTCAGCTGTGGAAAAGGATGGGGGATATCGGGTACAATAACTTCCATTAACCAATGGTAATTCATCATTTGACGGTACAAGCCGCCCCATATGTAGGCTACTTGAAGAAGTCCCCGGGATTGGGTTAGTTCTTTGAGAATAGCTACTGGGAGCTCCCCTTACATATTGATTTGCACCACCATGAAACCCTTGAGGCACAGCAGGGCCTTTATTAGGCGCAAAGTCTTGATGGGGTCCCGCAAGATCAAGAGGAACACTACTGGCACCACCTCCCGTAGGATATTTATTTGTGTCATGAATGAAACCACTTGCATCTGCAGCGGTCAAAACTCTCTGGGTGACTGGATAATTGAACTTCATACACAAATTAAATACCTTTTTAACAAACCTGAAGCAAGAAACTTTCCATGAGCAGGTGACATGTTAACAGGATTCCACTCCCGAGTTGAAGCATTGGAGCTCTGGCCTGGAAGATTCAACATGTTAGAATGATCAATAGCACAGCTTGAAGAATAAGAACAGTAAGAAGGATTGCTAGATAAATGGTTCCTGGTGAGGTTGGATCCCAAATCTAGGCTAGAACGACTTCTAACATTCCTCATAGACTCCTCACCCCTTATTGAGAGGCCATTCCCTCTACAACTTGGGGTCAAAGTAGGGGGCATCATCAGCTGGGAGCCAAGACTAAATTTATCCTGACACAAATCTGAGGATAGAGGTACATGGGAGGAACTTCCAGGACTGAAATATCTGCTTGCATTGCCTCTCTCACCAACAGATGAGAATCCAGTAGTTTTCCGCTTGTGAGGCCCTCCTCCATTGCCTACGGTGAGGTCAACAGCACCACCCTCAACACCATAATATGAATGTCTTTCATAATTTGAGGAAGATGCATGGTGTGCATAAATTTCTGGAGCCATAGGTAATATTCCAGGAGCCGATGGATGCAGAAACAGATCATGAGAGGAAGCTGAACCATCTGGTTGGCGCTGTGCCTCAATACTATGACCTGAGGATGAATAATAACAAGTAGACCTCACAGCAGCATTCCAGTGAGGAGAAAAATGCACCCCGTTGAGAGGCATATTGTCAACAAGACAAAAAGGAGGACCATTATCTGAACCAATTGACATGGCTGCAATATAAACACAAAATTAGACAAGAAAAGGAATTGATCCATAGACCAACTGCTGAGTAGTAAATGACGGTGGAAAGTCAATCAGTGATCAACTAAATATTTTTATCCATTTCGGTACAAGCAAGTCACAATAATGAGCACAAATAAAGGAAAGATATATATATATATATATATATATATATATATATCTTTCCTTTACTCAGATATTAGATATTTGATTGTCGAAGTAGATTATTCCTAAAATTATATCAGATGATAAATTTCCAGTAATTGCTGTTGAGAATGTTGTGCCTTATATATTTATATATATCAGTCAATAAAATAACATAAAAATATCTGTACTCTGCATGACCATTGCTCCTAAGTGAAAGTCTTTTTTTTCAAGTATATATCTTGACCATTCCATTCACCATCACTATGATAAATAGAGCTTATATAGATACATAAATGAAGGTTCAGACATCACATTACCCATGTTAACACAAGGTTGATCAGAATGCACACAATTCCAGTTCTGATCCTGGTCACTTCCAAACATCTGGGATGCACCGAATAAATGTCTATGCCCCATAACTGCAACGAGAAGAAAAAATCACAAGGATGAAATGCATTTTGAGAACACGAGACTCTAATAATAAAGTTAATCACAAGTACACTCACATTTTTAAACGACATTAAAAAGTATTAGCTTATTTTTTTCAGTAAAGAGGAATATTGAAAAAGGAGAATAATTATGCAATTGGAATGGGCTCACAAAAAACCTTCAGCACCAGATAGAAAACGTAACTGCATATGTAATCATAATTTCATTTTTCATGGCACACTTGTAACTTTCTGTTTGCCTGCGCCTTTGATAATAACCAAATTACAGTGTGTGAGTTTTAACAACCTCACTGGACTGTAAAATGGTATGATCCGGAGACTCACAAATAAGAAAATAAGAAATCCGCTAGATAAAGTTATCAACTTCATTCAATTCTAATAAGAAATCAATGTTACATGCTTGGTCCTCTCCCATAAACCTTAAATTTTCCTTCCTACCTTCTTCTATATCTAATGATCTCTTTTTAAACAAATCTCATCTATCCTATCTCTATTCAAATTGTAAATCACATCTTTTAATTGAAATTTAAATTATAAATAACAATAGATATCATATCTATAACTAAATAATAATTATTTCAAAGATAACTAATATATATATATATATATATATATAGATACAAAAAAGACTAAACTTCTTTTAAATATTATTTTTCATTGAAAAGACTAAACGATCCTCATGTTATGGGAGCATTACCATAAAATGATATCCCTTCAGATGTTGAATAATATGTCATTCAGTAAAGGGACTTTAAAAAATATAAGTATGTTTCTGCTGCTATACTCTCATATTCCATTGAACAATAATGCCATCTGCTTCCAAATTAATTTCATTAATAATCCGCGGTCCTCAAAAATTAAGAAAATAACATCTACGAGAATAATACCTCAAGAAAATCATATTCTTTGTTGATGAAAGAAAAAGATGGGGCAAGGACATGAGGTTAAGGTAAAGTAAACTCCACAATTAGCAAAAGTCTATGTGCTTTAAAAGGAGGAATAATGGGATCTTAATAACCGATAAAGTTGAAGGTTGTTAATACACTTTAAAGGAGGCATGAGAATGGTTTAGATAAATTGAATCTGCTTTAGTTTTTCTTATCATTATCAGTATTCAATCTCTTCTATTTGTGGGGATGATACACTGCCATTTGTGGCAGATGAAGAAGAATCAAATCTTCTGCAATGGCGACAACAAAAACAGACAGAAGAAGAAGGAGAAGAAGAGAAAACAAGACTAACCAGTGAATCAGCAAAAGCTTCAAGAATATAGCCATGGCTACTTTCGGCATTAAGCCTCAAATACCAACAGAGAAGCTGTTTCTTCCATTTTCTCAAACCATGAGCTTCCATCAATTCCGCCATTGATTTTCTGAAATCCAAGTAAGGATCTAGAGAATCCATGGCCAAAACCACGCTTTCTCTGAACAGAAGTTCTACGTCGTCATCGTCTTTTGCCTCCTCTAATATCGAACTCGTCTCTCCCAGCTTGAAGAACAACCTTTCTGCTCTAAACCCTTGAATCATTGTCTCTATTTGCTCGCCAGTGCCATCTTCAGAGGCTGTGGAGAAGCTCCCGACTTCGAACAAAGAGTTAGTGAAGAACGAGTCTGGGATTTCTCCGGCGACAATGGCTGATCTTGAGGACACCGAGTTTAAGGTTCAAAAAATGTCCTCGGTGGTTCTGAAAGAGAGAGTTCTCGGCCATGGCCCGCGGCCATGCTTCCGTGCCCTTGAAGAGAGAAGGAAGCCTCATGGCAATTTGATAACGGAAATTCTAAAGGAGGGTGTCAATTGATAATGGGTCAAAGTACAAGGGGTCAATTGACGAAATTCAAAGTTCGAAGTATCAACTGCAAACACTCTCATGCTTTAAGGGACTAATTAATATTTACCCTATTTTTAAACAATTGAGACCTAAATTTATAATAATGAACAAAACCAAACCTTATCATTATAAAGTTTACTTAAATAGTCAAGTAGGTCGCACTTCAGTGTCCTCGTTTACAACCATCGAGACCTCTCTATCTCTCTTATTGCCTTCACCAACTCACCTTCATCATTGCCTTGCAGATCCTCATCTCTTTCACATCTTGTTCGTTTCTTCAATTACCCAAAGGCAAATTTATCTGACGTACCTCAAAAAGTTAACCACTAAACTACCACATAATATATTCCTAACACTACTCTCCATTTGAATTCGACCTTGTCCTCAAGTCGGAAAAAAGTCTTTTAGGTTCTCCAAAGTTCATGTGAAATATTTTTCAATCCATCCCACGAGGAACGAATAAAGAAGAGATATCTACAAGAACTTTTAGATACCATTCGATTCCTAGAGGAACGAATAAAGAAAATATCTGAATTTCTTACCGCGATTGCTGCTGTACACAACAAAATAGACATTATCCCGATCCGAAAGCTGATAAATCGAGTGGAGAACCTCAAATCCTGACAAGAGAAGGGAAAATGAATAGATAGTGGAGAAAGCTCCACGAGTGCAATAGTTGGGGTCCTAGAGCGCGTCGAAGAGATCGACCAAGCTCATACCCGGCTGTCAAGTGCTGTGACCTACCTGACAGAAGATTTCAAAGCAATGTTCAACTCTCTAAAAGCCAAAATTGCCGAGATAAACATCAAATTGAACCTCACAATGAGAGCTATGGGAAGTCAAACCCAAGCTCCAAGCACAACATAATTCAATCAGGTGAAAATCTCAAAGCAAAAGTCTTTTGGCAGAGCCAAAAATGCTAAAGAAATAGAGATCTTCATCTTTGACATAGAACAGTATTTCAAGACGATCTTCATCTTTGACACAGAACAGTATTTCAAGACGATTAGATCTGACGAAGAGTTGAAAGTGACTTTGGCCACAATGCATCTTATTGGAGATGCAAAACTTTAGTGGAGATTAAAATACATGATATTTGCAACGGTGACTGTATGATCGACACCTTAGAAGACTTCAAGAGACAATTAAAGGATCGGTTCTTTTTGAAAATGTTGAGTTCAATGTTCATCAGTTGTTGTGAGAACTGAAACAGAATAGCAGCATCAACAAATATGTTAAACAGTTCTTAGGCCTCATGCTTAATATCAAATACATGTCCGAAAAAGACAAGATCTTCACCTTTATTGAAGGACTGAAACCTTAGGCAAGGACAAAACTATACGAACAAAGAGTACAGAGTCTCTCCAGTACCCTCGCTACAGCAGAACGGTTGTTTGATTATGCTAGCGAGAACCCTGGCCAAAAGAGGAACCCACCCATCAATTCGAACAATTCAAAGCCTCAAAGATCCAACACAAACCCTACGGAAAGGAAACCATTTGTCCCAAGAGAAGGCCAGGGCCTGCTTCAAGTGAAGTCATACATAAATGCTTCAAGTGTCAATCAGCAAATTTCACTGCCTTTCCCTAGTAAAACAGATTTCATAAATCCATCATTACATTCCAATTTGTACACCTTTCACCAGTCTTTGCTGAGGGAACCTCAAATACCAGAACAAGGAGCACAACGAGAAGCTAGAGCGACTAAGATTGTAGAGTTAGCTCGGGGATTACGAGATTAGACACTCCCCTCATCTCATCAATGAGAAAGACAAAGTTAAGGATTTGAAATTTGTTGTGTCCTTCCTATAGAAAACTCTCCCCTTTGAAAGCCCATTATGTATCCTGCATATTTCTGGTAATCAAGACCACTATCAGAATAAATCTCAGGAGAAAAATATCCCCAAAACGTAGTTTCCTTATTTTATTTTTGGTACATACTCCATCCATAGAGTGGAAACCTGATATATGAGAAAATTCAAATAACAAAAGACTTGATAACTCCACAGAACGAAAGTAGATGCCTTCCTATTGCGTATTTTTCTTCCACCACAAAGACTAACTACGTGTTTAATTACTCCAAGACCTGAAGCAGATGTAGTGTGTATATGTATCTTGCATATTTCTGGTAATTATGATCACAATCACTATAAATCTCAAGAGAAAAATGTCCCCAAAACGTAGTTTCCTTATTTTATTTTTGGTGCATACTCCATCCATAGTGTGGAAACCTGATATATGAGCAAAGTCAAATAATAAAAGACCTGGAAACTCCACAGAACGAAAGTGTAGGCTTTCCTACTGTGTATTTTGCTCCCACCACCCAGATTGACTACATGTTTAATTACTCCAAGACCTGAAGCAGATCATGCTCTAATTTATCTGGAATTCAGTAAAAAAAGAAAATCCATTCTTGTAACCAAAGAGAGAAGAAAAGGCTCACCATAGAGTTTCAGTAAACCATCATATTTCATCGATCCTTCAGATACTAAATATCATTGTAATGAGATACCCACTTTAAAATGAACAGAATCCTGATGCAAATGGAAGGTTTAGGAGGAGTTACAGCCGAAGGAGGACTTCAAGCGAAGAGCAGGAGGGTATATTTGTTGTTTTTGAGCTGACAAGGTAATGGAGCGTATTAGGGGAGCGTGTTGTGTTATTTGATTTGGTGGGGACCATTAGTAGGGATACATTCTGTTTTCTTTTCTGTAGTAGGATTATCGATCATTTTGTAAAAGCACCCTCTGAAGAGGTTGCCGAGTCTGTGGAGAGGTCCAGACTTGTGGTTGTTCTTGTTTGTTTTGTGCTAGTTCAAGGTTAATATCAGTTATTTGGAGTTTCACCTCCCTCAAATCCAACAAGAAAAATTAATTTAGATTATCACTAGAACAAATTGAACAACAATAACGGGGAGCTATAGTTTAGAATATATAATGGAAACGAAGACTGTCAGATGTATCATTCATCTATCAAAATGCATGACACAGAAGGCGTCAAACTACCAACTGTTCTTATTATAAGAGGCAAAAAGCATAGATTTTAACAATCTTCAACATGATCAGCTATCCACAAAGTCACCATAAATAAGTATTAGAAGGCACAAACTTCTAAATCCAGTAAAAGCAACGGAAAAATTATACATACATTAATAAAAAGAGCATCATCTTCAAGATAAACAGAGCCAAACGATCAGACACGAACAAACAGAAACTGGATACAAGATCAAATTAAAAAAATAATCAAACAAGATAATCGCAAAGCAATCGGGAAAAAATGCTCATATCAACCCAATCAAAGCGATAATCAACAGAAACAGAACAAGCTATGTAGAAATAAACGTACGGTGAAGTTACATAATTCGGACGGGCGTTGAACAATGATCGGAAAGCAAGAGAGAGAATGTTCTCCTCGAGGCGGGTTTACTCCGGAAAAGTGAAGAGAAAGAAGTAAAAAGGAATAATAGCGGTGGGCAAGCGTCCCCTTGTAGGAACAAGAGGAGAAAATGGATGACTGCCAAATATTACGTGCTACCGGTTCAGGCTGTAATAATACTTACTATAACATTTCCTTAATATTTGGAATTGCCGGTTTCTTTGCCTCAAATATTTTCTCAATTTATTATCCACGTTACTTTTTAATTTTATATTCTATTTTATTTTTCAATTTTGCGCTTATTAATTAGTATAATTAATTTTTTATTTTTAACTATTAATAATTTATATTGATTATTATATCAGTTAATAAATGACATTTAAGCGTCACGTCAAAAAATAAAATTAGAGTATAGAAATTAAATATAACATTATTCTTTCATATAATTATAATTTTTTTTATTATTAAGATGTTCAAAGTTTTTAATTAATTTTGAAGACATTGGCATTTTTTAAGACTTTTAGATCTAATTTAAAACAGCAAATATGAAAGTATAAATATAGAATATTCTCTTCCTCGTTCTTACTTCAAATGTATTATGTGAAATATTTTTACAAAAAAAAAAATAAACTAGGAAGAATGGATTTACCAAAGATACATCAAGAAAATTAAAAATAAATAAATGTGTCATGGGGTGCAATGCTACGTGAAATTTGCATTAATCCTTAGTTTGAGTGAATGTACAATGCTAATCTTGCATAAATGATAAATAGATTAGGAAGACGAACAAAGAATAGTGATGAAGCTATTCGATAGGTGTTGTACTAAAACAAGTGCATGTGTGGGTGTTATAATAATAATAATTTTTTGCCATGCCGCTGTCACGCAAGCTAGTGGGTTTAAGACTATAGTGTCATGCATGGTATATTAATATAAATTCGTAACACTTTTCGAAGAAGGCATAAAATGAACGTCAACCATTTTAAATTTATGAACATTTCTAAACTTTGAAAATGAAATAGAATGAGATAATATTTTTATGCTAGAAAATGAAATACATTATAATAAATAGATTTTTATTATAGTAATTAGTTTTTATGCAATTTCGTTTATTTCTAATATATGAAAAAAAATTATATTATAAATATAAATTACATTAAACTCTTGGAAAAAATTTAGAAATTCCAATATGCTAACTAAATTATTATATCAATTAATCAATCATATTTATAAATAAAGTCAAATGAGAATAATTTTAACGTGCTTCAACAATCTTTATATTTCCTTGAACCAAAGTTCAAGCTAAATTTCTACTATATGGAACTTGGAAGGTAACGAGTATAACAGATAATTTTAGAAGTTTTGAAAGTTAATTTTAAAATTATTAAAATTTAGTGATTTGAATTTTAATTTTGTGAGAATAGACCTATATTTAATATTAGAGTTGTTTTCTACCTACTTTATGTCTCCAAAATCAATGATAAGTCAATTGCTGTTGTACCTTTATTTTCATAATAATTAATTTATGTTCTACATGTGTTTTTTTTTAAAGATTTACACGTAGTGTTTAGTTGCGTTGAAGGTTTCCGAAAACAACGTTTTGATTTATTAGAGGTATCAAACCATTTTACGAGTTTCAATTTTTGTGAAATTTGCAATTTTTGGAAAATTAAAAGAAAATTAAAAAAAATTATGTTCTGTTTTCTTTTCTTCTTCACTCTGAAGAAAATAGACAAAGGCAAGGAGCCCTAGAGAGAGAGGACTCGTCTGCGAAGAACAAGGGAGAGGTAGAGAACAGTACGCCCCCGAGAGGAAGTCGACATCACAACTGTCGACGCCGGTTGCTCAGAACCAGCCACAATCGAAGTCTGCGTCGTCGAACGAGCAAACCCTGTTCGTCTCAGTTTGTTCCTCGTCCTCCGTCGTCCTCCGTCGTCGTTTCGCGATTGTCGCCGCATGAGGAGTTAGCTGCCATGTCTCCGTCCAAAATCTGTCTTTTCGTATCTTATTCATCAGGAAGAAGAGTTGTCTGAGCTGCTCTGCTGCACAGAGCCGATCGCCCCTGTTCGCCGATCTGCCTTCTCTGGCTGTGGAGAAGAGATCGTTGTCTACAGCAAGTCCGAGCAAGGTCTTTGTTCACATCGGAATTGTCACGACCCAAAGAGGACCCGCAACAGAACGGGAAACGACCCGGCCTAAAAAGCTAGATCATCCGATCCTAAATCTCATTCACTTAAAAAGAACACGCAGCGGAAAAGTTTATAAATTAACATAAAGTCAGGGTCCAAAAGATCCAATAAGAGACACCAGATAATGTGATGATATACGTCTAACAAAATATCTAAATATTAAACGACTTACAATCTCAAAAGTCTCTAACCTCAAAAGAAATTTAAAATGAAACTTAAAGAAAATTCTTGATCCTTCGCTGATAACTAGTCCTCTTGATTCGATCCTGAAAAAAATAATCGTTTGAGGTGAGTCGACTAAACTTAATAGGGATAAAGTTTATTTCCAGCAGTTATAAAATATTATGCAGAAATTTAATAAAAATGCAGTTTTCAATTTAAATAGATGATCGGTGAAAATGGAGCCTCTCACGGACCCCGAGCACACTGGGCCATAGGCCAAAACATTGACATGAGGCGGTCGCACGCCATAATTACCCTGATCAGGTTTAGGGTTTCGCGCCCAAGGACACGGCTCTTCAGCTGTCCTATTACTTCTAGTTAAAACCACAATTTTTATCAATGATAAAATAATGCAATTGATAATTGTGTGAAAGAGAAATAACACAAAATTAAAGGAATAGTTTATGTCAAATAAATAAATTTAATTAATGAATTAAAAATAATAATACTTAACCGAAAATAAAATAAATCTTTACCTCAAGTGCACTTACAACAGGTCAAACCCAATAAATTTAAAAGTCCAAGTAATGAGTCCACAACTTAATTCGATAAATTAGTACCTAACAAAGAATAAAGTCATTCATTATTCTTGGGCTATTATATCCCCTTTTACTCTCAAAGGACGGTCAAAATCCAATTGGGTAATTAACCCATAATTTGGGTCAAACAGCAAAATCGCGTAGTGCTGCGTTATAATGCAACGCATATGCGCTAATGCACAGACTCATGCCGAGTCCTCTTGGTCTGACAATACAGTGCCCCTTTTACTAATGAAACTGATGGAAGAGTTTCCGTCAAATGTCTTCGATGGTTTAACAACAAAAGAAATCCCAAATTTAAGTTTAACCCAGCAGATCAAGAGAAAAGATTACAGCAATCTAACTCAAACAATTCAATTCCTAATCTGGGTTTTTATGTAATCAACAGAGACTAGGGAATTACCTCTGAAAGTTGAGAGATTCGCCAAGGTTGAAGAGTCAAAAATTAGATTTGACAAAGGTTCGTTTCACTCCCTCTGTTTTCCTCTTCTTAAAAAAAAAAACAAAATCCTTTAATTAACAACAGAACAATTCATTCAATTGAAAACCTACAGGGAGAAAACAATGGAACGAAGGGGAATCACTCACCTATTTTTCGAGCACCAGGTCTAGCCTCCAATTCGGTTTACAAGGGTTAAAGAGAAGAAGACAATGAGCGTTTTGAAACCAAAATCGTCGGAATCGGAAACCAAATCGTCGCCGATCAGTCCTTTCTCTCTATTCTGCGTGCGGCGTTCTCAGCAAGTAGGAGAGCCTCTGCCGAAATATTTTTACAGAAAGAGTTTTATGAAGGGTAGGTTTGTAAGGTTGTACACGTGGCTTTAAATTAGAGAAGAAAATAATAAATAAATAAACTTTACCTTTTTATTCTCTCACTCCTCTGGCTCTTCCTTCCCCATTTGAGACGGCGGATTCCACATTCTCCCCCACTTAATGAAATTTCGTCCTCGAAATTTGAATCAGTTAAGGTCGTATCACTAAATAGTTGTAGATACTTTAATCTCATCTCCGATTCAAGTTCCCAAGTACTTTCTCTTTCACTGTGATTCTTCCATTGCACTCTTACTAAAGGTACTTCTCGACGACGGAGTACCTTGATATCTCGACTTAAAATTTTCTCAGGCCCCTCTTCATAGGATACATCTTCCTGGATAGGTACCGTGATCCAGGATATGACATGTGATGGATCAGAAATATATTTCCTCAACATAGAAACATGGAAGACATTATGAACGTAGTTCAACTGTGGTGGTAAGTCCAAACGGTAAGCCACTGGACCAACTCGATCTATGATTCGAAACGGACCAATATATCTGGGAGCTAATTTTCCTTTCACACCAAAACGACTTACACCACGACGAGGTCTTACTTTTAAAAATACGAAGTCCTCTACCTCAAACTCAACCTCTCTTCTCGAAAGATCAGCATAACTTTTCTGGTGGCTTTGGAATGTTCTCAATCTTTCTTTAATTATTTGAACCTTCTCAGTTGTCTCTCGAACCATATCGGGCCCAAGGTTAACACGTTCCTCGGTCTCAGCCCAACACAAAGGCGATCTACAAGGTCTTCCATATAAAGCTTCATAAGGCGATATTCCAATACTGGTCTGGTAACTATTGTTATAAACAAATTCCACCAAAGGTAAATGATTTACCCAATTATCTCCAAAATCAAGAACACATGATCTCAACATATCTTCAAGAATCTGAATACTACGCTCCGACTGACCATCTGTTTGAGGATGGTGTGCTGTACTCAAATTCAATTCGGTACCCAAGGCTTTTTGGAGGGCTTTCCAAAACTTTGATGTGAATCTCGGATCTCTATCAGAAACTATACTCGAAGGAATACCATGTAGACGAACAATGTTTTCAACATACAACTTACTTAACTTAGTCAAAGAAAAGTCCATTTTGACTAGAACAAAATGGGGTGACTTTGTCAATCTATCAACAATCACCCATACAGCATCAAATTTCTGTACTGTCCTCGGCAAACCTGTTACAAAATCCATGGTAATCTTATCCCACTTCCACTCAGGAATAGGTAAGGGCTACAATAACCCAGCTGGTCTCTGGTGCTCAGCCTTAACTTGTTGACAAACCAAACATCGAGAAACATATTCTGCCACATCTCGTTTCATTCCAACCCACCAATACTGACGTTTCAAGTCATGGTACATCTTTGTGCTACCTGGGTGTATAGCAAATTTGGACTTGTGGGCTTCTGTTAAAACGGCTTGTCTCAACTCTGGATTTTTCGACACCACAACTCGACTTTTAAATAACAAAAATCCATCGAGACTAACTTCCCAACCATCAAACTGTTCACCAGACCGGATTTTCTCAAGTCTCTCTTTCAATTCATCATCAAATTTCTGCATATCTTTAACACGTTGAAAGAGTGTGGGGGTAGCAACCAAATTAAATACTCGAACTGTTTGATTATCCTCCTGGTAATGCAATTCATAATCTTCTATAGTCATACACCTCTTCCAACCTTCTAGCAAAAGACTAGAAAGAGATCCTTGAGGGTAACGACTCAAGGCATCAACTACAACATTTGTCTTTCCAGGATGATACTCTAATTTAAAATCATAATCTCCCATATACTCCATCCATCGACATTGCCGGAGATTTAAATCACACTGCGTAAATAGATGTTTTAAACTCTTATGGTCAGAAAATATCTCAAATTTTGCTCCATACAAGTAACTTCGCCAAATTTTTAAAGCAAAAATAATAGCAGCTAACTCCAAATCGTGTGTAGGGTAATTTCGCTCATGCGTCCTTTTCCTTAACTGTCGGGATGCATATGCTATTACTTTATCTTGCTGCATTAAAACGCATCCCAAACCCACTCCAGAAGCATCTGTATATACTGCATACGGTAAACTTTCATCAGGCACTGCTAAAACTGGTGCAGTAGTCAACCTCTTCTTAAGCTCTTCAAATGCCATCTGACATTTATCATCCCAAATAAATTTTATATTCTTCCTGGTCAATTGAGTTAATGGCATAGTAATAGAAGAAAAATTTTGGACGAATCGTCGATAATATCCAGCCAAACCCAAGAAACTCTGTACTTCAGTAACATTCTTAGGTGGTTTCCATTCTAACACTGCTTCAACCTTAACGGGGTCTACTGAAATACCATTTTGAGAAACTACATGACCTAAGAACTTCACTTCAGCCATCCAAAAATCACATTTCTCTCACTTTGCAAATAGCTGGTGTTCACGTAACGTCTGCAGGACAATCCTTAGATGTTCCATATGCTCCTCACGAGACTTAAAATATATTAAAACATCGTCGATGAATACTACCACGAAATGATCAAGATAAGGCCGAATAACTCGATTCATTAGATCCATAAAAGCTGCTGGTGCATTAGTCAGTCCAAACGGAAGTACCAGGAATTCATAATGTCCATATCGAGTGCAAAAAGCTGTTTTGGGAATATCCTGTTCACGAAGTTTTAATTGATGATAAACAGATCTCAAGTCGATCTTTGAGAAGTACTTTGATCCTCCAAGCTGGTCAAATAGATCATCAATTCTTGGTAGAGGGTATTTATTTTTGACTGTCACATGATTTAATTTGCGATAATCAATGCACAACCGAAGCGAACCATCCTGCTTCTTGGCGAATAAGACGGGTGATCCCCACGGCAAAATACTATTCCGAATAAAACCCTTGTTCAGCAAATCATCTAGTTGGGTTCTTAACTCCTTCAACTCAGCAGGAGTCATGCGGTATGGAGCAGTTGAAATTGGAGCTGTATTAGGTAATAAGTCAATACTAAACTCAATCTCACGATCGGGTGGTAACCCAGGTAAACCGTCAGGAAAAACATCAGGGTAATCACAAACCACTGATAAAACAGAATCGTGCTCAACCATAAAATGGTTGTCACTAATAGCAAAAACACTCCCATATAGCTCCAATCTCCTCCGACCTCCCAAACAAGCTAGTAAAATAGAATTAATAGGGAATATACGGGCATTACACGGATGTATCAAAACTTTTCCATCCTCCAAGGTAAGGGATATACTTCTCCGATGACAGTCAATTATAGCCTTATAAAAGTTTAACCAATCCATACTCAAAATCATATCGAATTGATTCATAGGCATAACTATCAAGTCAGCAGGTAATTCGTGTTCATTAATCATAATAGCCGCATAACGAACAATGTGATTCATTTCATATTTCTTGTTCATAGGAATACTCAAAATAAGGAGATTATCAAGTTTCTCTACGGCTACGTCTAAGGCATGCACAGAAGATGTAGAAATAAATGAATGCGTTGCTCCAGTATCAAATAAGACGTGCATCATAGTATTAAATAAGGAAATCATACCATCGATAGCACCATGGTCAGATGAGTCATGAAGTTCAGATCCCGCAACTGCATAAGCTTGACCAGTCATCTTTCCTTTTCCTCTATTGCCACCTCCGAATCCACCCCTCGATGAACTAGGGTTAGCGGTAGTCATATAATTTGGAGCCACAGCTGGAATGGTGTATGAAGCAGAGCTCTGTTGATATCCAGTAGACTTCTGAAAGTTAGTACCAGATGGCTGATATTGATGCTGATTGCGCTGATCCTGACCAGAAAATCCCTTGTTATCTCCGAAACCAGACCTGCTAATATTTGTCTGTGAAGGTGCTGAATTATTTTGAGATTTCTGGTTAGTAGGGCAATTCCTTCTTAAATGTCCAGGCTGTCCACAAGTGTGACAAACATATGATCCAGAACGCCCACTAGAATAAGGTGTAGTATCAGAGGATCTGCTAAAGTTATCTTGATTCTGACCGTCACGGTTTCTCCCTTTCTTAAAGTCCTTCTTGGTTATCTTGCCTCCCACAGGCTGATCATCCTTCACTTTCCCTTTGTATACACCAAACTGTTCTTCCAAATCTGCCTCAACACGCTGAGCAGCAGCAACTACTTCAGAAAGGGTTTTGAATGCAAAACCTGATAAATGGTGTCTGATCTTAGGCCTCAAATTCATTCGAAACTTCACCTGCATATCCACCGGGTCCATGTGATTAATATACTAAGAGAACTCCATGAACTTGGCATAATACTCCAGTACGGTAAGACTTTCCTGCTCCAATTTATGATACGCCGCAATTATCTTCTGGCGATGCTCAGCATTACAATAATTGTCTCTGAAAAGAGTTTCGAACTGTGTCCAAGTCATATCCTCTTCAGGGTAGTCTAATTTCAGAGACCTCCACCAAACTTCTGCCATTTTCTCAAATTGATAAGTTGCAAATCCAACCCAATAATCTGTTGGAGCTTTCAGAGCTGTCAGCTTCTTATGAATCACCCTTAACCAATTTTCTGCAACTTGAGGGTCAGCATCACCCACAAACACCGGCAAATTCATCCGCTCCCACTGCATAAAGTAAGTCATGCGGCGGTCCTCTACATCTTGATTGCCGCGTCGTTGGTTAAATCTTGCAGTACATCTCTGAGAGCTATTATCGGATCAGTAGGCTGCGATTCAGCTGATTGCACCGTAGGTGCTGCAGGAGTTTGGTTCCTAGGGACTCTTCTTAGAGGCATTTTCGTAAATCTGAAAAAATAATTTGTTTATGAGGTTAAAATACGTCTTTTTGCACAATAATAATTCTTGTATATCATCACATCATCTATCCTATAAGTGTTGCTTTTCAAGATGGGAACCTGGCTCTGATACCATTTTTTCTGTAACGACCCAAAGGGGACCCGCAACAGAACGGGGAACGACCCGACCTGAAAAAGCTAGATCATCCGACCCTAAATCTCATTTACTTAAAAAGAACACGCAGCGGAAAAGTTTATAAATTAACATAAAGTCAGGGTCCAAAATATAAATTAAACAGGTCCAACAAGAGACACCAGATAATGTGATGATACACGTCCAACAAAATATCTAAATACTAAACGACTTACACTCTCAAAAGTCTCTAACCTCAAAAGAAATTTAAAATGAAACTTAAAGAATATTCTTGATCCTTCGCTGATAACTAGTCCTCTTGATTCGATCCTGGAAAAAAATAGTCGTTTGGGGTGAGTCGACTAAACTCAATAGAGATAGAGTTTATTTTCAGCAGTTATAAAATATTATGCAGAAATTTAATAAAAATACAGTTTTCAATTTAAATAGATGATCGGTGAAAATGGAGTCTCTCACGGACCCCGAGCACACTGGGCCATAGGCCAAAACATCGACATGAGGCGTTCGCACGCCATAATTACCCTGATCAGGTTTAGGGTTTCGCGTCCAAGGACACGGCTCTTTAGCTGTCCTATTACTTCTAGTTAAAACCACACAATTTTTATCAATGATAAAATAATGCAGTTGATAATTGTGTGAAAGAGCAATAACACAAAATTAAAGGAATAGTTTATGTCAAATAAATGAATTTAATTAATGAATTAAAAATAATAATACTTAACCGAAAATAAAATAAATCCCTACCTCAAGTGCACTTACAACAGGTCAAACCCAATAAATTTAAAAGTCTAAGCAATGAGTCTACAGCTTAATTCGATAA
This sequence comes from Begonia masoniana, assembly GCA_022432975.1. NCBI lineage: Eukaryota > Viridiplantae > Streptophyta > Magnoliopsida > Cucurbitales > Begoniaceae > Begonia > Begonia masoniana. The sequence goes on from CM039502.1 coordinate 70,843,841, forward strand.
ATTGGTACCTAACAAAGAATAAAGCCATTCATTATTCTTGGGCTATTATATCCCCTTCTACTCTCAAAGGACGGTCAAAATCCAATTGGGTAATTAACCCATAATTTGGGTCAAACAGCAAAACCGCGTAGTGCTGCGTTATAATGCAATGCATATGCGCTAATGCACAGACTCATGCCGAGTCCTCTTGGTCTGACAATACAGTGCCCCTTTTACTAATGAAACTGATGGAAGAGTTTCCGTCAAATGTCTTCGATGGTTTAACAACAAAAGAAATTCCAAATTTATGTTTAACCCAGCAGACCAAGGGAAAAGATTACATCAATCTAACTCAAACAATTCAATTCCTAATCTGGGTTTTTATGTAATCAACAGAGACTAGGGAATTACCTCTGAAAGTTGAGAGATTCGCCAAGGTTGAAGAGTCAAAAATTAGATTTGGCAAAGGTTCGTTTCACTCCCTCTGTTTTCCTCTTCTTAAAAAAAAACAAAATCCTTTAATTAACAACAGAACAATTCATTCAACTGAAAACCTACAGGAAGAAAACAATGGAACGAAGGGGAATCACTCACCTATTTTTCGAGCACCAGGTCTAGCCTCCAATTCGGTTTACAAGGGTTGAGGAGAAGAAGACAATGAGCGTTTTGAAACCAAAATCGTCGGAATCGGAAACCAAATCGTCGCCGATCGGTCCTCTCTCTCTGTTCTACGTGCGGCGTTCTCAGCAAGTAGGAGAGCCTCTGCCGAAATATTTTTATAGAAAGAGTTTTATGAAGGGTAGGTTTATAAGGTTGTACACGTGGCTTTAAATTAGAGAAGAAAAGAATAAATAAATAAACTTTACCTTTTTATTCTCTCACTCCTCCGGCTCTTCCTTCCCATTTGAGACGGCGGATTCCATAGGAATCTCGCTTCCTTCAAGCTCTGATATTTACAACTGAATAAGTTTTATAAATGTTTAATGAGTATTCAGTTTTCTGATTTGTGGAGTTTTGTTTGTGCTATTGTATTTTGGATTTGTTTTGAATATTTCGATGTTGTACTAGGGAGATTGATTATTGGTGTTGAGTTATTCGTTGGTAATATTCTGCATTTTGGGGAGCTGTTTATTGGTTGAGAAATTGTTTTTTGGGTTTCAAATTTTAGGACAGATATTTTCTTTTGATGCCTTTTTTGGAGTGACAGGTACGTTAAAATTTGATATTCTTTTATGAGATAAGAACACGAGATTTTCGTTATGGCCGGTGAAAACGTGAGATGTACTCACACAAATGGAATTAGACGACATGTTGTCGAGGCTCGATAAAATGTCAATGTCTTGGAGTGAAGAGAATAAAATTTTAAAGGATCGAAATAACGTATCTTTGATACTTCTGCATTTATCGAATCAAGTTTTGTAGGACGTTCTGAGGAAGAAACTACCGCTGAATTATGGTCAAAATTGGAGTAGTTGTGTGTATGAAGAAAACTCTAACGAGTAAGTTGTATCCGAATAAGCGTTTATATTCTCATCAGTTGATAGAAGGTAGTTTTATAGAAAAACATTTGACTGCATTCAAGAAATTAGTTTCGAATTTGGAGACTTTGGGATTCAAGTACGATGAGGAAGATTTGACGTTCATTCTACTGTGCTCGTTGTCTGCTTCATATGGTGCTTTTAGAGAAATTATTTTGTATAGTCAAGATATTAGATGTTTATAGTGCTTTGTTATCAAAGGAGAAGATGAAACATCTTGTTGTTGGATCTGAGTCTTGAGGAGAGAGACTCGTCGTTTCAGGTAAAATAAGATACTCAAACAAAAAAGACAGTAATAATGTTTAGGGCTCGAAGAACAGACCAAAGTCAAAGAATTGAGATAGAACTTTTTACTTATGTCAAAAGAATGAGCACATTAAATCTAAGTGTCATAATTGCAGAATGTTAAAAGAGCAGCTAAGAAGAGAAAACAACTAATGACGTCTGGTAAAGTTGTTGTCACAAAAGAATAATATTATAGAGATGGAGATCTTCTAGTTATGTTAGAAGGAAATTCAAAGCCGAACAAGGATTTTGATTTTGAATTCAGCTCGTTCGTTTCATATGTGTTACAACCAGAGTTGGTTTTTGACATATGAGACTATTTCAAAAGATGTTATGTTAAAGGGTAATAACACACTTTGTAAGATAGTTGATATTGGTACCATCAGAATCAAAATGTTTGATGAAGCTAAGGACACTAAGTAGTGTGCGACATGTTCCCGAAGTGATCTGATTTCTTCTCAAGAGTCGGTATCAGTAGTTGAGTTGGCCCGTTAGAAGCCTTTGTGAAAGAGAATGTTACTGTTATTTAAAAGAATTTTGCAGATTCGTTTACTTGTACTGAAATTTCTTTGAATATGCAAATTGTCAGCATTCAGTAGTCTGATTTTGTTTTGGGTTGGGCCGATAAGCTTGCATTGGATCTCTACGTGGAATTCATGTCAAAGAGAAACTTGTTAGAGTTAAGTATTCTGAATTTATTTTGGGCTGGGTCGAGGAACTTGCATTGGATCTCTCATGTAAAACTCGTATCAATGTGAAGATTAGTTATAAGTATCTATTTAAATTGATTTTTCTCAACAATTCATTTAACATATATATGATGCTTTACTTTGATATTTTTCATAATAAATTACATATTATAGCAGACGTTTGAGCCTTAATTATTCATAATTTTTTTAATAAAGCATGTAATTAAATAGATTCATAAACATTGTGACGTGAATGAAATGAAACAATAAACTCGATTTAATGTATGTGTAAACACATGTAAATTGGGAAGCTATGCATGGGCAAACATAACAACTCTTTACATATGCTAAGTAATACAAGAGTACTGCAACAGTTACAAGCGAAGAAAGCCCGAGAAGCTGCGAGCGTGTGTGACAATTTACACGTGGATGGTTGATAAAATGTTGACATTTAAAGATGTGTGTAACATGTTTAATGATTAGAGTTAATCAGATGAATTAAATGAGTAGTTATGCATTAAATTCTCATGAAAATGCATAGAAAATTATAAGATCTTATTCGTGAATTGTTTACACAAATATGGACTGTCAAACATGCAAGTAAATGTGTAGAAAAAATACGAGAACCACGGTAAGTTTACAGATGCAAGCAAATTATAGCATCTATATTATAGTTAATATAGATCCAATCGATATTCAAACCACGGTACTGGTTCAATTGTGTTTCATGAATCAATACTTTTCTTAAAGTAGTAGAAAAAATAAACCTCTCCAAATTAGTTGGCGGCGCAATCCTTCGGTCTTCAAAACTATTTGAAAAAGGGACTCAGTAGAATTTAGGGTTTTTTAAAAAAAAAACCTTAAGATTTTGGTTTTTTTTAAAAAAAACCTTAAGTTTTAATGTTCAACGAAAAAAACCTCCAAGTTTCGAAAATAGGCGAAAAAAACCTTCTAGTCCGGACTGGGCATCGGCCTGTACGGAGAGGCCGGCCGGTCCAATTGGACCGGCCGGCCTCCTTTTTTTTTTACTAAATAAAATGTTAATTTAAAATAAATATCAAACGATATTCAATTTACTTAAAATTTTTACCACATGTTTACCACATTATGGGAAGATCATGTGAAAAGTTTCGTGATTTTCTAACACTTGTACGATTTATTATAATTTTAGTTAATTCTTTTATAAAACCGTTATAATAAAACGTACAAGTGTTACAAAATTACGAAAATTCTCAGATTATCTTCCCATGATGTGGCGAACATGTGGTAAAAATTTCAAGTAAATTGAATATCGTTTGATATTTGTTTAAAATTAATTCAAGTAAATTGAATATCGTTTATTATTTTTTTAAAATTAATTTATAAATTTTAAACAAATATCAAACAATATTCAATTTACTTGAAATTTTTACCACATGTTTGCCACATCATGGGAAGATAATCTGAGAATTTTCGTAATTTTGTAACACTCGTACGTTTTATTATAACGATTTTATAAAAGAATTAACTAAAATTATAATAAATCGTACAAGTGTTAGAAAATCACGAAACTTTTCAGATGATCTTCTCATAATGTGGTAAACATGTGGTAAAAATTTCAAGTAAATTGAATATCGTTTGATATTTATTTTAAATTAACATGTTATTTAGTTAAAAAAAAAAGGGAGGCCGACCAGTCCAATTGGACCGGCCGGCCTCTCCGTACAGGCCGATGCCCAGTCCGGACTAGAAGGTTTTTTTCGCCTATTTTCAAAACCTGGAGGTTTTTTTCGTTGAACAGTAAAACTTAAGGTTTTTTTTAAAAAAAACCAAAACCTTAAGGTTTTTTTTAAAAAAAACCCTAGAATTTATTGAGGAAGTTGGCATGGAAACCCTTGAAATCTTGATTGTAAGGGAGAAACCATGAAATTTAATTCACTGTATTTAATTTCTAGCTCAAGAAGTATGGCCGACAGTGCAGACTTGCAGTTTCAATGGCTCTAAGAATAACGCTAATTCATTCTGCTCCCGGAAATATTACACTCTATTTCAGAGTTTTATATTGCAAAGATTTTGAAAATACTCACAAAGAATAAAAATTCATCAACAATCATGACCCAAAATTACATCTCAGATTCAACCCCATCGCGAAAAAGGTTTAAAACTGCGAAGCAATCAAAACGACAACTCCGATTAACACCGCAACCACTGCACGACGGGTCGTTCCTCCCACAGCATCAGAAGAGTCAGTTGGAGCATCACTGCCAGAATCCGACGAAGAATCTGACCCTTTCACTGCTTTCTCAGACTTCGACGGCGCCGGAGCCGGCGAAGACGACGGTGTTCCAAATAAAGCCAAAGGGAGAAGCACCTGGTCCACCTGATATAACGCCAGCTGTCCGTCTGTGTAAATCGTATTGGACAATGTGGTATCGACAACGCCCGTCGTAATGTTCACCTGATTTCCTGACGTTGTCACGTTGAGAGGATACTCACCGGCAACATTATTTCCGGCCTGCGTTCTCAGAGGGTTGCTCACAGTCTGAAACTGGGAGATGGAAAGAAAAGAAGGGACGACGTGAAACTGAACGAGCTGGACCTTTTGCTGGTCAGTGAGCGAGTTCAGGGTGCCTGGTTTGAGATTGATGAAGGCATTGTCTGTCGGAGCGAAGACGCTCAGACCCTGGTTCGAGTTGTTAAGCTGCGTGTTGATTTGGTCGCCTTCCTGGGTGTTTTTAAGTAGCTTCATGAAGGTGGTGAATTGGCCGGCTTTTTCTAGCAGTGCTGTGATGTTGGTTGGGCCGGAGGGTGGGGGAGATTGTGCAGAAGTTGGGGTGGAGAAGATGATAAAGAAGCATGGAAGAAGGTAAGGAAGCGATTTCTTCAGTGCAGAATTCATGGTGGTAGAAGAGGAGTTTTTCAAAGTTGATGGGGTAGAGGAGAGGTTTATATAGGAAGAGAGAGAAATGGGATTCCAGTTTGGTGAAGGGTTGTGATTACGAAGAAGGTAGAGAGAGAAGATGTTTGCTTGGGAAGGCAGTAAAAACAGGAGGAGATGTGACTGAAGAATGAGTGGGTGTGTGTTTTGAGAGAATTTGATTGAATAAGCTTGTTTTGCTTCATGTTATGAACAACTTTTTTCCAATCTTTAAATTTAAGCTATCTGTTTGAGTAGTTTTAAAGACAACAATCGTGCAGTATGGAGTTATTAAAATCAAGACTTCAAACCCCTACTATAAAATACGTTGCTTCTAGTTATTTCTATTTACACCTTCAACAGTGTAAGTGCTACAAAAACAAGTTCATCAGCGGCCCTGCAAGATTTGCGAATTTGCTGTTTCTGCACAAAATCATAATAAATTGAATAATTGTGAAAATCCAGACATATTTTGGCCTTACATGCGATGAAACAAATTCCAGATAGAGAAAGGATTGCAGTCATAGAGGCTACAAGACCCAATATGCAAGAAAAGGGAAAAGTCATAGAGGCTAACTTTCAGTGTGTTGAGACTTGATGTGAAGAACAAAAGTCTTTAATCAAATGTCTAAAAAACTTTAAAGTTTGTCACCTAATGATTTAAATTAATTTTTATGATCAAGTACTAGTTAAAAATTCATGTACTTCACTCGTAGTATATTCTCTTCCGTTTGGTGATATCCATTCTTGGTGATTCAAGGACACCTCTACAACTACTTTCTAGCTCAAGGGTCTAAGAATTTGTTAAGCACACTTGATTAAGTAAAAAAACCTATTGTATTAGTATCTAAAGAAGAAAATAGAACTGAATATTCGAGAGTTCTGCTAGGTCTAAACAACTCGAATGAATCTCTTTTCTTACCCCCGTACCCCTCCAATACTCCCCAAATAGGCAAATACTATATAACAAAGTACACTACTCATTGACCAATTGTGTGGTCCTACTTCTCTCATCCTAATGATATTTATAGATGATAAACGAACCGGTCGAGCTAACCCGAGCCAAAAGTAATCGGACTTACTGAGTCTAACGAGTTAAACGAGTCGAGCCTAACGAGCTGAGTCTAATGAGTGTGCCTGAAAACTTTTAACCCAAGCCGGCTTGCGAGCTTGAGTTAAACGAGCCGGATCAACGAGCCTTAACAAGCCGAGCCTAACGACCCAAGCGTATATAAATATTTTAAACTTATATTAATATAATATAAGTTTTAAAAAAAAAAATTATTTAAAATTGTAATAAGTATTAATAATTATATGTTAACGATATTTACTCATTTAATTTAAAAATTATTTATGTTAAGATATATAAAATTGAATGCATTAATAAAAAAATGGGTTTTTTTAATTAAAACCTCAAACTATCGGTTTTTTTTTTAAAAAAAACCTCAAACTTTACTATTCATAAAAAAAAAACCTTAACGTTTTGTAAATATGCAATTTCAACCTCGTAGGGGAGTCAGGGGGCCGTCCTCTTCAACCGAGTACGACCGATCCAGCTGGACCGGCCGTACTCGGTTGAAGAGAATGGCTGGTCCTTGGACCAGCCGTCCTCTTATGGGAAGTCACGGGTTCCGTCCTATTTAGAAAGAGTACGGCCGGTCCGTTTGGACCGGCCGTACTCCTCCTAAAGATGACGGACCAGCCGTCCTCTTGTGGGCAAAACCCGTGATAAAAGTCACGGGTTTTGTCATTTAGGGGGAGTACGGCTGGTCCAACTGGACCGACCGTACTTCGAGGGGAAAGACCCGTGACTTTTGTCACGGGTTCTGTCCTCTTCCCCTTGGAGTACGTCCAGTCCAACTGGACCGGCCGTACTCCTCCTACTAGAAAACAGAACCCGTGACAAAATTACTCATGGAGTACGGCCGATCCAGTTGGACTGGCCGTACTCCTCCCCTCTATATAAGCCGCCTCTCCCCCCACTCAACTCACAGCTCATCCATCTTCTCATTCTTCTCCCTCTCTTCGTATCTCTTTTTCTTTCTATTTCTTGCATTCCAGCGATATTTTTTCACGTTCAATTGCTAGGTACGAAAGTTTTATTTTTACATTGTAATTTTATCATTTACTTCAGTCATAAAAAAAAAAGTTCATATAGAAGGTGCTAAACTGATGTTAAATTTTTATAAAGTCTTTATTTTTATTTTATTTTTATCATTTACTTTACGAAGTTTAAAATAATATGGACATTTTAATTAATTTTTTTTAATGATTTAATATTTTGCTCCATGTAAGTGACCAATTTGTACTCTCTCCGGCGATATTAATCCCCATTCACCGGCTAGGTATGGAGTTTTATTTGATTTTTAGTAATTTATCCATTATACTGTACTTAATTGGATCTTATATGTGTAAGTGATGTTATTGTACTGTGTAAGTAAGTTCTGTCTAGAAGACTGGAATTTAAGTGGACTGTTAGTGACCCTCCAGCCTTTCCTGGGAACTTACTTGGAAAGGAAATTCTAGTCTAAGAAGATTATCAATATCAATCTTTCATAGGAATTATCCTGATTAGTACTTTCAACGTTTTAACTTTTATATTTTATTAATTTTTTTAACATTTTTTTTATTAGCGACGAAGATGGATTCCGATTCAAGTAGATCGATTGATTTAGACGAAAGATCAATTGGTGATGCTGATATGGATTGGTATTCGGACAGCATGCCTGCATATGGTGATCTACGAGAATTCGATGATGCAGATGCAAATGAAGAAATATTCGTCTATTCGACCTCCAAAATGTTGGATGATGAGCTTCGAACACCAGTCGACTCAGATGACAAGGAGGTGGAAAGCAGACCGGTAAGAGAACAAATCTCAATTGAATTTTATTTGGGTAGAAAATATGGTTCTCTAGAGGAAATTAAAGACGAAATACACAAATATTTTTTGGAAAACGGTTATAGTATAAAATTCACCAAAAGTGAAAAGAAGCGACTGACAGCTGAATGTCAAGATGGATGTGGGTGGTGACTACATGCTTCGTTGATGCAAGAGGAGCATACGTTTCAAATAAAGAGATTGACAGACTCTCACAGCTATTCGAGGCAAGTTGAAAATCGACACGTTTCAGCAAAATGGATAGCGAAACATTACCTGGACAGATTCAAAAGTCACCCTACCTGGGACATCCCATCTATTATCAAGACAAAGAGGAAGGACTTCACCATCGTCATTTCACCAAGTCTTGCCACAAGAGCAAGAAGTATAGCTCGAACCCTCAACGAAGGGAAGTGTGCCGAACAGTACGGGCAACTGTGGTCATACGCATTTGCAATATTCAGATCAAATCTGAGCAGCACAGTAAAAATTTATGGAAACCCAGTGGGCCCTAATTCATTGGGATTCCAAAGATTCTATATGTGCATGGCTGCTTGCAAGACTGGATTGCTAGAGTGCGGGAGACTCGTTATCTGCTTGAATGACTGTCATCTAAAGGGATTGTGTGCCGGGCAACTACTCACAGCCATCAGTATTAATGGAAACGATGGAATCTACCCTGTTGCTATTGCCAACATCAAATCTGAGAGTGCGGACTCATGGACATGTTTTTGCAAATATTAAAGCAAGACCTCAACACTGAATCGAGCCGCGGTTTAACACTTGTTTTAGACCGACAAAATGTATGATGCATTTCTATATGTTATTTCAAATTTTGTGGCGTTGTGGGTGTAATATTGTTTTATTAACACTGTTGTTCGTGAAAATATCAGGGGTTACATAGAACTGTTCGAGAACAATTAGAACATGCTGAAAACCGCTTCTGCCTCCGGCATATGTATGCGAATTTCAAAAACTATTTTCGGGACAAAGCATACAGAGATGCGATGTGGAATGCGGCCAGGGCACCCACGGAGGCCCATTTTGAGCATGAAATGAGGAAATTATACCAGCTAAGTCCGGAAGCCCACGAATGGCTTCGAGCAGAAGAGCCAAAATATTGGGCTAGTTATGCCTTCTCTCCGAATCCCAAGTGCGAACTGGGATTGAATAATTCGTGCGAGTCATTCAATGCACTTCTTTTGCCAATCAGGGACAAACCGATCATGACCATGTTCGAGATGATCTGAAAGTGCTTGATGATTTGCATCGTGAAGAAATATGAGAAGTTGACCTATTCAAACGACATCCTGTGTCCCAAGATAAGGACAAAGCTTGAGAAGCTAAAGAGTGCATCTGGAAATTAGCATGCAACATTTACGGGAGCGATACGATTTCAAGTCAACAATGGATACGAACAATTCATTGTCGACATGAATTTGGGTGTGTGCAACTTCACCAGGTGGGAGCTTACAGGAATCCCGTGTGTCCATTTCATTCCTTGCATGTACTGGATGAGAGTCGCGTTGGAAGACTACGTAAATAAATGCTATCACATGCCAAAATACCTGCAGATGTACTCATACTATATTAGTCCCATCAGCGGCCAAATAATGTGGCCGCCCGTAGAATGTATGAACGAAATCCTCCGGCCAAATAGAAAGCATCAACCTGGTAGATGAAAGAAGACAAGTGTGCGAGATGCCGAAGAGCGATCAGGCTCGAGAATCAGTAAGAGGAACTCAATCGTGCGTTGTCGTATATGTCAGCAGCAGGGGCATAATACTTGCGCTTGTCCTAACCGAGGATCAACTTCAGGCGTTGCTTTGTAGGACACATTCATGGGCTTCAACACATTTGACGGGAAGCAGAAATCTTCGACGCGCGGTCGTGGCAGAAATTTATAAATTTTTTTAATATACCATTTATTAATTTTTTTTATTTATTCATTCTTTAATTATTCATTTATTCTTTAAGTATTAATTCATTTAAATAAGGGTTTCTTTTTAATTTATTCAAGTATTTAAATTATTTATTTCTAAAATGTGATTAAAATTGTAATTATTTATTTAATTTTAGTATTCACAAAATGTACATCATAAAATTAAACTAAACTACGCTGGTGGGTCATCATCATCTTCGTTGAGGCTAAGGTGCCCCATCCAATTCTTGACATAAATTTTTGTTGTTTCTATCTAAATTATAAAAATATTGACATTTTACTTTATTTTTATTTAATTTAATATTTGTATATTTTAATAATTTTTTCTATATTAGCAACGACGATGGATTCTGATTCAAGTAGATCGGTTGATGTAGACGAGAGATCAACTGGTGATACAATGGTTTTCTTTTTGGGTAGACAATATAGTTCTTTAGAACAAATTAAAGATTAAATACGCGAATATTCTTTGAAAAATGGTTATACTATAAAATTCTCTAAAAGTGAAACCAGGCGACTGACGGCTTAGTGTGAAAATGGATGTGAGTGGCGACTACATGTTTCAAAGAAGCAAAATGAGCATACCTTTCAAATAAAGAGTTTGAACGACTCTCACAGCTGTTCAAGGATAGTTGAGAATCGACATGCTTCAACAATTTCTGCTGTTATGTAATTATTAATTTTTTTTAAGGTTTAGACCGATTACTAGTAAACTTTGTGGTATTTGTTTAAAATGCCGATAGTTTGAGGTTTTTAAAAAACTAAATTGTAAAACATATATAATTTCATATTTAATTAAATTTAAAGTACATAAAATTTACATACAACAATTAACATAACTACGCTGGAGGGGCATCAGCGTCTTCGTCCGTGGCGTTTTTCGCCATCCAAGTCTGGAACCTCTCGTTTATCTCTTTATAGGACTCATCGAGATAATGTTGTGCCTGCGTCAACTCTCTCTAAGAAGCGATCACCCCACACTGTCCTACGATGAGTTCATCCACTCTTCCTATGAGTAGCTGGATGTCTCATTGCTGACTCTGCTGTATCTCCAGCACTTGCTGCAGATGCTGATGGTGTGTCTGCTGCATCTCATACATCTGCTGCTGTTGTTGGTGGTATGTCTGCTGCATCTCATACATCTGCTGCAGATACTGCCTCATCTCCCATCCCCTTCTCTCATCCTTTTGGGGGGCTAATGGCGGCAATGTGGTCTCATCCATCGGCACTGCCTGAGAGGTGGATGTCCCATGATTTCTCTTCAGCACCCAGGAGCCATCGACTTCGACGATGCACATCTGTATTAATTGAGTCATGTCAAATACGTCGGTGGATTTACGGGGTATTATCTGCTCTCCAACCGGTAGGGAAATCCCAGCTCGCACGATGATCTTCATAATCAGTGCCTCATATGAGAGATTCGTCCTGGATGCCCGCCCGACCTCACGCATGTGATTTAAAATCAAGAAACCAGAGTCAAAAGGCTTCATGTTGCACAGCTTCTCCATGACATAGAGGTCCATGCAGGTCACATGATTTCGATGTCTCTCTCACGGTAAAAGGGTGTAGGCTAGCATGTTGCGGAGAACCCTACCTCTAACATTTAAGTCGTTCGCTCGTGGCTTCACGAACGATTCAATGTTGGGATTGCAGTGAATTTTTCGTAGGAACTCTTCTCCCTCTGGCAATGTAAAAAAAGGACAGTCTCGGGAAATATGGTAATATCGCTCCGCCCTTTCTATGTCAAATCCCAACACTTCATTCACTTGCTCTGGCCGTATCATAAACTCCCTACCAAGAATGTACGTCCTCACACCAATAAAAACTCCATCTATCCCGGACGATCTCAGGTTCGCGTAGAAAAAGCGAACTATTCTCTCGCACATATCACCCGTCAATGCATTGATCCCGCATAGGCCGATGTTGTCTAACATCTCTTTGATGCCTAACGACTTCCAACCTCTAAAGTCTACATTTATACAAAAGTTTATTGAACGTTTTTGTATATCCTGCTCAAACTTTCTCTGGCAATTTTCATTCAAGCAAGATCCTGTCAAAAATAATAAGTTCATTAACACAAATAAATAACTAATATATAAAATTTTATTATAATATTATTAACATATTCAAATTTTGATATAGACTTTAAAATAAAAATATAATGAAGAAAACATACGTCATACTATTCTAGCAAATAGAATATATTAAAATAAATGACAATAAGATGTAGTAAGAAAAAAAAATGATAAAAGCTTTATTTTCTACATAATGATTATATAAGTGAGAAAAACGTTAAAAAATATACACATAATAACATACATAAATATAAAGTAAAATGTCAATATTTTTATAATTTAGATAGAAACAACGAAAATTTATGTATAAAATATAATACTAAAAAAAAATAAGTTAATTAAAATAAATAAATAACAAAATTCAAATTTTAAAAATTTTGCTAGAGAATTTAAAATAAAGATACAATGAAAAAAACATACATAATAAAAAATTTAATCTCGGTTTAATCAATGAAGTAAATGATAAAATTAAAAAGTAAAAATAAAAATTTCGTATTAAAAAGTAAAAATAAAAGTTTCATACTAGCAGTTCAACGTAGAGAAATATCACTGAAATATGAAGAGAGAGGAGGAAGAAATAAGAAGAGAGAGGAGAGAGGTTTGAGTGTGGCCGAGAGGAGGAGGGGAAGGGTATTTACAGGGGTATGGAGTACGGCCGGTCCAGTTGGACCGGCCGTACTCCCCCTAAATGACAAAACTCGTGACTTTTGTCACGGGTTTTGCCCACAAGAGGACGGCTAGTCTATCCTCTTTAGGAGGAGTACGACCGGTCCAGTCTGCTCTCTCTGTAAAGTGTTTTTTTTTAGGGTTTTCTATGTTTCTTCCTGTTGTCTTCTGTCGTCTATTTCTGTAGCCTAAATATTAATATGTTTTCTGTCTTTCGATTCTGTTTTCTGTTAAAATTTTAAAAGTAAAGTTCAAAAAAATATGTCATGTTTTAAAATGTTCGGAGTGTTGGCTTGGCTCTCGGATCCCGATCGAGATCAGGTTTCGGGCTGTCACAGAAATGGTATCAGAGAGAAAAATCAGGTTTTAAAAGCGATTCTGTAAACTGTCTGACTGTGCAATCCGCCACGTGAGATCGCTCCACCAACTGTAAGTGTTTAAGTTTCTGTACCCGTTCTGTTTATTAAGTTGAGTTCGTTAATATGTATAGGATTTTCTAGAATGGTGAGAGGGATTCAAGGAGATGCAAATGACATAGGTGACGCCCTCGATCGTTTAACCGAGCTGGTCGGCGTTCCGTCACGTATGGTGGAATGCATGATGGCCGATAATGGGAACAACCATGCAAACGCTTCACGTGACTCTAGTGGAGAGAGATTCTGGCGACTTCAGCCGCTTGTTTTTGATGGATTATCAACAGATCCTACTCACGCCGAGGAATGGATCCGGGCGATAGAGAAATGTTCAACTATGCCGAAGTGGAGGAGAACAAGAAAATGATATGTGCCTCGTTCTATCTCACCAAAAATGCTGGATTCTGGTGGGACACGGTGCAGTCTACTACCGTGGCATTGAGCTGGGAAGGATTCAAAAGAATTTTCTACGAGAAATACTTCGATCGCAGCGTGAGGAAGGAGAAGATGATCGAGTTTGCTCGACTCCGGCAATTTGGTTCAGTGGCCGAGTATGTTCAGAGGTTCGAGTCGCTATCCCGCTATGCACCTCATTTGGTGGCCACTGACGAAAACAAGGTGCACCAATTTATTCAGGGTTTGAAGCTGGACCTCTTACGGGGAATTACATACGGGGGATTTGACGAGGCCCCGTATACGAAGGTAGTGGCCAAAGCTTATCAGTTGGAAGCCATAGAGACGAAGTCTCAGAGATATAGAGATACATCAAAGAGAATCTTGCGTGATGCCCCTTTACAGTAACAACAACAAAGGGGTCAGCTTGGGCAACCACAACAGCAACAGAACAGAGATATTAAGAGACCTAATGAAGTTACCATTTATCAGGACAAGGGGAAAAGACCTATGGGAGCTCCTCAGTTTTCTGTATGCCCACGTTGCCAGAGAAATCATACGGGGGAGTGTAGACTCTTTACTGACCGATGCTTTCGATGTGACAAGAAGGGCCACCAAGTCCAGGATTGTCCGGTGCCTGACACGAGGCTGACTCATGCTGTGCCAAGAGTGTTTGCTATGATAGAGGAAGATGATGACTCCTAGCACACGGCGATTACAGGTACGATATTAATCTGTAATGCACCTGCATATACTTTGTTAGACACGGGGGCCACACATTCATTTGTGGCCATGGACTTTATGGGTAGAGAGAACTTATGTATTGCGCCGTCAGATCAGCCCTACAACGTTATGCTACCGTCCGGAGAGTTTATGCACTCCGAGCAGGTTGTACGGGGTGATATAGTGTCAATAGGAGACCAGAAGTTGTATGCCAACCTTATCGTCATCAGTATGAAAGGATACGAAGTAATTCTGGGGATGGACTGGCTGTTTCGACATCATGTCACCGTCAACTGCAGGTCCGGGCTCGTGTCTTTTAAGCGCCCGAACGAGGTAGAGTTCTCTTATCAAGCAATACCAAAGAAACATCGTATGCCTGTTATATCTTCCTTAAAAGCTCAACAGCTGATGAGGTCAGGATGCATAGGATTTCTTGCCCACGTAGTAGATGTCCAAAGGCAAGGTGAGGTGGAACTTCAAAGTATTCTGGTAGTACGAGACTTCTCAAAGGTTTTCTTAGATGACTTACCGGGATTGCCACCTGATTGTGAAATCGAATTTGAGATTGATATATATCCTGGTGCTGAACCGGTATCGAAGAATTCGTACCGTATGGCGCCAATAGAGCTGAGGGAGTTGAAGGCTCAGCTAAAGGAATTGGTGGACAAGGGCTTTTTGCGCCCTAGTTTCTCTCCGTGGGGTGCTCCTGTCTTATTTGTTAAAAAGAAGGATGGGTCTCTACGTATGTGTATTGACTACCGTGAGCTAAACAAGTTGACTATCAAGAATAAGCACCCATTTTCGAGGATCGACGATTTATTTGACCAACTACAAGGGGCTCGGGTATTCTCGAAGATCGATTTGCGCTCCGGTTATTACCAGTTGAAGGTCAGGGCTGATGATATTCCAAAGACCGCCTTCAGGACCCGATACGGGCACTATGAGTTCTTAGTGATGTCGTTCGGGTTGACTAATGCCCCAGCAGCATTTATGGACTTGATGAATAGGATATTCTAGGATTTCTTGGATAAATTTGTAATCGTCTTCATCGACGACATCCTAGTTTATTCCAGGAGTGAGGCCGAGCATGAGAAGCACTTGGCATTGTGCTATCAACTCTAAAACAACACCAATTATACGCCAAACTGTCAAAATGTGAATTCTGGTTGAGCAGGATCAATTTCCTAGGCCACGTGGTGTCTGCAGAAGGAGTTTCGGTGGATCCAGTCAAGATTTAGGCTGTGAAAGAGTGGCCGAGACCGAGAAATGCCAGTGAGGTACGGAGTTTTGTTGGGCTAGCTGGTTACTATAGAAAATTTATCAAGGGATTTTCTGTGATAGCGAAACCTATGACAAGCTTAACGAGGAAAGACATTAAGTTCAAGTGGTCTGAAGCATGTGAGGTGAGTTTTCAGTCACTTAAGCAGAAGTTGACCACTGCTCCTCTGTTAGTATTGCCTGTTGAAGACGGAAAATTCAGCGTATACTGTGATGCGTCCAAGGTCAGCTTGAGATGTGTGTTAATGCAAGAAGGGAAAGTAGTGGCATACGCATCTAGACAATTGAAGAATCATGAGCAAAACTACCCTACAAATGACCTCGAGTTAGCGGCGGTTGTGTTTGCGCTGAAAGTATGGAGACACCACTTGTACGGGCAATCATGTGAGGTGTTTTCTGATCATAAGAGCATGAAGTATATATTTACCCAGAAAGAGTTAAACATGAGACAAAGGCGGTGGTTAGAATTTGTGAAAGATTACGAAGTTGAGATTAAATATCATCCTAGTAAAGCTAATGTGGTAGCCGATGCACTGAGCAGGATGCCAGTTACTATGCAACTGGTTGTGTCGGCCGTATCAATGCCTTTAAGAACAGAGATACAGAAGTTCGATATGGAGATAGTTTCTGGTCTATCGGCCATATTAACAGACTTGACACTACGGCCCACCATCCTGGACCGAATTAAAGAAGCCCAGAAAACCAATTCAAAAGAGATGGCTGATATAGTAAGCAAGTTACCTATGGCCTCTTCCGATTTCAGTTATTCGGGAGATGTATTCTGAAGTTCAAAGATAGGTGGTATGTTCCGAGAGACGAAGAGCTGCGAAGGGACATTTTATCGGAAGCCCACTCGTCTTCTTTCTCTGTGCATCCTGGAAGCACGAAGATGTATCAGGACTTGAAACTTAACTTCTGGTGGCCTAATATGAAGAATGAAGTAGCCAAATATGTGGAGTCTTGCATGATATGTCAACAAGTCAAATCTGAACATCAACGACCAAGTGGAACACTTCAGCCTCTTCCGATTCATGAATGGAAATAGGAGACCATAACGATGGATTTTGTTGTCGGCCTTCCAAGGACAGCAAAGGGCCATAATAGTATATGGGTCATAGTAGACAGATTGACGAAGTCGACCCATTTTCTACCTGTGAAGACAACGTTCTCTATGGATCAGTACGCAGAGTTGTATATTAATGAGATCATTAAGCTGCATGGCATTCCTATATCGATCGTCTCAGACCGGGATCCCAGATTCGCTTCCAGATTTTGAAAAAGTTTGCAGAACTCCTTGGGTACAAAGTTACACTTAAGCACAGCCTTTCATCCACAGACTGACGGACAATCCGAGAGAACGATCCAGATACTGGAGGATATGTTAAGGTCGTGTGTGCTGGAATTTCATGCTCCTTAGAGTAGATATTTGCCGCTTGTGGAGTTCGCCTACAACAATAGCTATCAGGCTACAATTGGCATGGCTCCTTATGAAGCTCTTTACGGCAGGAAGTGTAGATCCCCATTGTGTTGGGATGAAGTCGGAGAAGCCAAGCTTATCGGCTCTGAGTTTCTACAGCAGATGTTCGAGGTGATTGTTGCTATCAAACAACGAATAAAAATTGCTCAGAGTTGACAAAAGAGTTACGCTGACCATCGGAGAAGAGACTTGGATTTCGCTGAAGGCGATGAAGTATTCTTGAAGGTGTCGCCTTTAAAGGGCGTGATGAGATTTGGCAAGAAAGGGAAGCTAAGTCCAAGGTTTGTTGGGCCCTTTCCCATCTTGAAGAAAGTAGGAAGCATGACTTACAGACTTCAGTTGCCAGCGTCTATGGATAGAGTTCACAACGTCTTTCATGTTTCGATGCTGAGAAAGTGTGTTTGAGATCCAACTCAGATCGTGAAACAGGTGGACTTTGATATAATGCCGACGCTGACATATGAAGAAAGGCCCATACAGATATTGGATACTTCACTCAAAGTGTTGCGCAACAAGGTAGTCCCATTGGTGAAAGTTTTGTGGCGCAATCATAATGTGGAGGAAGCCACATGAGAAAGACAACAAGATGTTAGAGCCCAATATCCAGAGCTATTTGCTTAAGCAAATTTTGGGGACAAAATTTTGTTAAGGTGGGTGGAATGTAACGCCCGGCATTTTACCTATGTAATTATTCCCCGAACAATTAAGCGGAGTTATTCTGATGATAATGCAACGACTATTTTTAATGAAATTGTCGACATGTTCAATTGAATAAGGGTGATTCGTAAAACCGATTCAACAAACTAAATAGTAATTTAGTTAAAAACCAATAGTTAGAAATGCATGGAGGGACAAAATGGGAAGCCAATTAAGGTTGGTGGGAGGAAGCCAATGGATGATTGACACTTGGCAAACTTGTGGAAGAAGCCATACCTTCTTCTTCCCTTCTCTTCCCCTCTACGTAAAACACTTTGCATTTTCTCCTTCTCCTCTCTGTTTTCTCTCTTCCAGGCGACTACGTTATTTCCACAAAACTTCATTTCTCCTGTTTCCTCAGTTACAGGTAACCTTCTATGATAGTTAAAGAGTTTAGGTTAAACGTTAGTTCTTTTTTTTGAAGTTTAAATTAATGTCCAATTTTGCGTACTCTAGGTTCGCGAACCACGGTTGTCGTGCGTACAAAGCTTGCTGCATTTTGGACAACAGGTAAGTTCATACTTATAAGTTGGCCCTTAAGGCCCTACAACAAGGAAACACTTAGGTTTTGGTTCGGGTAGTTAGGTCGTAGGTTATGCTTTAAGTTAAACGTGTTCTTTGTGTTCTGTTTCCCGTAGTTTTTATTCTGTCACCTGTATATGTTGAGTTTAAGCATCATACCTGTTCATGCATCCACGTTTTCTGGAAAACCCTGTAAATGTTTTCAGCAGCGGATTTGAAGTTAAGAAAGATAAAACCTGTAATGAAATATATGGTTAAGTGTGGATGAGGACTGGCATCCTGTCATGTACTCCTGTTATGTCCTGTTGTGGCATGTACTCCTGTTGCGCCAGCTCTTCTTCCCACTTATACCTTCCTGTCCAGTGAAACGTAATGTAATGTAATGTTCATGTATTTGAAAATGTTCATGCACAGCATATGCATCACCGCATTTCATGTTCTTACTGAGCTCTAGGCTCATAGTTGAACTCCCTGTTGTAGGTATAGATCCTCCAGATGAGAACTTTATGCCTCAAGCTGATGAGTTGGGGAGGTTGGCGGATTGAGCTCATGGGGTTTGGTTGCTGCAGTCAGACGTATTTCTGTCCCGAGGTTTAAGTTTTAAAGTGAATTTCATGTCTGGAAACTCTGTTAGGATTTTGGTGTTTTTGTTTTAAAACCCTGTTGGGAACTCTGTTGGGATTTTTGTAATGTATAGGTTTTGGTGTTCAAGTTTTTAAACCTCTGTAATTGGCAGTTGAATGCATATTTTGATTTATTCTAGAACTGCTTAGAATTTTCCTCTTTTAGGTTGTGCATGGATGGTCTCGAGTTTTAGAGCTATCCATGCAGTCTGATTTCTTGCATTTCTGTCATGTTTTCTAACTTCTGTCATGTTTTCATGCATGTTTTTAAAACTGTCTTCTTAATCGGGTTTTGAGGGTTTGAAGTTTTTATGTCTTTCTGTCCTTGTGCCTTCGGTTTATAAGTTCTTCTGTTAAATGTTGTCTATTCTGCCTTTCAGTTTCTGTCTTTCGAGTTTTCAGGTATTTGGCTAAGTGTTAGTCGTCCACGCCTTCAGTAAAACAGTTGTCATTCTCTTCTGTAAAACAGTCGTCCACGTCCATTCTGCCTTCAGAATAATAGTCTATTTTACCTTCGGTCTCTGTTCTTTTATTTGGCTAAGTGTCATCGTCCAAAGTTATCGTCCACGATAACGTCGCCGAGAGTCGGCCTGTTAGTTTAAAAGTCCAAAGTCTGACTCTGATTTTAAACGTCCACAGACTCCTGTGTCCACTATTTTTGTCTTTTAGTGCAAACGTCCACGGACTCCTGCGTCCACTATTTTAGTCTTTTATTGTAAATGTCCACGGACTCCTGTGTCCACTGTTTTTTTGTCTTTTAGTGCAAACTTCCACGAACTCCTGCATCCATTATTTTAGTCTTTTATTGTAAACATCCACGGACTCCTGTGTCCACTGTTTTGCCTCTGTTATTTTTAAACGTCCACCGCCTCTGTTATTTTAAAAGTCCACAGCCTCTGTTGTTTTAAATGTCCACGCTCCAGATTGTCCACGACTTCTGTCATCCACTGTGATAGGCTACGGGCCTGCAAATGGGGTTAGAAATGGCATGTGGAAGACTCAAAATAACAACAACGATCGGTGCTCTAAGAACACCCCAAAACAGACTTAAATATGCTGAAAATAGAGATGAACAAAGGAGATGAGATGGAGGGCGTGAGGCGCATACTGAGAAGTGGGTATTGCTCAGAACGGTGCGGAAATGATGGAGGAGCGAATTGAAGACCCAAAACCGACCCAGAAACGACTCTAGTTTTCGGGTGACAGAAATCCGTCGTTGCCAGCGAAGGATTCTCGGCGGAGGGCACTATGGCGTTTGCCCCTTTTCTTCATTGCTTCCATTGCTTGGAAGAGGAAGAGAGGGACTAAGAACACCCCCTAGCAGCCACAAGCTCGGGGTGCAATCAGAAGCTTCATCCAGGCGCTACGCGCCGATGAAGCACCGAGAGAAAAACTCTCTCTTTCGCTCACGGAGAGCGCTCCGAATGGGAAGGAAAAATCCTTTGCAATTCCAAAAATATGCATCAATAGCTAACCCGATTACAACGATGGAGGGAAGCTAAATACAGTGGGAGAATCGGAAGAGAAAAGATGAAAAGCTGCAAGAGGAGCGTCTGGAAATTCGTCGGGCAACGGCTAGAAATGTAGCCGTTGGACGCTGGCGGTTCGGTTCACACAGGTAATGCTTCTCCAAGGTTGGTTCACTCTTCTAGCATTTGGTTCAGCTTTAATTCAGTCCGGTTCAGCCCTTCATTCCACTTGGAGTGGCCGGTTCAGCCTTGGTTCAGCATTCTTTTGCCTTGGTTCAGCTTTTGGTTTAGCATCCCCTTTTAAAGACTATTACAAACATACATTTTAAAAGGCTAAAGTTTGCCAAATAACAAGTTTTAAACAAAATTAAAGTTTCCAAAAATTTAAACAAAGAAAACTTAAAACATGAATTTGTCCAAGGGAAGACAAATTCCCCCTTTAAATCAATGAGTTGTCACCTACAAAATTAGCAAACAAATTATGACATAAATATGGATAGAAGACATACCTTGACTTGAGATTGGGTCACGGACCCGGGGCACATCACACTATAGCCTTCCACAGTATGTTTTCCAGTTTACGTTTTCCACTTTATTTCCTGTTTTATTCTGCTTATTCACTCCAGTCGTCCATTTCTGTTTCCTGTTTTTCCCTAGTTTCTTCTGTTATTCACTCCTGTAATCCAGTTTTAAATTAGTTCTCGTTCTCTCTCTGTCATTCTGTAATTCTGATATTCACCGTAGTTTCTCTCTCTGTAAAGTGTTTTTTTTAGGGTTTTCTATGTTTCTTCCTGTTGTCTTCTGTCGTCTATTTCTGTAGCCTAAATATTAATATGTTTTCTGTGTTTCGATTCTGTTTTCAGTTAAAATTTTAAAAGTAAAATTCAAAAAAATATGTCATGTTTTAAAATGTCCGGAGTGATGGTTTGGCTCTCGGATCCCGATCGGGATCGGGTTTCGGGCTGTCACAGGTACGGTCCCGGTTCGGTTCCACATTATAAATAAAGTATTTTATTAAAAAAAAACAATATATATACCTATTTTTTTTAAAAAAAACTAGTAAACATAATAAAATATATTATTTTATAAAAAAATTATATATATATATATATATATATATAATTTCTTTTAGAAAAAACCTAATAAAACATATTATTTTATTTAAAAAAATCATATATATACTTAAAAAAAAAAAAAACCTATATGAGCCACGGTCCGGTTCTCCCACAATTCTGTCAGGTTTTCACCTCGGAGACCACAAAACAGACCGTGGCCCGCGGTTCTGGAGGGCATAGGACCATTCGCGATCCTTATATGTGGGGGAACGGAACCAAAACCACGATTCCGGTTCGGTCCAGTTCTACCCGCCCCTATTATAAACTTGCGTAAACCTGCCACAGAGCCTGAAATTCGAGAAGTCAAATCAAGTTGAGGCTCAATATCTAACCGTAAAACTCTCCTCAATAATATTAAAATAATTTATGAAATTCATAAATAAGGTAGAAATGACCCCAAGAATCAAACAAGCCAAAACCTAAATCAGCCTGGCTGGTGTCTGCCTTGATCACTGCGTGACTTAATCTATTGTAAGCTGCAACTTGTCATGTATCAAAATCACAGGTGGCAAGAATAACTAATTTACGTTGCAACTTAACATCCTCTTGAACCGCTGCTTGGCATAAAAAATTTATAAAGTCTCGATGGTTTTTCCTCGGATTCCATTGAATTTCAAGCCAATACTGTCGGTTTCTCCATAGATTTAGACATTACTAAATTTAACATACTACAACAAACAAGTCTAAGATTGCATTTCAAAATTTTATAGTTCTTAACCCAGTTCCCGAACCATCTTAAAACTTCACAAATCATACAAAATATTTAACAACACAAGTTGAGGACTTTTTACGGCTTTAAAATCATTTACTTTTCTTGTGTTTTCCGCTTAAAAAATTGCAATCCACGTCTTGTTACTAAGCTTCAGATCCACACAATAAAAAAAATTGAATTTTGAGTTTTTTTAAGATCGTATTATGAACGATAACAATTAAGGAAGAGAATTGGATGTAGAAACTTATTTTTTCATTCAAATTCTCAGGAGCTCTGGCGAGTTTGGAAAGGAAAAAAGAAATTAAAAAAGATTGTTTACACTTTGCATACTGCTCCCTTCCTTCTCCTCTTATATTTATAGATTGTTGTTTCCATAACTGTCTTCCACGTCAGCGATGAAAACGATAATGTTTCCTTCACCCATCGTTAGAGACCAACACCATGGGGCTGCATTTACGATGTCTTCCCCAATTTATTGGTCGTTGCTCGTGACAGGCACCACCCCTAAAAAAACCTTGACCTCAAGTTTGGAAATATGAAAAAGCTTCCATAATTTCTGATGAGTTGACCCAGTTGCGTCCGATTAGGTTTGGTTCTCTAAAAAAATTAGCCATTGAGTAACATGAAAATCTCTCTCTTTATCACACGAGTTTGAAGAAGGGTCTAACGGCGGGGAAACTCTCTGCTCTTTACCACGCGAGTTTGAAGAAGGGTCTCGACAACGCTTATGTGAAAAGTAAGTTCCACTAGGAAAATGGCTTGCACAACATCAGTCGATCGATTCCAAATGTTATTTTATGGAGGGAGACATGAAAGACATGATGAATGTGAGCTGATGATGGTAGGGCCAATTTGTATGCCGCTAGGCCGATGTGTTCCAAATTTTGAAATGACCCTAAATATCCGGGGAAAGTTCGTTGGCATTTTTGCCAGCAACAGATAGTTGGCGGTAATGCTGCAATTTTAAATATATAGTCTCCCACTACAAAAGAACGTCTTGTGCAGCATTGATCTGCATAAATATTCATGTGAGTGTGAGTTTGTGTGATGTTTTCTTTAAGAAGACGATTCGTATGAAAGCGAGTCATCGGGATTTGATCAACTGTCATTGTATTGTTTTGCTAATACGATCCCAAAGCTATATAAGGGGGGAGAGGGGGAGCCATCAAGAGTTTCGAATAGGGTCATCTGTGTGGCGGAATAGAGAGTGATGTTATACCACCATTCTACTTGCGGTAACCATAAACGTCATAGGTGAGGCTGAGCATGGGCATGAGTCATGCAGTGCAAGAACATCTCCACACATTGATTAAGCTGCTCTGTTTGTCCATTTTTCTCCAAATGGTAAGATGAGGACATAGCCAAATTTGTTTCCAGGGCATCAAATAAAGAGCACCAAAATTGTGAAGTAAAAACCTTGTCTCAGTCGGAGATGATCTATTGTGGTAGGCTGTGGAGCTTGAATATTTGATCCAAGAAAAAAGAGGCGGTTGTGGCGGTCTTGAACAAATAGGAAAGAGCAATGAAATGCCTATATGGTAAAACGATCAATGACGACCAAAATACAATATGCCTGATTTGAACGAGGGAGACCTTTGATCAAATCCATAGCAATATGGGTCCATGGCCGAGCTGGGATTGGGAGGGGTTGAAGAGATCCATATATGGAGTAAGCTCATGCTTACAACATTGGCATGTGTCGCATTGGAGAATATAATCACGGATATGCTTAACCATACTATGCCGCCAGAAGAATTATTTAGCTTGGTATATAGTAGCGTGGGCCCTGAGTTTCCTTTTTATTGCAAAGGGTGTAGATGCTGGATAAGTTTTTGTTGAATAAGGTTGGCTGATCCGAGGATAATCTTGTCCTTGAAAGGTAAGATACCATCAATATAAGTAAAGCGGTCGTCAGGTGTGGACACAAATAGAAAATTGTTGATGATGTCTTTGGCCCTTGGGTTATCCTCATAATTGTCTAAGACTTCCTTCATCCAAGATGGCCAAACAGGAAAAATACCGTGGTAGAAAGAATTTGATTGTTGCAAAGGAAACAAGGCATCCGCGACTACGTTGGTGTGACCTTGTTTATACTGAATGGTATAACAGAGATTCAGCGATTTGGTAAGCCATTTTTTGTTGTAGAGGTGTGGTGATAGGTGACTCAAGTAGAAACTTCAAAGAGTTGTCGTCCATCCGAATAAAAAAACTCATTGCCTTCCAGATAATGGCACCA
Source organism: Begonia masoniana (assembly GCA_022432975.1). Taxonomy (NCBI): domain Eukaryota; kingdom Viridiplantae; phylum Streptophyta; class Magnoliopsida; order Cucurbitales; family Begoniaceae; genus Begonia; species Begonia masoniana. Next base: position 70,868,449 of record CM039502.1, read on the forward strand.
ATGAGAAGATAAATCTAGCCTGTAAATGAGAATATCATCAAAGAAAACCAAACCAAACTGTAAGAGGAATGACTTGAAAACATCGTTCATTAACAATTGAAAATTCGTTGGTGTATTTGTCAAACCAAATGACATGACCTTAAATTCATATATGCCCTAGTGCATTGTAAATGTTGTTTTATGGTAATCAGACTCTTTAACACGGATTTGGTGACAACCCGTGCAAAGGTTGGTCTTCAAGAAGATAGTGAGCCATGTAACTAATCAATAAGTTTGTCAATGAGTGGTATAGGCAATTTATTCTTGGCTGTAAGATTATTCAGTTGCCTATAGTCGACACAGAATCTCCATTGGTCATCCTTTTTCTTGACCAGCAATACTGGTAATGCAAAAGAGCTATTGTTAGTAACGATAATTCCTTTTAGTAACATCTCCTTATCCAGATGTTCAATTTCATATTTGTGGAAATAAGGGCAAGGATAAGGAGCGAGAAAAAGTGGCTTTGCCAACTCCATAAGGGGAATAACATGATCGTGTTATCAAGGAGGGGGGAAACCCCTCGGTTGAACAAATGCGTTATGGTGAAGGATATGGATGTTATCGAGACTCTAGCGGAGTACAGAGTTGGTCTCGTAGTATTTTATTTTGAGAAAAGGACTAGTCTGGTGGACATCACTAGAGTTGGATTACCTTGTTAGAGTTGGGATCGTTTCAAGATTGTTTTTATAGATAACTACTGCAACCTTGGACAAAAGTAGATAATGATTTGTGTTTTTCACAATCTTTCTCAGGGAGATCTCATTGTGTTGGAATATCATGCAAAGTTTGTGGAATTCTCTTAATATATTAAGGATATAGATAAAGTGGCGAGGATAGTGAAATTTTGATTGAATTTGATGCCTAAGATTCAAACTCGACTTCTTGTTTCAGAGTTCAGTAATATTTCTAAGGTTGCGGATGTTGCTCAACGTGTTGAGGCTGACTAGGATGAATTCTTCAACATATACAAACACTAGGAAATAAGGAACAACAAATTGGTAGAAAACTTGCTAAAAAAGATCTGAAGAAAGAACAGAACCGAGGTGGGCACACTCAGAGTGACAACTTGGACAATCTGGAGGAGTTTCTTTCAACAATGGGGATCACGCCCAATGTTTGTGACACCTATAAGTAGCTTGATCATCTGAGGAGAAACTGACCTATGAATCAGAGGCCTTAGCAAGCAAATTTAGCACCACGTCAGACAGCTTCACCTAGGTCTGGTTTTAGAGCTAGCAGGTGATTTTCTAGTCAAAGTCAATGTAATTTTTCTGGATTATAGTCATTTGCTCCTCGATGCAAGCTAGTTACAGACTGCCATATCAACAAACATTAACATAAGTGTACTGGTAGCAACTTTTAGAGGTCTACTGGGTATCAACAGAATTTTGTGTCTGTTCCCACTCTTGTGGGATCCGCTAGCCATATTGGAGGATCAGTTCGTAGTTCATCAATGGGAGGTTTTGGTGGCAATATAAAGGGAAAGAAGAAGATGACAGGTCATGCTTATGTAGTTACAAGATCTGAAACTTTTGATCAAGCTGGCTAGAGTGTCATTGATGGTACGATCCATTTCTTCAATACTATTACTCATATATTATTTGATATTGGCATGTCGCATTCTTTTGTTTCTAAATTATTTGTGTTCGGTAAGCACTTGGAAATAGAGAAACTATAAAATTTTCTAATATTGAGTACCCCTATGAGTAAGAATTTTAAGATTAATTTTTTTGTTTAGTCTGCTACTCTTGTCGTCGATCAGCACAAATTATCAGTTAATCTGATAGTGATGCTTATGGATCAGTTTGATTTGAACCTATGTATGGATTGGTTAAGCCACTATAATGCAAAATTGACTATCAACGGAGGAGTGTAACCTTAGGATGAAAGATGAAAAATTCTTGGTGCATCCATCTAATGCCTGTGTAATCCCTATTGATCTTGTTTTACGAGCTTGTTAGGTGGTCAGAGGAGATTGGAGCTTTACGAGAGAATTTTTGCTATTAGCAGTGACTGTTACTGTCATGGAAGATTCTGAGTTATCAGTGGTTTGTGTGTAACGCCCCGAGTCTTCCAGACCCGGTTTTGCTACCCAAAACATTGAACTGAACTAAGAGAAATTACGGAAAATTTTAAATTTTCTCTCAGTCATGATAATTCTATCTTTAATCCTCGACTTTACAGCGGAAAACTCAATAAGTAGACAACGTTTATAATTAGACAATACGTTAAGACATTTGGCTGAAGGGAATTGAAAACTCAAGAACATCTACCGATCACGAAGTGACAAAGCATGGTGCACGCTCCTACCAATTGACACATGCATCCCACGTGATTCATTAAACCTCATCCAATCACAAAACGACAAGACTTAATACATACTCCTGCCGGTAATGGAAAAACCTACATCTACCGATTGACACATGCATCCCACGTGATTCATTAAACCTCATCCGATCACAAAACGACAAGACTTAATACATACTCCTGCCGATAATGGAAAAACCTACATCTACCGATTGACACATGCATCCCACGTGATTCATTAAACCTCATCCGATCACAAAACGACAAAACTTAATATCGACTTCTGCCGATAATGGAAAAACTATATCTACCGATTGACACATGCACATCACGTGACTCATTATACCCCTTCCGATAGAAGACATCATCCGATAGAAGACATCATCTGATGGAAGACATCATCCGATGGAAGACATCATCCGATAGAAGACATCATCCGTTGGAAGTCATCATCCGATGGAAGTTATCATCCGATGGAAGACATCATCCGATAGACAGGAAACTTTCAAACTTTCACAAACTTCAACATGACTGAATAAACTAACACACATTTGGACCATAGTCTCATATAGAATACGTGTAGCTAGAGACTCTAACAAAACAAATCATTCTATCATTTCACGATCATTCTCAAACTCAGAAGTTAGTCAGTCAGGTTCCAGTATCCATTGTTTTAAGAAAACATCCTACATAGACCTCAGTATTCATAACCTTACTAATATAATAAGAGTAGTAACCCGGAGTTGAAATCGCCTTCCAGCCACTCACTGATAACCTGAACTCCTTCCAGTAACCAGCCTTAAACATCCTCATTAGACTTAAAATCCTCATCTGGTAGTTCTTCACCTACATCATAAGGTTTAAACTATAAGCCTAATGCTTAATAAGGAGTGCAATGCTAACATGTATGCATGAATGCACAAATTAAAGGAAACACATGTTCATGATCTTTTCGTGTTCTTGTTCTTGTTCATGTTCATCGTTTTCATCATATGGATTAAGGGAGGATTTGTGCCGAAAAGGGGGTTGACAGTGAGAGTGTACATAGTCCCTTGCGGGTCGTATTCATGGTCCTTCTTTTGGACAGTGACATACGCCAAACCGCCCCCAACCCTCTCTTAATCCTTGTTGCATAAGTTTCATGTTCATATCTTGTTCATGGGAGAAATCATGCACTTAAAACATTTTCATATGCTTGAGAAATATTCATGATGCATGAGCATGAGTAATCTTAGTTCATCAGACTACTAAACAACCCATTCATTCATCAAAGGATCATAACATCAACTCGAGTACTGAAGACAACCAGACGTTAGCACAGGTACTTTTAACATCATAAACAACTTCTACTTAGTACCCTTGTGATGTAGGGCCCTAATGGCCGGAAGTCTTACTCACTCACTTACCTGGTTTCCTTAGCAACTTGAGCACTTCTCTTCAAACTTCTTCACCTAGAAACATTTCACATTACAGTGTTAAATCAAAATCCTAACTAAAAGTCATCCTAGTATCTAACGTAAATATTTCTAAATCTTCCTAGTCGAGCGCCTAGTGTGCACAGATTAAACTTCCAGAACCTAAATAACCAGATTAAGTCTAACAACTAAACACGGTCTGTTATCTTAATGTCCAGAATCGAATCGGAAATGTCATTACTAAACACAGATCATGATTGTCACTACCATTACTCTGTTAGTGAAGAATCCGAAATCTCAAGTTCTAGCTGAAGAAAGAGCTCAAAGTAACTACCAAGTAACTACATTGTCTAAGTCTTACCTAGAGCGTGGATTGTCGAAGTGGAGGCTGAAGAACTGGTCGCCGGCGAAAGAATAGCTGGCAGAGAGGGAGCTCTGGAAGGAAGGGAATCACCGAGAGAGGAAATGTCGGCTACAACGAGGTTTTAATGAGGTTTAAGAATTCGTATAACCTATTTATACCAATTAAAATCCACCTTAATTACAAACTTGCCACCCAACCTAGTTTCACTCAATTTGTCATAAATAAGTCTTGGCATTAAATTTAAAATCATAAAGGTCAATAAAAGGGTGACAATTAAAATAGTTAAGAAAATTACCTGGCCGAAATGGTCGGGTGTTACATTGTGACTACCCTAATACTTTTTCAGAGGATCTGCATGGGTTACCACCCGATTGCAAGATTGAGTTTTGCATTGATTTAGTGAGTGGTTGCCGACTCTAGTTTCGATTGATCCATACCGCATGACTCCAAAAAAATTAAATGAGTAGAAAATCTTGTTAAATGATTTGCTGCAAAGGGCTTTATTTAAAATAGTATGTCATCGTGCAGTTTGCCAATTTTATTTGTAAATAAGTGGGATGACCCACTTCAATTAAGTATCGACTACCAAAAGTTGGATCACGTGACAATGAAGAATATATATCCATTGTCGAGAATTAACGATCTATTTAATCTATTTGACCATGTATTAACGATCTACTCGGTCAGTTGACTATCATCCGGTTAGAATGAATTTCTCTTTGACGAAGTTGAGTAGGTTATATATCGAGAATATTATTCGTCTTCATGGTGTTACTTCGAGTATAGTGTCAGTTAGAAATATAAGGTTTACTTCTAAATTTTGGAGAGCCCGTAAGGAAGCTTTGGACACAGAGTTTAATTTGAGTACATCACATCGCGCTCAAACAGATGGTTAGTTTGAACGTACTATTCAGATTCTTGAAGATATGTTGAGATCTTGCGTTTTGGTTTTGAAGATAGTTAGGTAAATCATTTTCCTTTAGTGGAATTTGTTTATAACAATAACCATCAGACAACTATTAAGATTTGATCTTATGAAGCTTTATATGGAAGACCGTGCAAATCACCTCTATGTTTGGCTGAGACTAAGGAACGTGCACTCTCGAGCCTGATTTGATTTAAGAGAAAATTGAGAAAATTCATGTGATTAAAGAAAGATCGAGAACAATTCAGAGCCAACAAAAGAACTATGCAAATCTCAGAAGAAGGGAGGTAGAGTTTGAAGCTGATGATGTTGTATTTCTAAAATTACTCTCTTGACATGGTATAAGTCGTTTTGATGTGAAAGGAAATTTGGACCTGAGATATATAGGCCAATTTTAACTTATTGAGCGTTTGGTTTAGTGACCTATCAATTGGAATTACCACCTTAGTTGAGTTATGTTCAGAGTGTGTTTCATATTTCTATGTTGAGAAAATACATTGTAGACCTGTCACATGTTATCACATGGACTAACGTACCTATTTAGAAAGATGTTTCCTATGAAGAAGAACCTAAAAAAATTTTGAGTTGAGAAGTCAAAGTTATGCGTCATTGCAGTATACCCTTCATTCAGGTTCAGTGAAAAAATCATAGTGAAAGGGAAGCCATTTGGGAGCTTAAGTATGAAATGATCTTCCAAGCTTGTTCTAAATTTTGAGAACGAAATTTCTAAAATGGGGAAAAATGTAATAACTAAAAAAAATAAGGAAAAAAAAATATTTGGCTTGTCTTCCCAACCTTAGGGGAGTGTTGCAATCCACAGAAGGAAAGTACTTTTCCATCTCCCTCCATTAAATAGAGAGACTCGTGTCTCTCAATGAATATTCCTTCCAAACTGTTTCGAATCAATTTGGACTGTCGAAAAATCCCTTTCCACTACGTAAATTAGAAGTTCCAAGGGTTAGAAATTGGGTTAGAAATTGACATTGGAGGGAGCTAAAAACTCAATTTTTCCTTTTACTTTTCCCTCACTCGTTGTTCTGCAATTAGGATTGCATATTGGGGTGTACTGAGATGCAATCGCTGAAGAGTTTGGTTTTATTTCTCTAATATTAAATTTGAAGTTTTATGTTAAACCTAAATGAAGGTACTGTTAACTTGAAAAAATGTATATTGATTAACCCTACTAACAAATAATACATAAATAAAGGAATGCAAAATACTAAACTACCATTGGGTATATATGCTAACATCCTCCCGTAAACTCACGATGCGATAGCTATAAGCATTGAGAGGTTATCAGACAAAAAATAGAATCGCCAAGCTGAGTGTGCCTTGGTAAACAAATCAGCTATCTGCAGAGAAGAAGGGACATAAGGTAAGGTGATGGTGCCAAACTGAAGGTGTTGGCGAGTAACATGACAATTGATAAGTGTGTATTTTACACACTTTATTGTACTCTTTTATATTTGATTTGATATGCTTTATCCAAGCATGTGAATGATACTAATAACTTTGGTGTAAGTGTGTAGATAACTTGAGAAATTATAGGGTTAGGAAAGGAAGAAAGACAAGAGAAAAATAAGCGGAAGAAAAACAAAAAAATTGGATGGCAGAGAAGTAGCCGAACGATCGCATAACATCAGGCGATCGATCGATTAAGGAGCTAATTTGAAGAGCACTCTAGAGAAGTAGTCGATCGATCGCAAAATGTCAGGCGATTGATCGGCCAAAATGAAGAAGTTTAAGCGAAAACAGAGAAGTAGCCGATCAATCGTAGAATTGCAGGCGATCGATCACATAAATGGAGAAAAAAAAAACAGAAGCTCAGCCGATCGATCGCATAACCCTTCCCAATCGATCGGCCAAGGTAAATTATCAAAACCGAGCAGAGGCCCAGCCGAATGATCGGAGAACTCTAGTCGATCGATCGGCTAAGGTAGTATTTTTTATGAGAAAGCTGATCGATCGGCCACACTACAACCGATCGATCGGCTATTTTAATTGCTGCAGATGTTTTAATCTCAACCGTTGATTGAGGCTGATGGACGCGTCAGATTAAGAGATTATGTATTTAACAAGTTGACCTAAGCAGAAAAAAAAAAGAGAGAAGATCGGCAGAGAACGGAGGTTCGCACAAGAGAGAAGAAAACTGAGGAGAAAAAGTTTTGAACAACAGCACAGTGTTTTATCTTCTCTTTAATTCTTAGTCATGAACATTTTTATTATTTTTATTATTTTTGTTGTTTCTCGTTATTCTAGCATGAACTAATTTTCTTTTCTAGGGTTACGATGTAACCAAATTACGAATATTTTAGTTTTCCGTTAGTGCAAGTTATTGATTTTCTGTTTCGTAATTGTGTTGAGTAATTTATTTCATTCTTAATGCTTGCGATTGTTTGATCACCAAAAAGCATGTTTATAGGATTATTTTAAGATATGAAAGTTGCAAAATAATCGTGCACTGAATAAATTACCATGAAAAGGGTGTTAGACTAAAGATAGTTAATGCGTTTATGTGGTATTTTAATTTCTCGTTCTTAATGTATTCAATTAATTCTCAGGATTAGAGACCGAGAGGTAATAATTCGTTACTTGGATAAATTTGTCATTACTCGAGAGAGATTAATAAATACTTTTGTGAAATTATCATCAACACATAGAAATAGAAATTAATAAATTGGATTAGGAATACTAAATATGATTAATTTAGGTGAAATCGGAAACCCTAGAGCTTTCTCATTATATTTTCAAACTCATTTAATTTCTGCGATTTAATTAAATTATTTTGTTTTGTTTTATTAAATCTAAAATCATCAAAGTTCTGTATTCATTATAAATTGGAATTAATTTCATTTGATAATTAGTGAAACTAGTTCTCATGGGATTGACTCGTACTTACAAACTTTATTACTTTTGCGACACGTAATTGCGTAGGATTTTTTGCAACAAATTTTTGGCACCGTTGCCGGGGACTATTTGTTTGCTATTATTAGATTAAATAATTCTAGTTTATATTTGAATTCAATTTATTTTACTTTATTTTATTTCTTTTCAGGTGTATGCGAAAACACGGTGCAGCCAACCTTATTCCTATAGATCCAGAAATTGAACGAACCTGTCGTAAAAATCCAAAGGAAACGAGGACAGCAACCATGGATCTTGACCAAATTGAAGAAGTTGAGACACAGACATTATTAGATTATGTAATGACATCTGTGGTCGGTTTCCAATCTGCAATTCGTAAGCCAGCAATTACGAGCCACAATTTTGAAATTAAGCCGGGAACCATTCATATGATTTAGCAATCACAATTTAGCGGTTTGCCATCTGAGGATTCAAAGGATCACATTGCCAACTTCGTAGAGGTGTGCGACACCTTCAAATTATATAATGTCTCTGAAGATGCTGTAAAGCTACGATTATTTCCATTCTCATTACGAGATCGAGCAAAAAGTTGGTTAAATTCATTGCCGGCTGATTCTATTACCACATGAGCTGAGCTATGTCAACAGTTTCTTGCTAAATTCTTCCATTTTGAGAAGACTGCGAAGTACTGAAATGAGATTGTTAACTTCAGCTAATTCGACGGAGAAACGCTATATGAATCGTGGGATCATTTCAAGGAATTATTACGGAAGTGCCCACAACATGGTTTGCCCCATTGGATGCAAATCCAGACATTTTTTATTTGTTTATCAGCTTCCACTAGGACTCTGGTTAATGCAGCTGCCGGTGGTTCACTTCGCCAAAAGACAGAATTAGAAGCATTTACTTTACTAGAGGAGTTAGCATTAAATAATGATCAATGTCCTGTCGAGCGGCAAATTCTGAAAAAGCAACCAGGTACTCCTAAGATGGACGCAGTAAAGGCTTTGACTGCTCAAATTGCTTTTCTAACTAAGCATTTACAGAATAACCAAGCTCCAGTCAACTCGATTTATTCTCTAATAGGAGCTTGCCAATGGTGCTAAGGCCCGCATGCGAGTGAAGAATGTCAAGAAGGGAATCACAAGGCAAATATTCCATCAGATCAAGCCAACTTTGTTGGGAATTACAATAGACCAAATTTTCAAAATTCAAGTAACTACTATACAGGGGCGCGCAGCAATCATCCCAATTTCTCATGGAAAAATCAGAACAATACAGTACATATGCCACCAACTTCTCAACAAACTCCACCATACCAAGACAGAAAGCCAAATCTTGAGGATATAATTGCCAAAATGGGTGAGCATACTAACAAGTTCATGGCTGAGACACAGACGACTCTGCAAAATTAGTCTGCTTAAATCCGAAGCTTGGAAACACAAGTAGGCCAAATCGCTAACGTTCTGATATAGCCCTAACTTGCAAGAAAACGTTTAGAGCTTAGAGGGGATCGTTAGCTCCTCGGATTGGCAAGAAATGGCCGAGAAGAACACAAATTGCAAGATGAACTTGAATGACCAAATGTGCTTAGATGAAAACGAAACTTTATATGATGTTAGTGGAGTGAGTGAGGTGTGTGATAGTGGAAGGCATGGTCCTGATTCATTGAGATGGAAAAGATATGCAAAACTTCAAGAAATCGGCCAATAGGTAATATTTTGAAGCCTTTGGCAATAGTTGCTTCCAAGGAAGACAACTCGACTCTTGAACACGGTTTGGGGCCACTTCTTGCTGTTTTCTACTCCCAAGGAGATGGAGAAGAAGATGGCTATATAACCCTTGCAAGCTACCAAGCAAGAAGGGAGTGGTGGGGGCGCAACCCCTCGATTTTGTGCAAACCGAGCAAACCTTGTTGGTTTCTTCAAACTCCTTCAACCATGGAAGGGAAATCCGTGCATGCTCCTGAAAATCAGTCCAAAAAACTTACAATCATCAATTACCATGCTTTTATAGACCTATGGATGGCTTGGATGTGATTCAAAAAGTGGTCTTCAAAATGGTGTAACCGTTGGATCTTGAAGATAGCTTGGATGGCCGAGATGAGTTTGGTTTTCTTGATCCAATGGTTGTGTGATAACCATGTCATCAATCCTTGGCCTTGTGTTGATTGGAGAACCTCTAAGAATCCCTCAAGTGGCAGCCCATGGTTTGGATAAAGGGTAGTGGTCCCCTCCACTCAAGGTTGGGCCAAAATGGATATCTTTTCCTTAAGGCCCATTCCTCCTCTTCCATGCACTTGCTTTGAACCACTTCCATTCCATCATCTAACTTATCATTCATCTAACCCTAAATGCCTAATATGCATGCTTATAATAAAGTTTAACAAGAAGGCCAATGTTTGCCTCAAAATAAGTTTGAAATAAAAGGTTACAATTAAGGCTCGGGAAGACAAATTCCCATGTGAGCAAATTGGTCTCCTTGCTTGAATTTCCAAGTGATTAAGTGTGTTGGTTGGTCCACATCCGTAGCTTTGGATTCCCACTTCAAGTCTCCCAAGGTGTTCTCCAAGCCTCCACACAATCCATTACCTGCAAAAGAGACAAGAGTGTAAGTGCATAAATTAGATAAATTATGACCTTGGGTTTGAGACCGTGTAATGGGCCTATGGGGCACATCATCCTCCCCAAGTTGTTGAGGATTTGACCTCAAATCCTTTAGTTTGGGCCCCTCGGAGTTTTCTACATTACTTTTATAGGGTGATAGGTCCATGACGTTGAAAGTGGCTGATACTCCATAGTCACCCGGCAACTCAATCTTATAAGCGTTGTTATTTATTCGCTCCAACACCTTGAATGGTCCATCCGCTCTCGGGAGTAGCTTAGATTTCCTTTTGTCGGGGAATCTCTCTTTGCGTAAGTGCAACCAAACCAAATCTCCTTCTTTAAAGACAACTTCTTTTCGACCTTTGTTTACTCGCTTAGCCACGCTCGCATTTCTCTTTTCGATGGCTCGACGCACACTTTCGTGTAATTTCTTGATCTGTTCAGCCTTGCTCACTCCTGATGGATTGGCTAGTTCATTAAATGGTAAGGGAACAAGGGTCCAT